>VYXB01010756.1:0-64126 GCA_013397135.1 Pachyramphus minor | reverse complement strand
GAGGCGGCCGCGGCGGCAGGAAGCCGCCGGGAGGAGGAGAAGGGCGACAAGGCAAGTCGGCCAACGAGGAACTAGGCCGGAGGAGCCCCGCGGCGAGCGGGTCCTTCGGCGCTCCCCGCCCGGGGCCAGGCCCGGCCCGGCTAAAGGCGCCTGTACCTGACAGCCACGGCCTCAGGAGGTGCCGCTGCCCAGACAGCCTGTTCCAACTCCCGTGCGAGAACAGCCACTGCACAGATCCACCCTTCTCCCCTTCCATGCTCCCTCTGCTCGGCTCCTAAGAAAACTCAGGTTTTGTTACACCTTTGCTTCCCTTTTCTTGGCTCCCTCTCCCCTTCCCACGGGATCCTTTATGTAACGCGCTCATGATCTTGACACAGATATTTTCTTTGCTATTTCCAAAAGGGAAAAAAAAGAAAAAAAATCATTCCTCAGTGAAAATACGCATAAGCTGAAGAACCTGAGCGAAAGGGAAAGGTTTAGATGGAACAGGTTATGAAAGCTGCAGCAATAGAGTTGAGATGCCGTGACAGCTTTTGGAACATCTTTCACACATGCAGTGTTTTTATCCTCAGCTGTAGCGATCCTTCCATTTATCTCCTGGTACCCATATTGGAGATACCTGGAAGTGGCTGGAAGTGTGTGTAGCTTCTGTAAGGGTAGCTTATATCAAACTGCAAAAAATGTGTTTTCTTAACCACAGATAGTTAATGTATGCATTGATGCATCCTAAGTACTGAGGATACACATGAATTACCCTGTATCTCCATAAAAAGCAGTGAGGTTGAAATGAACTTGAGTCTTCTTGAGCTTCCTGCCTTGATTTTTTTTATCATCTGACATTTCAAGATAGCATAAACCAGTATCTCATGTTAAATAGTACACTGGAATAAGTAGTCTTTGCTTTAAAGCCTGGCTAGAGATTGCTTTCCTGTGTTAACTCAATCTACAAAAAAGCTTTGGTTTTGAAATAAGTCATTAGGTCAGAGAGCTTCTATTCAGAGTCTAAGAGAAGGTTACTCAAATTAAACGTACGTCCTGAGGACTTCACTGTCACCGTCCAAGCTTGCTAGGCCCTGGCAGATGAACCTCAGGAGTAAAGGGTGGGACCAGTTTTGCGCGTGCTGCACCTCACCTAAAAAATCCACTGCGCAGGCGTGAAGGGTATATCTATTCAGAGTACCTCATTACTTAATAACAACAGAAACAGTAGTAGCGTCCTAGCATACCCAAGGAGGAGAGTTCTCTCCCATCTTGAATGTTGAATGTTACCCAGTTCATTTCAGCAGATAGCTTATCATTTCAGAAGTTATAACTTCTTTTGAATTTCCAAGGCTTCTGGTTACTCGCTGCTTGGTAGGAACAGGTATTCACAATGTAAATAGGAACAAGGTCTTTATTGTTGAAGTTTGAAGCAGAGCTGGTTTTTTGTCAGGTTATAACGGTATTGCATGGCAGCCTCAAGCTATCAGTGGTATTAGTGCAAGTCTAGAGATTCACCATTCAAAAATACATGTGTACTTTGCATTTACAAGAAAAGCACATACAATTCTTACAGGAATCACTACTACCTAGATGCATAAAATTACTGTTAGCACAGAAAAATTAATGTAGATACATGGCTTCAAATCACTTCTTGAAAGGAGACTCCAAATAAAGAAGCAAAATGTTAATTTATGCCACATTAAAGTCTCATGACTGAATTCAGGCCTTTTTACCTGTTACATCCACCCCATCTGCACAAAAGTCAGGAGCACCACCCCAAGAAATCTTGAGAACCATCACCAGAAACTTCCAGGGAGACACAAGCTCACCTATGAGAGAAGCAGTGAATGTTCTTGGCACTGCTATGAGTCGTTTGCTATTGGATTAATTGTAAAGAAATTTAAAAAATAATAAAACAACCCAACAAACAAACCACAACAACAATCTCCTCTAACAATTATTAGGCATAGCAGAGCTTACCTTCTTACTAAATGAATGCAGTCATATCCTCAGTCCTGTGCTCATAATGCAGGCTTGCACTCCAGCAAAATAAAATCTGCATCCTTTTGAAGTCGGGAAAACCAAAGCAGAAAACCCTGAAGACAGCACATGGCTCCAGGTGTAGAGAGGTTGTTCCCTGTCTATACTACAACAGCCCATAGAGTCTATAGATGTACTTGGAAGAGGAAACTCTTGCTCTGTCTCTTCTACAGGCACAACTTTTTTTTTTCTTAGTTAGGCATACTCTTCCCTGTTTTGGCTTGTCAGAATTGAACTTGATCAAACAATTTCCAGCTCTGCACTTAAACATGTCTGTTCCCGCAGCTACCTACTTTCCACACTCACTTTCACTAACTCCTTAGTTCCTATTCTCCAGAAAGCGGCTGTGGTAATTGGGCAGCCATAATTAGGCTGCAGCTGATGTTTACAGCATTAAGCAATCTTTTCAATTAGAAATTCGATGATACAGGTGCACAGCAGTTTACAGGAGTTAGCAGTCATTAGTTGGTCTGAAAAATTTGGGAATCCCTTTGTTACACTATTTAGAGCTCTTAGTTACCCAAACAAGCCAATCTACTGATAGTGGCACTTTGAAGTGGTGTCTTTCTCCCAGCTCTGTATATCTGTGTCATAATTACCCAAGAGGAATGGAAACTGAACAGCCCTGCCAGTCTCTTGGACTTTGTCTTTTCTCAGCAAACTCTTTCTTTACCTGATGTAAGGCACTTAAGTTAAAAATTTTAGTATGGAAGAAAAGCAGAGCTTGTGGCTTGCACCACTGCTACCAATGCAGCTTGCTGGCATGTAAGGTATGGGCTGCCTAGCCTTCTTTCAAAGTTCTACCTCCTGAGGGACATGTTCAGCAAGAGAGCATCACAGCTTTACCAGAGGCTTAAAATTAATCTGGCGTCTACTGGGGTTTACTTATCTACCCATTTCATAGATTCCCAAACACTCTTTTTGTCTTGATGCACTTAGGAGTTATTACAAGCCTTCAAAATTTCTTTGTTCCTCTTCTTTTTGAGGGTGGAGGAGAAGTTGCCATGCACCCCACCAAATTCCTTCCTGGCACTTGTCCCCTTAAATTCAGGCAGCTGTGAAAATAAGTTTCTCACAGAAGCTGGGTTCTTCATTTCACCCTGCAGAGAAAACTTTTGTTTGGTTTAAGCTTTAAGCAAACTCTTCAGAACTGTATTTTTAAAGATGCCTAAACCAGCTTAGAGTTATATAAGTATCTGGGCACCTGACAGGCCCATGTCAAGGCAATTTAGAAGTGAAATAAATACTTATCAGAATTATTGGGCACTATCTGCCTTTGGGACTGTGGCCCCCAATTTTTTGAAGTTTTGGGGTTTGCACATATGAAGTGTAGGGACAGTACCCATCTCCTGCATATTATATGGATGAAAACTATTTATTAACAGCACTTTGAGATCCTTGGGGTGAAGAAATGGTTTTACATCAACTTAATATAACTGTCGTGGATTGACAGGATAAATCATTGCGATCTTTAGGTATGATTCTACAAGAACCACAGCATCTTTGATTTCCAACTGAGTTCCTTTGTTCATAAAGGTCACAAGAGTTTGTGCTTCTGTCCCACTCCTTACATATACACTTATTTAGTGGAACAGTTAAATGCCTGATCATGACACTTCTTTTTCCTCCTTTATACTACAGGTCCAGAAGTGCTAGGATACTTGATTTAGTTTTTATTGCTAAGCCACAAAGACTGCAAACATGTCTCTGGAAGACATCCACATGAACACCCAGGATTTGCTTGAACAAAAACAATTAGACGCTGGAGGATTTGGAACAATTTCATTATGCTTTCACAAGAAACATGGATATGTAGTATTAAAAAAAGTGTATACAGGACCACAGCGCACTGAGTAAGTTACAGATCTCAGTTCTGATTTTTATCTTTCAGTTAGTGTAAGTCCTCTAAACTCAGTGGAGATAATTCTAAATAGAGTGTAATAATTTTGGGTCTTTGTCTTCTGGAGATACTGTATATGGGGCAAATAAGATAATGCTGTCCTGAAAATTTTCCTTTTTCCCCCTCACAAGACAACTTTTTAAATTTTAGTTTATTGTTCAAGTGAAGTTCCTGTTTTCCATTTTGAGGGGAGTACTATTGTGAATTGTTAAGAATCAAGAGGACTCTTGCACACTTAAGGAAATGCAGGAACTCAGTGGCCACGTGATATTTTCAGACTTGCAGATACGTTTACAAGACAGTTATCCAACTGTAGATGTCCATTAGAAACTAAACGCACATAAACTACCAGCAGGATTCCAACCCCACATGTATAATACCAAGAATGTAATCTTCTCCCTTGAGAAAAAAGCAGAGTGAGCCAAGCCCCCTTGATTTAATTCAAGGATTGAATTAGCTGTTGATGTCAGTGGACTCAGGTCATGTTGCAGCTCTACTACCTCACAGCTATAACAATCATAAAGCTCTCCCATGAGTCATCCCCTAGAGAGAGACAAAAGTCCACGTTCTTTCTACCTAGGGTTATAATAAATAAACTAAGTTTTTATTTTGCCAGTGGAAAGCAAATTAAGATATTCTAGTGATTTGTAGACTGCAATGACAGCTTGGGATGAACACAGTTAAAACGGACAAGCCTGCCAAGTTTAGTTTTGTGTTTGTGTTTTTATTTTCTCACTACACAGGCTCATAATTTTGTCATTCCTTAAAATACTGAACCAAAATTCTTTAGCAAATATTTTAACTGAGCCTAATGCAAACAAAACAATCAGTTCTCCTCCTACCGTGGAAGAACACAGAGGGAAAAAGCAGTTTCCTTTTAAGTCACAGGGTAGGAAAGCATTAGCAAGCAATATAGTCTCAAGATTTTCTTACATCTTTTTGTCTGATGACTAGAATAGGAGAAATAGTAAAAATACCACCTTTCTTCTATATTATATCATGGATACTATCTTTTTTTAGCATCCTTAGTGAGCTCCCACTCACTAGTACCTGTGATTATTGATGGGTTGTACTGAGGCCCAGGTAAAGAGTTGGGCTTTGAACTCATCCTCAACCAGGAATTGTTAGCAAATGCTATCATCCAGTGTGTGGGTGGATCCCTTATAATAGATCCATTTTGAACATGAACATGAATACCAGCCCTTCAGAAATGAGACCTCTATAAGTTTCATGTACAAGAGGTAGTGGAGGAGGTCTTGACCCTCCCTGTCCCAAGGCTCTTTCAGCTCTACCCTGATCCCACCCTGTTCACAACACAACCAGCAGTGCACCTATACAAAGAATGCTTATGCACTTTCTGAAAAGCAGGCCTTAAAATCAGGCTGAGCAGACAGTCCCTATGTAAGGCATTAGAGCAGAGTCTTAGAGAATGTAATCTGGCCTGAACAAAGCTGTATCAATTAAAAATCAGCTGAGGGTATGGTTAATCTTAGAGAGGCTCTAGGGATGTTGACATTTTTGGCCATTGTTTTCCTTATGAGTCAATGTCATTAACATCCCTGTGTTCTTTCTAGCCTGGCACCTAAGTTCAGNACATTTTTGGCCATTGTTTTCCTTGTGAGTCAATGTCATTCTAGCCTGGCACCTAAGTTCAATGTAATTCTGTTTTACAGATACAATGTTTCCCTCCTTGAAGAAGGCAGGATTATGCGCAGACTGCAGCATGACCGTGTGGTAAAACTACTGGGTATCATTTTGGAAGATGGGAACTACTCACTTGTGATGGAGTATGTGGACCGGGGGAACATGATGAAAGTGCTACAGCAAGTGAGCAGTCAATTACTTCATTCCTTAGGGTTGATAAGTTGTTTGAAATGGTCAGGATATTGCTGCCATCTGCAGAGAATGGAGTCTTTACTTTCTTGTTCTTCTTTCTGTGTTAAAAAGCAGCACTGCCTTTTCTACAGACAGCAGACAATGACTAAAGCTTTCCTGTGCATCACAGAGGAGCAGACCAGTTACAGGTTAAAAAGTTACAGAAGTGTTTGTAGACATACATGGAGAATTTTCTAAAGAACAATGCTTCTGTAAATATGGAGTGACTCTAGAATTACTTTAATGCCAAAATTTAGATCCAAGAGGGGCCTTAGAATGATAGAATATCCTGAGTTGGAAGGGACCCACAAGGATCATCCAGTCCAACTCCTGGCCCTGCAAAGGATAACCCCAAAAATCACAACCACCCTCTGGGTGAAAAACCTTCTGATATCCAGTCTAAAGCTCACCTAATCCAGCTTCATGCCATTCTCCCAGAAGGGTCATCACAGAGAAGAGAACAGTGCCTGCCCCTCCACTTCCACTCATGAGGAAGCCGTAGGCCGTGATGAGGTCTTCCCTCAGTTTGTTCCAGGCTGAACAAACTAAGTGACCACAGCCACTCCTCATATGGCTTCCCCTCTAGACCCTTCACCATCTTCTTAGCTCTCCTTTGGATGCTCTCCAATAGCTTTATATCCTTCTTATATTGTGGTGCCCAAAACTGCACACAGGACTCGAGGTGAGGCCACACCAGTGCAAAGTAGAGTGGACAATCACCTCCCTCCACTGGCTGGCCATGCAGTTCTTTTTTGCCATAGCTTGAGCAGAGGTACTCTTGAGACTGAGAAAGAAACTTTTTTTAAAGACTGGCTTTAATTTGATGGTTGTAGTTGCATTTTTTAATAGCTGACATTTCTTGTTCTTTCTTTTAGCTCTCACTACCTTTGTCAGTGAAAGGGCGTTTTGTGCTGGAGATCACAGAAGGAATGCTTTATCTGCATGAGCAAGGCTTCGTACACAAAGACTTAAAACCAGAAAACATCCTCGTGGACAGAGACTTCCACATTAAGGTACTTGTTAAAATGTAAATGGAGAAAGCTGGTGATATGGGTTGAAGCATTCAGTTCAGCTGCACTGCTTAGTGTTCCTAAATTGGTAGGATTGGTGGATGAACTCCTTTGTAGTTTAGTGAGCTATCATGATGACAGTGTCACTAAGAGAGTGTTACTCTCTTAACACTAGAGAGTGAGTCACTGAAATATGGTAGCCTACACAACCTCTGAGTCTGAGATTTACAGAGTATTCCCCCAACTGTGAAAAAAAAAAATCACTGAAGGCATTAAAAAATAATACTATTGAGAATTAATAAGCTACAAATAACAAACCAACTAGGAAGGTAAAACAAACATCAACACAGAGACCGGAACAGAATGGAATATTTTATGGATCATGTCTTTTGTCCTAGATTGCTGTATTCTCTCCTCCCGCCTTTACCTCCTTCTTTTTATTTCTTTCCTTCTTTGCCTATTGTCTTTTCCTCTTTTGTATCCCTCTTTTTTCCCTTAGTCATCCTTTTAAAATGACATCCAGCAGCCACAAAAGGGAAAAAACATCAGGACACTACTTCAAAGAATGGCTTATAAGCCTGTTCCAAAGCCCTTCTATTAATTTTAGAGGGGGTTTGAATCAAGACACATAGATATAGAGGCTACTGCGGAATAAACCTGAGTGGAATATGCAGCAGTCCTCATCAAATATCCTGTTTCTGGTCAAGGTGAGTTGTTGAAATAACCACACCATTACAGTTTGAATAAATTTCTATGAAGAGAGCTCTGTCATTTTCTGTTTCTCACACATAAACTAGTGAGTTGCTTGCCAAGGTTAATAGAGTAGCAAGTGTAGTATGAGCAGTTTGCAGATAAGAATTTTTAATTTTTTTTTTATTTTTCCAAAATCACGATCTGCTTTAAATATAAATTGGGTGGGGTTTGGGGTTTCAGCTTGCTTATATGGACCAGATCAAACTAGGCTATCATCACACTTCATGACAAACTGAGGTGGAACCTAAGATTAAATTCAGAACCAGATCAGACTTCCTTAAGCAGCTTGGTCAAAAGTATCATTTAAAGCAGCTAGTGTTAAGTCATCTGCTTAAATGTATTTAACACTGTCAATATTTAGAAAAGGAAATAGTTGTTCTAGGAAACTGCAAATGTAGAAAGATTTATATCTTCCTCTATCACATTAAACCTCCTCTCACTTGTAGACATGAATTTGGACTCCTACTTCCTCAGCAGCATGGCACTTACATTTTCCTCTGAATGCATGACCTCTAAATGCAGCCCAAAGCTTCAGAAACAGAAGAAGAACAATAAGCTAGTTAGAGGCAACAAGAGAGAAAGGAAAAGTGAGTTAGAAGTGAGGCAAAATATCACCTCAGTTTTCATTTGAAGTAATTGGGTTACACAGCTCTGTTTGACAGCTGCCTGTGGCCAAGGGAGACAGTCTCATTTTCTTTCATTTTTTCCTCTCCTGTTGACCTTCTGTTCCCTTGTTTTAGCCCTGGTGCTAATCTAATCACCCTGTCATGATTTAGGAAGCCAAACCAGCAGATTACTATTTACCTTGTTGGCAGTGGTACCCTTCTGTTGGGGAGCACTTGGTTCAGCATGCTGGTTGCGTGCCTTGCATTGGTTCTTTCCAGATAAGTGTCAGTGCTGGAACAAGAGGAGCAGACGGAGCACATAATAGGAGACTGGGGAAAGGAGGGAAGGATTTCTTTCTTCAGCAGCAGCCGTTAGTCTAGCTGCAAAACTGCACCCTAAAGTTTTGGTAATGTTGCCTTATCAAACACACAGTACCCAGGTATCCCTGCTTCAACTTATTCCATACTATCCTTTTCCATGTCTCTTTTTCATACACATCACATTGGTTTAGATCCCCTTCTTCCCCTTTTGTGTAGGAAGATCTAAGGAAGTTGAGTTAAATGGAATTTAAATGGAAAGGGCAATGAGGGAGGAGAGATATCTGCCCATTTCATAGAATGCTTTTAGATTTGAATTTTAGCTTCTTCTTATATGAATTTCTGTTCTATCACAAGCACTGCAGACAGACCTTGAACGTGATTGTCAATACAAGCAAAACCAAACTTCTTCTATCTTTACACTGTGCAATTGTTCCAAGTGGGGTTAAGTTAATAATAAAGGTTCAGCCTAATGGTTCTCAGTTGGTAGTAATACTTAATTTAGGAAAAAAACCCAAACCAAACCTACCAAGGAACCAAAGGAAAACAAAACAAAAAAAAGCAAATAGTTTGTTTTCCTTTTTTTGTTGCATGTTTTCTAGTGTTTCATTTTTTGGTGGGTTATTATATTATTATTAATAATTATAAAATTGAGCACTGCATTAAATACTTGTTTATCTCCTCTTCATTACAGCACTAGCTCTGATGTGTCTCATTTTTCAGATTGCAGATCTTGGTGTTGCCTCCTTTAAGAACTGGAGTAAGCTAACCCAAGAAGAAACTGTCCGACAGAAGCAAATCAAGAGCACTTGCCAGAACAATGCTGGGACTCTTTTCTATATGGCCCCAGAGCATTTACTCAGTGTTAATGCAAAACCAGTGGAAAAATCAGATGTTTACAGCTTTGGCATAGTGATCTGGGCAATTTTTGCTAACAAGGAACCATATGAAAGTAAGTTACTTCCAAAAGGATGCTATCATAAAATGAAGTTACAAACGTTAAGCATTTAAAGTTATAAAATTAAGATTAGTAGATTAAATCACCCATGGCCTAAAATAGGGCCTGTTTGGCACCTCATGGCCAGCAAGAGGCATTGGTTGCATCATTCCTGACTCCTGAGCGTGGACAAGAACATCTGAATGAAATGCAGGTGTGAGCTGAATCTAGTCACATCTATACGGTGTGGGCACAAAGTGGACTAAGTGGCAGAAGTTAGACAAACCTCCTGTGGGCCAGAATGGAAACTTTGATGTCCACTGTTTCCTGAGGTGGACTAGTTACATGTGGTTTTTCTTTCAACAGGAATGATCACACACAGTTACCACTTTTCAGCTGCGTGGTGCTAACTTCTCAACATGCCCTAATGTGAGCCATACATAGAAGCCAACTGTGAAATTCCAGAGTAACACATTTATAATTTTGAATGGATTTTTTGCTAACTAAATGGCTAAATGCTACCTATGTGGCCATCTTTGTGTTCTTACCCAGTGCAGAGCAAGATGCAGGTTCTAGAAAGCTAGTTCTGTCACCCTTACTTACACTGGGCATGTCTTACATATAAAAGTAAATCCATTAATCTTAAAATAAATCTCTAATCCATGGAAGTTAGGGCAGTGGATTCAAATTCACTTATATGAAATATCTGTAGATGTAACTTGGACATCTTTGAAATCATATTTTACATATCCACAAACACACAGGGAGCTGCTTCCTTCTTTTATCTATGGAGTGGTAGCAAAACCTGTGATCAGGATCTGATAGGAAATTTTATTTTTCAGATGGTATAAATGAAGCCCAGATTTGCTTTGGTGTCATGAATGGAAACAGACCAGACTTAAAGGAGATCACTGATAAGTGTCCAGTGGAAATTACTGACTTAATGAAACAATGCTGGGAGCAAGAGTCAGAGAAACGGCCAACTTTTGCAGGTAACGCATTGCTTTAGGATTCTTTTTGTTTCATGTCCATCAATAGTTTGCAATGGAGCAAAACAAACTTGAGTGTTTTCCTCTTGAAATATAATTTTTTTCTTTGAAAACCAAAATATCAATTCACATGCCCTGTAAAGCAGGTTTCCTGTACCCTGACCAGAAACAGTCAGGGACAAGCATTTACGTATTTGAGAAATACTAGTGAGTGCAGGGAGCTATAATCTTCCTGCTGAAATTTTTAGAAAAGCTAACATCAATGGATGTAGTATAGCTTGACTATGACTGAGAAAATATCCTATTCAAAATATTCTAGATTCAAAAGCCATCCTAGTAATTCTTCCATAAGCAATCCAGCTTTGACTAGCTCATCATCCTTTCATATGGTCAGATCCCAAAACACTTGCAGTCAGTAGAAGTCTTAGCTGAATGGTCTGGGAAGAAGAAGAGCATTTCCTGAAGAGCATTCAGGAAGTAAGTCAAAATCCTACAGCTCCTCATCTCTTCTTTCTATCTCAATATATAGTGCAAAAAAAGAAAAGCCAACACAGAAAAACTCCAAAACAACAACAAAAAAACACAACCCACAAAGAAAACCCCAACATATAACAGGAAATTGAGGTTTGTACTTAGACAGGGGCACCAACAGCTTCATATACAGCAGGCATGTACTTAAATACTCAGAGGAAATTTATGTACCAGGAGGAACCCACCTACTATCTCCATATTTAACATACATACTGCTAATAGCTTATGCTTGTAGTGGGTCTTAGCTTCTAATTTTCCCATATGCAATTCACAGAAAAGTTCTCAGAAAAGGTCACATACAAAGAGATTTCACCCTAAAAAGAAATACAACAACAAAAAAGAATCCCTGGAAGTCATCCCTGTTCTTGTTACTGTTTTAAGGCTAAATGTACCGTGTGAACAAATTCCAAATATATGTATAACTTTGCTGTTTCTGACCTGATAGAAATCTTTATTCAATCCTTATCCATCAAGATTGTTAACATTATGTCACTTTTATTTTCCATTGAAAACCACTTTCACTTAGCTTTTGGTTGGTTTTTTTTGCAGAAATTAGTGAAAGATACAAGCCATTTTACTACCAAAATCTAGAACAAAATATTGAAGAAGATCTGAAGAATTTAAAAGTGAGTAACTTTCTAAGCATTTTGTGGTATCAGTTCCCCACATCCCCTCTTCCCAACCCCAATTATGGCCAGATTCTGCCACTTGGAGACTGATCGTGCTTGACCGATCTGATTTCCTTCTGTGATAAAATGATTTTTAAATGAGGGGAGAGCAGTGCATGTCATTTATCTCAACTTTTGGAAGATCAGCACTCTCACCCAAAATACTCTTGTATCTGAGTTCAAATGTTATTGTCTGTATGAGCAGATGAGAACAGGTTGGATGGTGAGTCTCAGAGGACAGCAGTTAACGGGTCCTACTGCAGGCCCATGGCAGGTGCAGTAGTGCAGGGGTCCGGGACCTTCCCTGGTGTACTCTTCTTATCAGGGAGGTGATAGGAAGCAATGGAGCCACTCATAAGGTGTGTGACACCAAACTTGAGGGACCAATCAGTACAGTCACAAGGACAAGGCTGGAGGAATGAGGTGACAGCAATCTTGTGAGGTTGAGAAAGGTCACATACAACATGCTGCACCTGGAATTAAATAACCCCTGGCTTCAGTGCCAACCAATGGCTGCCAAGCCAGGGAGCAGCGCTGCTCAGAAGATGCTCAGGTGAGCAGCGACCTGGGCACCACATAAGGCCTGACTAGCACCAGCAGGGTCACAGGCAGCAGATGAAGTTCTTTTATCTAGCACTTCTTAGCCCTGCTATAAGAGATGGGGCTGTTTCAGCCCAGACATGCAATGGCTTTGGGGAACATAAAGAAATAGCAACCTGCCCCTCTATGTATGAGGAGTTTATTGTGAAGATAAAGCCAAGCTCTTCACAGCAGTGCACAGTGTGAGGACTAGAGACAGCAGACATAAGTGGAAACAAGAGAGAATCAAACTGGATGTAAGAGGGGAAAATAAACCCACTTTTCCCTCTGAGAACAGCAGAGCAGAAGAACAGGTTACTTAAGGAGGTTGTCCTGTCACCGTCGTTGGAGGTTTTCAAAACCCAACTGCATAAAACTCTAAGCTACCAACTCTGATCCCATAGATGACCCTGTTTTGAGCAGGAGGTAGGCCCAAGGTCCCCCAAGGTCAATTTCCACCTGAGTGACACACCGATTCTATGATGATACTTTGCAAAAGCTCCTCTTATATCCATTAAGTCTCACTCATGAAATAAAATGTTATTCCTAGCAATTCAAAAGTAGCAGAATATGATTTAAAGTAACTTTTTTAATTCTTGGTAATTTTTGTCCTGTGTTCAGGCAGTGTCTAATGAGTCTCAGTCTGCTTGAGACCAGGAAGCTATACCACAAGTAAAATTTAAATTGAGGTGGTTTTCCTGAGTGTCCAAGTCGGTTTCTCTTACTTTTCTGACTGTAAGTTTATAAATTATGGTAAAAACAATCACTTCCTGACTGAAAATAAGAGAATAAGGGCTTCTTGAACAGTTAGGCTGATTATGGAACCTTTTTATTACGGATTTTACAAATTTACTCACTTCACTAGTACTGACAGCCGTTGGTGAGAACTCCTGGCATTCACTCCTTTGCAGCGAAGTAAGGCTCAGAACAGTACATACACAGTATTTTTAACTAAGAAAAAAAGAAACTCCCTTGTGAAACCACGCTTTCACAATTTTTTAAAAGTGCTTCCTTCTGTCACCAAGTCTTCAATTGTGGTAATGAAAGTTTCTCATTTCATTTGATGTTTACAAGGCACCAGTGACTGTTCAAAAAAGCAACAGAGTTTTGCAAAATGAAACTGATGAAACAGGTTTCCTGGACTGATTTGACCAGACTTACAATGTGAAGCATATATGTCTAATTTATGATACCAGCCCCAAATGAGGATCATGGCCAACTGTACTAGCTTCCTTAGCTCTCTGTAGATGTACCTCTCAAGTCATAGGGACAGAATGACTATTTAGAAATGAGGTTATTACTTTTTCAGGAAGGAACCGATCCATTACAATCAGGGCACAGAATGTGAATAGAGTATGCAAGGCAAGTCAATATGGTGAATTACTAGTACAGCTTCAGTAGCAACATGATTTAGAGGGTTTGGGCATAACTTCTCTTCCCTCCTCCCCAGCAATCATGCAAGCAGAGTCCACAGCCTCCTAACTAAAAGGATCACAGAATGGTTGAGGTTGAAAGGGATCAGAAGTCATCTTGTCCAACCCCCCTGCTCAAAGAATTCAATTGTTCAAGTAAAATCCAAGGATCTACAGTTATAATGTGCTTTAGAATGTCACCTTTTGCTTTTGGAAGGATGTTGATTTTTGGGGGAAGAGATAGATAGGACATGTTGACTTCTAATCTGTTAAAGTACTTCTTAGGTTTAATTAATTAAAAGAAAAAACACAGACACAAACCCTACTTTTGGAAATTATTTTACAAGTAAGAAGTTATTTCTCAAATTCACCAGGTGAATTTGAGAAATAATTTTTCCAGGTTAAAAAAATTATTTCAAGTAAAGTCTGAATAATGGGAACATCACAAGAATAGAACAGGAATAGATTTTGTCTTCAATATAGTGAAGTGAGGATGAGTGTTTATGGAAAGGAAATTGTACTGCTTCTTCCTGAAAATTTCCTCTAAACTCCTTGTTCTACAGGTACTTCCTTTAGTTAAGCTTTTGCCTATGACTTGATCATTTGTTCATTCTCACATACAGAAAATGTGGCCTGAGTCAAATGAACTGCTGAATAAAATGGAATCCCTCCAGATAGATGCTGTACCAGAAGATACCAGTAATGGTGAAGTAGGTAAGTCACTAGCATGTAATTATTCTGTGTATTTTGCCAAAAATATGTACAAAGCAAGTAACCTTACCATTAAGGGGTTATGAAGAAACTCAATTATTCAGCACTTCAGAAAGAATTGTAATCACTGAACAGATTAAATTTCTTCCCAGAAGTCATACTTACTATAAATTTTCCATCATCTACAGTTCAAACCCATTTCATTTTACAGTCTTCTGCTTTCATCTTCCACACTGGAAATTTTGTTCAACATTAGACTTTTTAATGGTCACTGTGATAATTACTTTCCATACTTCATCTTTCTTCCTATCCTTTTTATTTATGCCAACTGCTTGCTCTGTAGGCTTTAATTTATTTTTTTTCTCACTCCATCCTTTCTTATGAATGCTCTGAATATGACCAGGATGCATAATTGTAACATATTCCTTTGTTTATTACCTTGCTTTCAAAGGAATTTGAGGAGCACTAATGGATTATTTTTCTCTCCTTCCTCTGCTATTTTCTATCAAGTCTTGGATGAGCTGCATGTGTTGTGATTTTATAGATGTGTCTCACAAATATGTAATGATAGAGTGTTGTAGCAGTGTATCTGGAATTCTTTTACCAGTTTCCTAATGTCAAAGGACATAGGAACTTATTTGCAACACTGATTTACAAGAAATAATATAAAATTCAGTAGAAATAAAATTCTGCTACTTTAGCTCACACCACCTGAAAGACATTATTAAGTGGATAATGTTAAACTGTAACATGCAACTAATAAATCTTTCCCAGGTTTGCCATAACTGTTCCTTAGTAGAACTGATGGGCTTAGGGCAGCCCCACTGCTGTATTTTTAAACGAGCACAGTTACACTTGCTCAGCAGAAACAATCATGTATCACTGCTGCAGATTGCAGATGCTCTTGTGATTTAAGCACAAAAAGCTGTATTGTGAATCTACACTGCAGAAAGATGCTATCTTGACAGCCTGTCAGTCAAAATCAGGGGTTTTTTTCTCTAATCAATGGGCATTACTCAGGCAGTGGTAGTGAAAGGCATCCCACAGGATCTGTTCATACATCTCAAGCTTTCCCTAGAGAACAGATGCCATATCATTCATGCTAATACTGAATTGCTAACAGCTGTCTCTTCTGATGAGGTTATTTCTGTATTAGCTTATTCCTCCCACTCCCTCTCTAGCGGTGGCAATAGAAGAAGCAGAGCAAGTCAGACTGAAGGTGTACTAATATACAACCATCAAAAGGAACTAATTTTGGCCCTGCCTAATATGGCCTGAAATCATGTAATTTGGGGGGAAAAAATAAAAAAAATGAAAAAAAAAAATCAGTCCTCTGGCATTATCTGAGGTAAACAGAAGCACATACATACATTTTATTCCAATTTTACAGTGATTTGCAAGAGTCACTTGGTTTAGGCACTGTAAAATGTTTTCTAGAAATGTGTGAAGCTTTCAGAACTTGAAGAAAGCATCTGTAGTCTTACCCTTAAAAATATAAGTACAAGTTATAACAAGCAGATTTTAACATTCTTATCTGGAATGCTGCAGCATGATCCAGATCTTACTGCATCTGGTTCAAGACTGAAGTAAAGCTTCCTTTGATATTGAGAATTAGTTTGAAAGATGTAGACAATACAGACTATTTTATCTGCTAGACATTACTTGTAAAAATGTGTTCTTTGGGACCACAAAGAATAAACTATACAAAAAGTATTCAGCATGAAATACCCAGACAGGATACTTTACATAATCATTTTAAAATAAGATTTTAATGACAAATTATTTGTGCTGTATGAAGTTATACCTATTATTACAGAGGTGTTATTTTTCATCCCGTTACACTTCAGTTTTGCACTGATTAAACTCCAGTTTATGCTAGTGGTGACACACCAGTAAATCAGACCCTGCAAATGCCTTCAGGAATGTTTGTTTCCGTGGCTGGAAACTTAATGTCAATATAAGCAGAGTGCGGAGTGAATTCTCACACCACTTGAGTGAGATTTAACACTTATAGCTTAAACAAATCTGTACTTCTAGATAAAAATCTGTTACACTCTCCAGTAAAGCTGTGTTTTATTTTACAGAATGCCTTATGCTGAAAGTAATGTTATATTTTCACCTATTATATATACCATAATACTAAAGGTAGGTTAGTAGATTCTAGTATCATTGCAACAAGTTAAATTTGGAGGTTTTCCAAATATTTCATTTCCCTCCCTTTCAGATCAGCCTAATTCTCTACACAGCTCTCAAGGTCCTGAGACCAGTCATGTTAATGAAGACCTGTTTGCTGCCTCCCCTGAGAACCAGCCTGTTGAGAGCTGTGAGACCTCATTTTTACCTGCTGATGATGTAGAAAGAAAACTTCAGTGTGAATACAACTACCATGTATTTGGGAGCCGGATGGATAAAGCAGTAGCATACACCCCTGAAATGATAGAGGAAGAAAGGAGACGGAGAGTTTCCTGTGATCCATTTGCAAAGCCACCTCCTACTTCCCAGAAGAGTGATCTGCAACCAGGAGCTGAAAAAACAGGATCAAACACTAACCCATATGTCTGGTCAAACCATGATCCAAATTTCCGGTCACAGGCAGGATCAAACACTAAGCCATATGTCTGGTCAAACCACGATCCAAATTTCTGGTCACAGGCAGGATCAAACACTAAACCATATGTCTGGCCAAACCCTGATCCAAACTTGTGGTCACGGGCAGCTGCAACAGCACCAAACCAGGGAACAGTTTTTTATGGGCCAAACCGTAACAGTCTTCTAACAGGAAACCCAGAGGATATCTATGGATTGTGTTTAGCCAGTAATTTTAGCTTAAGTAAACCTCCTGTGCCGGAATCTGGCCAAACCCTGCAGTCACAAACCAATGTAAACTGGTATTCGAAGAATTCAGACACAGATACAGGTGAGATTCCTCTTTCCCCAACACCTCACTTCTCCTCTATTAAATGAAGTGGTCAAGAGCGTTTTGCAGCTTAAGGAACAACCCATAGCAAAGGTGAATTTATTTCCTGACATTGTCTTTGTTTACCTGAAGTTACTTCAGCTCTCTGAAACACTCTAGCTTTAATTTCATTATGCTGCTTTCACTGATTTCAGGCTGTCTACTTCAAATGAACATTTCTAAAGCATCAGTGTAATAGAAGAGCATGATGCCCAACACCTGACTCCTCAGCTACCAGCCAAATAATAGCACACAGGCAGTACTGCTACAGCAGCTCCCAAAACCAAGAGCTGCTACCAGTCATTTTAGAAAAGCAAAGCAGAACTTTGACTCTCAGAAACGTGACATTCATACCATAGGTTCTGCTCATGCAGACAGAGCATTTGTAGCATTTCAGAAATCAGATGGGTATTTTTAGCTTGATTTGCAGCAAGCCAAGAGACTCCTGAGTTTAGGGAGCCAGCAAGGAGCTAAGGCTCATAATTGCCTTCTCCAGAGAGCTTTGTCTGGTGCTGATGGGAAGCTTCTATTGGTATTTGCAAGTAAGCCATGGCGTAGAAAGGTATGGAGACAGAGAAGGAGGAGAACACTGAGCATTGCCAAAATATAAATAAGTGGTAATTGGAGACCTACAAGATAGAACTTTTAGGAACTAGAGACAGCATGAGATACATTAGCCTACTCCTACTTAAATATCGGATATTTTTAGTATGGTATTATTTTCCAGGTCATCTCCCAAGAAAATAAAGAATGCCTAGCTTTTTACAAGAAGAATGCCACAAAGGTGTTATTCTGCTAAATTACTTATCCAGAGACTCTGATTAGTTGTTTATTTGAGTTTATTTGCTGAAATGAATCTGAGAGCTGTCATGTCAGAAGGCAGGCATTAGAACTGTCCACAACACTAATAAAGAAAGACCACCCGTTTGAAAGGAATAAGGAAAACAGTTATTGTAGGGAGGCTGTGCGAAACAGTGTAGCAGGTACCAGACCGAGATGCAGAAGAGCTGCATTGCAGCTCTTCCACTGACTTGTTGGTGACTAACCCAGCCACTCTTGCTGCCCCGTCATGAGTTGTAGAGGTCATCTGTGAGCATCCCTGGGCTGGAAGTTACATCTCTGCCAGATACTACTGCCACCAACAGACGATGCAGTCATGTCTCATGCCTTTGCTAGAGCCGATCACAAGCAGTGTGCTAATATAAACCACAGTCAATATGAGCACTAAGCAATAGGAGCACACTTGGGGGGTTTGGAATTTTCCAGCTGGAATACCTGATATAAGGCAGCTCAGTCCATAACTGCGGTGTGCTGTGATCCATACCGCCAGGTATTCATACACCCACATGGAAGCCCATTGCCCTCACTGGGATCCAAGGATGGTTAAGGCTATTAGTCACTTAGCAAAAACCACAATGAGAGCATTGCTTAAAGTACAGTTATTCAACGAGCTACAATCCTGCTCATTAAAAAGCTTTCATCTCCCTGTATTTGAGAGCACTGTGTATTCACACTGTTACAAATATGGCAGTCATTGTTAACTACATTTGCTTTTTTATTTACGTAATGCTTTGGGCATCTTCTTGTTTTCTTTCTCTGTTTAGGTAACAAGGATTCCACTTCTTTCACAAGGGGAACTTTTGCATATTATCCTAGCTCACCAGGAGTAAGCCCAGGTAAGTGCTGTAGCCTTCATCTGTCCTGCTAGCCAACCTCCTATGCATTGCATCCTGACCAGCAAAACAAAAAACTTTAGGAACTTGAAATATATATTTTATTGCTAAAACCCTCTAACCATAGCTGAAGTTATCAGTACCAGTATGTAAAACTAATTCCTGTCTCTAGCAGAACACATACACATGATTAAACATGGTGAATCTAGGACAACATTTTTATGTAAGACCTTTTTTCAAAAATGTGAAGGCATTGCAAAATCTTCTGCACACCTAAACTAGATTACACACGCTCTTAGATTAAGTGTCAAACTGCTGTGACCCTGCCCGACTGTTGAACCACACATGCATTTTGGACACTGTCCTGTCTTGCTCTGGATTTTTAATACAAATCTCTAGCTGCAGGCTTCATGCTGATCAGCCTTCACTGGGGCACAGGTCTCTACAATTCAATTGTCTTGTACCCCTAAAATTGTGTTATGTCCTTTAGGAGTTGTTAATACTTGCGTCTTTCAAGTTGTGTTGCTTGAGGCACCCTGAACTCCTTAATTAACCCTTTCAAGGCTTGTCCAGTTTATAAATGGTCTACACTTACAAAGAAAACCTGAAACAGCAGGTTTCTGTCTTCTTGACTATGGACCCCTTAGAGTCTTTAGATGATGACCCAAACGTGACAAGCAGCAAAGTGTAGAGACTTGGGAAAAGGAAATTTATAAGCACAGTATGTTTTGCTGTTAATATTGACAAAGCATTTTGTATACATTTTCATACCTTATGCTAGATTCATTTTTTTACCAGTTAAGAACATAGAAAAAATATGAGATTTCTTCATTTTTTTAGATAAAAAAAAAAAGGAAAAGGTTACAGGAATCATAATGTTATGAGACATGATAAAATGCATTCCTTTTTTAAAAACTTCTAGAAATTAATCATGCATACATATAAGTATTTCTGACTTGCAGCCTCCAGTTAACAAAAATTAAGTGCACTTAATAAATAACATAAATAACATAACCATTCATAAATAACATAACCATATATTTCCACACTTCACATTGCAATTGTGTGTGCAACAATAATGTTTGTGCATCTAACCATAATTTTGTGTGATTAAAAACAGAGTTTGGTGTATCATTTTAAGTATCTGTACTTCAAATTTAGTTTGTGAGATCCACCATTTAATCTAGAGTTAGAATGTTTAATGGATGATTATCTAAACAGAGTTCAGAAAACACTGTCAGGAAAATAGAAAACTGATGTCACCTAACATGAATAGTGACTTAGTTTCATGTTATGTGTGGAAGTCAGACAAGAGTAAGCAAAAGACCAAATTACATGTTTAAGCAACAAGAAATGATTTACTGTAGTCTCACAGAACTTCAAAGTCATAACTGTAAACCTGAACTTACATCTATGAAAAGTAAAGCTGAGATGCAGAAGTGAAGCTTTAAGATTTAAAAGAAAAAAACATTCAAGTAAAGGCTGACCCCCTGAAGCTGTTGGCCAAAAGAAAGTGAGACTGCTGCTACACATTTTCAAAGAGCGGGGCACTTTATTTACAGTCTAGTAACTATCAGCATGTAAAGCTTGGTTATGGCACTTTGTTAAAGAACAGACTGGGCTTTCACTGAAGTACATTTGTGTCACACTGCATAGTAAAAATACGCTTACAGTTGCCATAAATGGCTATTTCTGCATTAATGCAATGAAAACATTTAATCACTTGGCTTATTAGTAGAACCTTCTTCCTCCTTATGTTACTTCTTGACATTTTGAACCACATGCAGTTGTTTATAAATTTGTATTAAAGTCCCTTATACAGATGACTCAATCAAGTACAACATTAGTAACAGCTCTGGAATTCAAATTGGATCCTACAACCACATGAAGATTGAAGAGCACAATCAGCACATCAGCACTTCTCCTGCTGCTACAGAAGCAAATTATAGGCTATATGAAGCAATGGGTATATTTGGTATGAGAAATATCTCCTTAGTTTTCATGTATTCTCCCCATGTAATTATCCAAGAATCATTTGGCTTGGAATGTATGAAACACTCAAATTGGTAAAAGCAAGGCTAGGATTGGAGGTCCTCTCCTGACTTACAGTTTAAATTTTAGAATATCCTGAGGTATGAAGATCACAGAGTCCGATGCCTGACATCACATAGGAAAATCTAAAAGTTAAACCATATATCTAAGAGCTATGACCACGTCATTCAGGTAGAAGTTGGGACACTTTGAAATTTAATTGGTTTTTTTCCATCAGTCAATACCAAATTAAACTATCCCTGTGTATTCTTAAGTAAACAAATAATTTGTGTCCTGGCATGTTTAAGAACTCTAGGAAGGGGTTTTTCAGTCTTGCAGGTTTAAGTCACAAACTATGATAGCTTCAGATCAAAGAACAAGTCCAGCAACTGACCTGTGAATACACATGTTCTGACCAGGCATTTCTTTCCTGGCATCACTGGGTTACGTTGCCTTCATGAAATCCACTTCTGGTTACATCACTAAGATTCTGTCTCCAGATGTTACCAATAGATGGGTGGGGGAGGACAGGAGAGAGCGCGAAAGGAGCAGAAGAAACGTTAAACAATGCCATCTTCTTACACTTCCCTTACACTTCTTTTTGCAGATGATACTACTGTCCTGACTGCCAAACATCTGAATCTAGTGAGAGAAAAGCTGGCTAAGCAGTGGAAACACTGTGCTCGGAAATTGGGCTTCTGTGATCCCGAGATTGATGAAATTGATCATGATTATGAACGAGATGGACTAAAAGAAAAAGTTTACCAAATGCTGCTTAAGTGGGAAATGAGGGAAGGCTCCAAAGGTGCTACAGTTGGAAAACTAGCCAAGGCCCTCTTTGGCTGCCAAAGACTGGATCTCCTTACTAGTTTGTTGCAAATCAAGGATGAATAATTTGACTGAGAACTGTCGGAAAGTAAGGGTATTTTTTCCTGAAGACCTTCCAATAACAAATAATTCTGAACAGACTTTCTGGAATTCTCCTTCTTGCACAGACTTTTTGGAACATACTTTTCATGCCAAACAGTTTTCAATGAATACCTTCGGTAAATGAAAAAGGATAAAATAAATTAAGCATCTTCCTGCTGAATAGAATGATTGTCCAAGGATAACAACAACAATGCAATAACTAATATTGATTCAAGGAGAATGTGTTACACAGAATTTCTGGATTGTGCATTCTGTCTTGAAACATTTTGGGACCCTTGTTCAGTTCGGAACAAAAGTATGTCATTTCAACACAGCAATATATGAGTGATGATGAAGATATGAGTAATAATATGCAAAAGACTACTTCTTGAAAAACTTGTACAGAAAATTAAATCAACTCTGAAATTTTGCCAGAAGTGCCAATTGCTTTAAGTCAATAACATTATTTTTCAAATATTTTTATAATTTTTATTAAGTACAGGTGTCTAGAATTATGCAGAACAGCAGCATAAATAAAAGCAAAAACTATTTCTGGCTTAAAAAGCCTATGCTTGATATGTTACAAGTTAATATTGCATTAGATTTTTACACTGTTTGGTAGAAAAGATTTTACATGTCAAGTTTCATATCTGCTTTATGAAACAATGAAAAAATAAATTCAATCTATATGCAGTCCAAAGTAAGAACTCTGGAATACAACAGCTTTGGGAAGGGAAAGGTGCCTTATTACCTCTTGACAGAAGACCCATTCTCCTGCTCGCTCTTGGGGCTCATAGTGACTAGAATGTCACTAGTTTCTGAATCTCTTGGACTGCATTTATATTAGTAGATTAAATGTGCCTGGGAATGTTTCTGGGTGCTGAGGTTAAGCTGGCATGCTGATGCTGCAGCCTGCTGCCAGGATAGCAAATTCCTTAAACCTCCAAAATATTGTGCAAAGGCTTTTTCACAGCACTCAGGTTTTGGGGAACACTGGAAAAGCTCTGTAGTGTAAATGATGGTATCCCAGTGCCTGGAGATGTCCCTTGTCACTCTGACTTCCTAGTATTGACATAATCTCATTGTGCAAGATCTATGAAAGAAGTACTGAGCTGTAAGTTATGCCCAAAGAGTAATTATGCAAAACCCTTCCAAGGAAGGATGATACCTCCTATTTCCATCAAATCTACAGGTATTTGCAGCAGATGTTTCAGAGCAGGTAATTGTTTATGCTGTAGATTAAAGCACTAAGTTTCATTAGTGTTCTTAAATGTTCATTGTTATTTCAAAAAAAGGCTAATAATTTAATTAAAGTGTAGTTAGAATGGATTTCTGCTCCTTGATAGAGCAGCCACCATTTTAGTGGAATCAAAATGAAACTGTAATCAGCATCAACATATTTGTCATCTTTAAACCTACAAGGCAATAGTGTAAATGGCCCCCCAAAACGGAGACTTTAGCAGAAATCTATGCAAAGAGCATGTCTTGCATTCAGATACTGGAGCATTTCTGTATTTATTGTTAATAAATTCTACATTAAACTTTCCTTTCCATGGAGGGTAGCTTGGGACGTATCAGTATGTACTATGTTAATACTTATATTTTTAACTCCTCAGAATTTATTGCATTGCCTTATTGTTTTCACTTAGCAACATGCTAAATTTTATATAAATTCTTGAGTGTAATAGTGAACGAAATGTTTTCTGTGTCTAATGTATTAAGCATACACTTTCCAGAAGAAAAAAAATACTCTTCTTAAAAGTAGATAGAGAAATGGACTAGGGGATCTCTTCTCTGTGTCAGTCCACAGAGAGTTACAGCCCGCAGCTACCACGTAACTTCATTAAACAGATTCTTGAAAGATCACGAATCCATTTATGTCCTATTAACATTGGTTGCACTGTATTGTTACATCAATTCCCTAGCCCCCACTGGCTTTTTAAAGTCTCCCATATCTGTAGTCTTTATTATACAACGTGCAATTTTTCCATCATAAGATCTTTGTCTTGTTTGTTGCACAGAATGAATGGTGATCATTTAACAGGCCTACATTAAGTGCTTCATTTTCTCTTTATTAAAGCAAGCCCAGACCTTATTTTCTGAAACAGCAACAACAAAGATGTAGAACAAAAACAAAAAGCATTTCAGAACAAGACTTAGGCATAGGGCAGTCCTATATGTTTAAAGTAGGACATGGGAGATAAAAGTCATTTTAGCTTTGATGTTTTGTCAAATCCAATTCTAGACTAGTGCTCATAGTTCAGGTGACATTGTAGATGGTGTAGAAAGCAACCACTAAACTGAGAACTAGACACAAACACCTTCAGTCCAGCCCTTATGGAACTCAATCACAGAGAAGATCTTCCTGGGCAGAAAATCTAAAGTACAAGAAACCCATTAGCACAGTGTGGAAAACCACATAATAGGATCCAATGCCTGGAAGCTGCAGCCAGGCATGCCAAATTAGAATACGTATTTAATAATAAAGATGATTAACTACTGGAATAAGCTACCAAAGGATTCTGTGGATCCTCTTGGTATCTTTTAATTAAGACTGGCTTTGTTTCTTAAGATGGATATAGTTGAAATCAAAGCTATAAGTCTCAATATAACGTTAACTAGGGGAAACGTGAAAGTAAATGGTGTACCAGAAGTCCAAAGAAAAGAGTTAGTGCCCTCCCCTGACCTAAAAGTTTACAGAAATGTTAAGTATAGCAGAGAGAGATCAGCTAATATTAACTAACTGGGTTGCTCATTTTATCTACCACCCATGTCCCACCCCCCTGCTCCAAAAAAAAAAAAAAAAAATCAAGGATGGCGTTGATTTTTGAAAAGCAACCTATCATGAGAGATCAAAAATGCAGGAAAATAATGGGGGCAAGGAAGAAGGAGAGTGATGTATTATGGCACTGATCCAATACCCTTCATGGCAAAGGAAAGGAGAGGAAGGACAGAAGAGTAATTTCACATCAAACTGGCAAGCTATTAGCCTCAAGGGCAGAGGCAGCAGTAATGCAGTGGCCTTACAGAGGTTCTTCCTAAGATGGGTGAGGAGCAAGACGGAGAAAAAGGCTGCGAGTTGCAGCAGCAGACCTCCTCTTCAGAGTCTCCCCTTGAAGAACAAGAGGTGAACTCATCCACTTATGCACAAGGACATTATGTTTTTCCATTTTAAGAGAGTAAGTGCTGCTTTCAGACTTCAAATACCACTCAAGTACAAACTCCACCTGGTAGCTACAGTTATCATTAGACAGCAGCCAATCTGTGCTGAAATTCTTAAATGCAGAGAGGATTGAGTCCACGTAATTCAGAGCAATTTATTTGGTTAATTTTGTTACTGTGCCCTTATTAAAAGTGTACAAGCTGCTAAGAAATTTGAGGAATTTTTACTGCTTCCAAAATAGTTGCTAAATAATACCAATTACTAATGCTGAGTTAAAAAACTCAGAGTTGCATATATTTGGTGTGTGAACATCAAACTGAGCTGGCAACATACAGCTCCTCTTCCTCAGAGGCCAGTTTCCAAGGAAAGGCAATATACAAGAACTTGGTCTCTGACTGATTGAGCAGCTTTTAGTAAATTATTTTAGTAAACTAAAAAAATCTCTCTGATTTTTCATCACTGTTCAGTAACAAACGAAAACCATCTTTCAGCATGGAGGCACATGGAAAATAAAGTAAGAATCTCTGAGCCTCTAAAATGTGCCCTGCTATGTACACAGTGAGAATGAGTTACAGGGAAACAAAATAGGAAGGATCATCCAGTACAAGCAGGGACATATTAGAGCTAACGAGCACTTGGAAGGCTTTCTTCACTGGATCCTAGTGCCCTCATGGCTCTTTTTTCTATCCCTTCCTCATCCCAGACTCTACAGACTAAAGAAAGTGCTCCTTGCAGCATGCCAGTTTCCCTCCTGGCATACCAATGAGCATCAGGAGTCAGCTGACTGGTGCTCATTTGTTCCCAAGCACAAAACAGCAGCTAGTGAAAGTGCAGCTCCTTAATACAGCCCCTGGGGAGAAGAGAAGGGGGAAGTTAGGATCAGTACAGGGTCTAGGGTGCAGAGTCTAGAAGTTATCTTTGTGTTGGAGAAAGTATTGCCTATAAGTGAAACAAAGACCAGAGTTCTGACTTAAGCTGGGTTTCCCCCTCTGCTAGGATTCTAAGTAGGTCACTTCCTTTCTCTTTAGCACAGTTTCCTCATCTCTTTGGTACAGACACAAACTTCTCCCAGAACTAAGATATGATCAGATAGTAAGCATTAGAGCTTACAGAGCTCAGAGACATGCCTGTTTGAAACCAAAATCCACACTAATCACCTTAACAAACCAGTAATACTGCTGGGATTTTGAATGATAGGTTGCAATTCCTGCCCCCCTCATTAACTGAGAGAACTAAACGCAGCACTGGAAAGGACATCTGGGTCACGGAGTTCATCAATATAGATTTGTACAGCTCCTTCCATAAACAAACCAAGAACCATCTTCCAAATGTTACTCTGGCCCTGTTCAAGGGAGAAGCTGTTTCTTCTTTTGTACCAGAGTATTTAGAGTCATTTCATATCTCTGAATCTAGAATGCTCTGAATCTGAACAGAAATTATGCCAAGACTCTGCTTGGATTTACAAAATATAGACCATATTCAACTTTGAAATGACAAGACCATCTCACAGTGACACGCCTGCACTTGTGATTTATAATGCAGTTATTCACAAACATACGAAAGGTATGCAGGAACTGTTTGAGCTGACAGAAAGCTATCCTTTACTAGCAAAAGAAAAATGTAGGCAAATATAAAGAAAATCATTAAATGTGTCTTTGTGTTTTAGTTTCTTCATCAGCCTGAGATGTTCTTTGAGGCAAGATACCTGGGATCTTTTTCTAGTAGCTGTTCTGCTTATGAAAAAGCATCCTTTTCTTTGTGATATAAGTCCAATTGTTCTCAACTTTGCTAATATTGTAGCTAAATAGGCCTCCTGCTACACAAACCCATGCTGCTACTCTCCACACTTGGCAGCTTCAAAAGTCATGCCACATTCACTCAGTCTTTCTTGTTTGGAAGACCAATACCAAATCACAGAAACATCAGCATTTTCATATCTTTATTCTGAATTTTGCACTTCATCACTACTCAAATCCTACCTCTTTATGGAGCTGAAGCAACAAGTTTTGTCCTAAGGTGAAAACATTGCTCTAACAACTAACATCCAAGAGACTCAAGAGCCCAAGCATCAAAATAGGCATGAAATAGCAGCATATTTACTTCATAGAAGTAGCTAAAATAATTGAGGTACAAATTATCAGTCAGTGTATACACAGATCGAAGAAACAAAGTCTACAACAATACCTGAATCGTTGGGGATCCCAACCAGTAACAGATATGGCTGTAACAAAGTTAGGGCACAGACTGATGCCACTGTGCTGAGCTCAAATGAAATTCCTGGGCTCATGAGCCAGGGTTGGGGGGAGACCCCAGCTGAGGCTGGTCATGGCCATTAAAGCCTGTTAGTGCCTCCGTGGCCCTGACAAATGAGTACTTCTTTGAAAGCACAGCAGTGACACCCCTGAGAGCATTGCGTGGATATTAGAGAGAAATCCTGCCAGCAGCAGCAGTCAGAGGCTGCCATTAAATGCAAATTTTTGTCTGTAGAGAGGACCATAGTGGAGAGATGGGGCAACACCAAGGTTGCCAAGAAAATTACATGGCAGTTAAGAGGCAAAGGGAAACCTGTGTTCAGGGACACATCACTAGCAGAGCAGTGCTACCTCTTTCAAATATTTTTTTTCTATTCTTTTCCACGCAATGGCCAGAAACAGGTAGTTTCCAGAACCTCAATCATCAGTAGTAATCAGACAAATAAATAAACCATCACAAAACATTTTGTGAGAGTGGACAGGAGAACTAGTGTTCCAGCTGCTCAACTATGTTATGGGCTGTGTAAAAGTAAGCCCATGTCTGGCTTGCTCAAAGTTTTTTTTCTCCATTCATCCAGTAATTTAAGAGGAGAACCCTTTTGAGGAAATAATAACAAGAAATTACAAAACTGGATGTTCTGGTGAACTGAATAGGTTGAACACAGTTTGAATATGTGAGTTAGCACTCAGTTTGTCCCCAGATCATCCACCACCTGCATCCAGCCTTGGCAGAGTCCTGCTTCCACTGCCCTGTGGGCCCAGACAGCCACTCTCTTTTGAGCCACCCCTCACAAAGCCAGTGATTATACACACACACAGAACAGGGTCTTTTGCCAAGGCCATTTCAGCCCAACTGCTGTTTTCTCTCCCCAGCTCAAAGGTGGCAGGACACTGCCTTTGGGAGGGGTTGCATAGTCCAGGCACCTGGGAGAGGAATGGCCACTTTACACGCCTCATGTGCTCCAGAGCTGCAATTGCAGGCCTGGAGACAACACACGGTGCAACACTGTGACAGCTTTCTCTAGAGAGGGACCTCTCAACTTCTGTCACAGATGGAGTTAATCCATCTGACACCATCCCAACCTTAAATGGTACATGAATCTCCTCAACTCCCTTTTCTCTTATCTGGGAAGGACTTCTGGTTTTACTATACTACTTACTTCTTTTCCTGCCCCTACATTTTATAATGAGCCCTTTCTACCCTACGCCTCAGCACACATTCTGAGAATTTGTCACATTTCCTTCAGCCATAGTAGGTAGGGGATATGTAGAAAGATTAGATTCAAAAGTATTTTAACAGGAGTGAAATTGGATACAAGTTTGAGACCTTTCCCTCTGAAAGCATACAGTGATAAATGAGCTAGGAGTCCCTTTTGATTCATGGAAAATGCAGAATTCGGGGGAAAAAAAAAGTTTGTGCAGCAGTAGACCAAGCTATTAATTTCTCCCTAAACACAGAATAGTCAGCCATCTCCTCCAGTCATTTTTCACCAGAAAGAAATGTAGACAGTGCCACACACAACAAAGATGAGCCTCTGAAAGTGGCCTAAGAACCAAGGAAACTGTAGGCACTTGCAGATTTCACCAAGGAAAGGCAGCTTGTCCTGATGAAGGATTGCTTGTACTTAGCCATCCTAAAGACCTTAATCTTATACAGTTTGATCTGCTCAGGGGATAAACTGAACCAGTATGCTTACACAGCTGAGTTAATCTCTTTAGGCGCTGGGATTTGTTATGACTGTCATTCACCTCTAAGACTTATTAGTCCCATGCACACATATGGCAATTGGGTGGGAAGGCTGACAACTATTCCCACTCCGGGCAGTCACTGAGCTTCCACTGGGCTGGAGTGAACACGTAACACTGACCTGTCTTGAGAAAATTCCTCTCATCCAGTATAAGGCAAAAGACCTTTAGCCCTAGGTCTGTTTCAAGCTTTGTACCAGCTCTACAGCTTTCTGCTACTTTCCTGACTATCTTCTCCACCATCAGCCTGGCTGGCTGTAACTCACACTGGTCCATTTTCCTGGAAAGCAGACACCAGGTAAAGCAGTCAATGTCCTCGGTGTTCTATGAGCAAACTATGAGAAGGCCCAAAGGAAAGCAAGACCAAGTGTTGTGGTGAACAAACGCAGTCAGGCCGCTCCAGAGGTGGCTGGCCCTGATCCGTACAGGCTCTTGCCAGGCCAAAGCCCTTAGCCAGGAGATGAGTATGCTCCCCACAAGCAGGCCCTACAAATAACACTGGTGAAGCAGAGTTAATGATTTCTGCCAAGGAAATGCCTGGGCTCTGGGATGCTGAAAGCATCACCACAGGGGAGCTGCAGTCCCCAGAGCTGCCCTCACTGTCCCAGCTGCCGGGGAATCTGTTCTCCAGGCTGACCTGGAGCCACGGATGACCACCGTTCTCACAGTCCATGGAGTTTCTTGCATCCCGGGCAGTGCTGGAGGCGCAGTCCACGGCTTCAGGTCCCACGTATCTCCCAGCGCTAGAATCTTTGCTCCCTGCAGACATCTGCAGGTGGTGCCGTGGATCTCCGTCTCTTGGAGACGATGGAGGCGGTCACAGTGCCCCGCTCCCCGTTACAGCCCAGCAGCCGAGTAACCGGAGCAGCGCTGGGCGGCAGCACTATCGCTTCTGGAGTTCGAGGGCGGGATCAGGGATCATGCTGCGCGTGAGGGAATTGCCCCGGGAGGAGGGATCGGCGCCGTCCTCCCCGCGGCTCCCGCCGCCGGGAGACCAATCAGCGCCGTGGGGGGGCGGGCGCCGCAGCCCAGCCACCAAACCCTCCCCGCCCTGCCCTGAGTGACAGCGGCGACCGCCAATCAGAGCGCGGGCAGCAGCCACGGCCTCTCCCTGCACACCTCGTAGGGTAGGGTAGAGCTTGGGGTGGCACCGCATCCCGCCCCGGGGAGGGGAGGCGGGGCGGACCTTCCCGTCTCCTCCCCTGCCCTCCAGCGCGGCTTCGCTGGGCGAAATGTGTCATCGGAGCGCGGGCCGGGCCCTCTGGGCGCTGCTGCAGCTGCAGCCACCCGTCCGGGTAGCGCCGTTCATGCCCCGGGGACCGACCGCCTGCTACGGGTAAAAAACACAACCGCCTCCTTCCCTCCTTCCCCAGCTCTCTCCTCCCTTCCCGCGGCTTGGAGAAGGGGATATTTGACAGGCGGGGGGCGGGTGTTGGCAGAGGGGGTGTACACTAGGTCGGGGTGGCGGTGACAAGGTGGTATCCTGAGGATCCTGCTCCTGTACAGGAGCTGTACAAGGAAAGCTCCGCGGCCTGTTCTCATTAGGCAGTGCCTGTCACCCTCCCCTCTGCCGATCCTCGCAAGGCAGGACATGCTGCCGACCCACCGCTCCTCTGCCCACCTGCTGCTGACGAAGGGGCTCCCTGCAGGGCGCCAAGGTTGCAAAGACAATACATATGTCTAATATATATATATATAATACTGTTTGTTCCGCAAATCCTAGCAAGGAAAACTGACATGCTACGATAATGTTTCCCCCCTGCACAGATAAAGACTAGGCTGTATTGTAGCACAGCTGCAACAGAGGTAGTTCCCAGATTAAGCTGCGCTCCTACAGGAGTATGAGGTGAAGTACAAGATCTACCTGCATCGGTGCTGTCTTGGTAAACATAGGCAGTATGTATCCAATGCTTCTCACAGAGCTATAAACCCTAACATTACAAATTTAAGTACCAAATAGCGGGGTGAGTTTTGTTTTACCACGGTTTTCGGTTATGCCAACCAATGGAAAAATACAGTACTTATGAAAACTTAACAGAAGTGAAATTATCACACTGACAAGCACACTGAAGTCATATCAGGCTCACAGAAACTTGGTGTTGAGGAGACCAAATCTGCCTTAGGTGTAGCCAGTTCCAACACGGTTTCTCAGTGCGTTAAAAAAGGAAAAAAAAAACACCCAAAAAACCCCCACAAACTTATTTGTTCTTAGTTGGAAAAGTATTGAAAATACTTTCTGTGTGAAACTCCTGGATTTCATTGGACGTCACACTGAGGCACAATCCAAGAATAGAAAGACATCACAAACTCAGCAAAATTCTCAAGCCCCCAGTGTTAATAATTAATCCTAAAAAATTCAGAACTTTGTAAAAAAAAAAAGTAAGCATCTGAATTAGGAAAGCAGAACATATAACTCTGTCTGTTGATACTACACCTTGCTAACCTTTTTTTTAAAAGTAACAAGGTGGTGAGTATTTCTGTTTTGTTAGGAACTGAAAGAGGTTTGGCAACTATTAATCAGAAGAAAAAAATCACATCTTTCTATAAAATTTAATAAGAGCAAGATGCTTATTTGCTGTGGTGAGAACTATGATAAAATACCTATTGAAAATAATATCAAACCAAAAGAAAGTATATCAAGAATTAAAAAATTCTTTTATAAGGAGAAAAAAGTGAAAGTTATTCAAAAAGGAGATAAGGCAGCTATCTGAATACTACATTCACAATTCAAGTTGGGAATTATATAAGCCACATCATATGTGAAACATAGACTTAAAGGAAGTTTAACATTACAGTCAAACTAATCACTTGGATCAAATTAGCATAACAGTTCAGAAAAACTCAATGAAGTTATAATGACACATTGAATTTCTTTGAGCTGTACTCTTGTCACAGATCTGCATTTGTCCTCCAGTTCTCAGATTGGATCTGCACAGGTAGGAGGTCCTGATTCTAGTCTGCAGTCACTGCTTATATTCAGGCACGGGGCATGATGGGTTGTGTAGACCTAAGACTTTATGTAAAATCCAAATATCTTTGTGTTGAACTGGTTCTGTGGTTTAACTGCCACTTGTGTATTGTGAACTTGAGTTTGCAAGCAAGAGTTAATTTTCCTGAAGAAAAGGGGTTAAATTAATGGGATTTTTTACCCATAATCCACCATTTTAAACCCTATATGGATGTAACTATGCTTACATACTCTAAGTAGTTCAGACTTAATATGTTAAAATTGAATTTAAAACAAATTGCACAGTGCTTATAGAGCACTAGTGGAATAGAGATTATTTTTACATCTAAGAATGGAAAACAGCATGTCTGTATGTATGTGAAATTCACACTGATGAATTCATAGGGCAAGAATATTTAATCTAAGTAAATTGAGAAGCTCAGGGAATGAGGGCTAACCATTAGGTAACTCATGGCAAGATTTTTACCATATTACTACCTTTAAATAAAATGAGTTAAGTTGTTGAAAAGATTTCTTTTAACCATTAGGGCACAAATTTGCTTTGGAGATCAGATGCAATGATTTATACTGTGATGAAGAGTCTTTCTTACTAGGTGTTTGTGTCTAGACATGCTATCTCAGGTCACCTGTTTGCATCTACACATATGTCTTCCTCTGTACTGAAGGATAATGTAGGGGTTTAAGGGTTGGGGCTAAGAGATGGCCTATGCAGTTGTTTTCTGTCATAATTTTTTAGTGTGTGGATTTATTGGTCATGTGGTATTTTCCAATTAAACATTATCTCCTGCTGAGATTACACTGACAGAAACATTATTATCACATTCTTTTCCCCTGCTCTCATCTCAGTGCAAAGTGGTTTCCATTGTAGACCCTGTGGTTCGTGGGAAACCGTAACAATAGATTGTGGTTTCTTTGGCAGATGAAGAGGCTCAGTTTAGAAATAACAAGGTGAATACCAGCCGTTTCAAAAGATGTGCTGTGACAGAATGAGGTTTCTCCTCTGTAATGTATTTATTTCAATGTTTCTGTAGCCATGTAAAGCTGCTTTTTCATTCTTCTTGTTGCACCATCGACTTCTTTTTTCACTACCCTTTAACTTAGTCATTTAACTACATTTGTGAAACCTAAGTGTGAATGCTACATAAGGGTCACAACTGAATACTTCTCTGCTCCTGAAAAGCTTTTTATATAACCTTCTGTGCACCCATGAAAGGCAAGTGTTGTCATTAATATGTAGGAAAATTATTCTGTATTCCTGAAGTGACCATGTAGTGAGGAAAATTAACCATCTCAATGTTTGCCTATTTCTCTCCCCTTCCCCCATCCCTAGTACTTCAATAACATCTGCCAAAATTCAAGTGAATGGAGTCCACCTGCATTATCAGCAGACGGGAGAAGGAAGTCATGCAGTTCTTCTGCTTCCCGGAATGCTAGGTCTGGAGATTTTATCTTATCTTTGTAGAGCAACCACCTCTCAAGCTAGAATGCACAAAACTGTTTTGTAGTATATACAACACCTGATTATGGAGCATCATTGTTTAAAAGAAAATTTGCTACACATACAACAGATAGGAAAATGCAGAGTTATTGCCATCACTTACCAGTTTTTAAAGATTTCTTCTATGGCACCAGGTGCCTTTTATACAAGGTCTTGACTTCTGTAATGGTCACTCACCCTTCTGGATTTAACTGTGCAAAGGCAGTGTCTGGGACAGGTGACAAATAGCTACACAAGGTGGAAAATAGCAGAAGGGTGGTGAAAATCAGGTCAGTTATATTTGTTACACAGACTGAATTATACATTCCTTTTTAGAAGCTAGATGCATTCCAATTGCATTAATAGACGATGCAGCACTTGCAATTTATAGTGAAAAAGTCAGTTAAAACTTGCTTATTGCTTACAGGAGTATTTTCATGTTTTGATTATTCAGGGCAACATCATTAAGATTCTCAGTGGCTTTTTGAGGTGGACAACAGGTTCTGCTAGATCAGTGGTATCTGTCCATCTGTTTTTGATAACAGCCTTTTAAAATTAACACAGTCTGTTTTTTCTGGGTTCTTGCAGTTCTAAAGGACCAATCACTTACTAACAGTTCATAGCAGCCTGTCAGTAGGACTTTTGTGCTCAGAGTTGGGCTAATGCTTAACTGAATTGCTGGATAAAGATGATAGGATGTCAAGAACTGAAGAGCAGGAAACATTTATTCTTGGCAGCAGTGTTTTCAAGTCTCCATGAAGTGGTTCTTTCTTTCGAAGAATTCAGAAGTGGGGAGTGGAAAAAAGTTAATACTAAAAATGTTAATGCTTTAAAAAGTCATATGTTTTAACCTATTCATTTTAAACAGCTTGTTAAACTAGTAATACTAGCCAATGCTAACTCTTTAAATAGACATACTGTATTTCTTCAGTCGAGAGTAATATCATTAGGTGTACATTGCTATTGTGCAGTTAGCATTAGTAAAAATAGTATCTTTACAATTGTTAAGTTTATGATTTAATATTTTGGGGCAACATATGGGAATGAACTTCACATTCTGACTGTCATATCCTTCCTCCCTTTGTACAGACACAAAGTTTTCAATATTATTTCATTATTAGTCTGGTAAGTTTGATATGGCAACAAAATAAGTACTGTCAGGTCAACAGAATTAATTAGTCTCTAGACTATTTGTAAACTACATTAAATCAAAATAGAATTATCTTTTTCTAGCTAGAAAAAATACTAAGAAAACCATGAAAACACAGCATTCAAATATGCTCTCAGTCTTGTGTGATTTTTAAGTCATAAAAATATGGTATAACAAGCATGTGCCTGATAGTGCAGAGGTCATACAAAACTTCTGTAACAGTCAGTTTGTTGTTGGCATTTTTCAAACAACCTGATATTTTGCTTCTGACTCTGATATAACAATGGATAGCCAACTTTATATTTGATTTCCACCATTTGAGCATGTTAAATCTGAACAAGTCTTAATGAAACAGCATTTGGTACTATTACCACATGAACATTATGCAAATAAGACATAAATTGCAGTCTTACCTTCATTCTAATGTTCACAGATAGCTTAGTGCAATAGACCGGAGTATTGCATCTTTAAATCCTTTGAAGGTCTGAGTCATTAATAAAAGAAACGTTTCCGAATTGGAAAAAAATGGCTCTTTGGGCTTATATTGGAAGTATACATCATAAATCAAAAGTTACAGTTTTATGCTTCTGTGTCACCACAAAGTATTTAAAGGTCAGCTTTAAGTAGCAATATCCTCCTAGAAGTGCTTTATCAAGTAGCAACAACTGTCTGACACCGTACTTTTCACCCACAAATTTGTAGCTACAGTCAGTAGATTCCTCCGCTTTCAGTTTCACCTGTGATTCCCGAATAAACAGCAAAGTCCATGTTAGTGATTTAAATCTGTTAAAGATAAATCCCTAGTCAGGTAACTCTGAGACTCTGTATCGAGTTGTCTGTGTAGAGCTTTTTGATAAGCTTACATAGCTACCAGAAATGGTTTGCTCTGAACATATTGCAGAGATCTAAAGATTTTAAAATCTAAAGATTTTAATTGGGGTCTTCCTGTCTAAGAGTTGCAATGGATAGTTACACTTAAAGAGTACTTCGATTGTTGGATAATCTCTTTTTTAGAATAAAGTTACAAGTTTCTTCAGGTTTTCATTTAGAGTATATGTACTATGTATGTATTAGAGTGGTTAATAAAACTGAAAAATTCTGTTTCAGGGAGTGGTCAAACTGATTTTGGACCTCAGCTTAAGCTTATGAATAAGCAACTTTTCACAATTGTTGCTTGGGATCCTCGGGGATATGGAAAGTCCATTCCTCCATCTCGAGACTTTCCTCCAGATTTCTTTGAGAGGGATGCAAAAGATGCTGTGGATCTTATGCAGGTAGATCTATTCCGAGATTTTTTTTTTTAAAGCTGTCTGTCTTAAATTTTGGGAAGGAGGAGGATTGTTTTCAGCAGACAAGTTATGCAAAAGATGGTACAAATGAAGACTTTAGAGTGAGTAAGTACACACTATTATGGAAAATATTTTCTTCTTCCATTTATTCTGCAAGATACATAGTGGTTCAGCAGTGGGAATTAATTATAAAGCAATATGCATTTATTCCAAGACCTGCCCTAAGAGGTTTGCAGCCAAGAGCCATATAAGTTTAGGTAAAGTGTATGTTAAAACCAAAGTCTATGCAGTGGTTTAATTGAAGAGATTGCAGTACTGAAAACGCTCTTAGAAAAAATTCTATCTAATAGAATCTTGGCTTTTTGCCTTGAGCAGCCTGTTTTAAGAAACATTTGATTCTAAAAATTTACCTGATGCTTTGCATTTTACAGCATATTACTGAGATAATTTTTGTGGGAAATCAAAGGGTTCCTATGACCATACCAAATCTTAATAACTAATACAACTGTTGTGATTGTAAAGAATATGGCCTAAGGCTGTTGTTATTGCTCCTTCTTGCAGATTTTTTTATTCAAATCTGTGTTTCTGTGTTCTTCTTTTATTTCATCCTGTTAAGTGCTGACACAATTTTCTGGTTTAGTTTTAACTAATATTTTGGCTTTGCTATATTAAGCTATACAGTCTCTTTGGTCATGTTAAGAAAGTTGGCAGGGCATTCAAATTCCAAAAATATGAGACAAGATTCAGACAGTTAATCCAACTGTATTTCTATAATGAAAAATAACCTTTCTGAAACCCATCTGGAAATGGAAATGCAACCTTCCTGGTGTATTCTGCACAGTGAAACAAAGTAAGTCTGACAGCAGAATCGAGATTAAGACACATATTTGCCCTCTAACCATAAAAGCAATCTTTCTGCACTGTAAATCTTCAATTTCTTCTGCTACACTAGCAAAGAAAATAAAGATGCTGCCATGAATAGGTGACAAACTTTCAGTCTAAATGGTTGTAATCCCCTTTCTTGACCCTGTTCAAATACTAGTAAATGCAAAATAGAAAACAGAGCTTTCCCCAAAGGGAAACCATGTAGCTTCCAGTCAAACAGGACAGCAGCCTACCAATTTCTAGAGCTGCCAAAACAAATGAGACATAGCATCCTGTTTTTTTGAAGATGTTTCTTAATATAAGTGTATAATAACGAATTATTAAAATCATCCCAAGCGTAGGTTGCTTGCTTCTATTTTAGCGTATTATAAAGGATAGCACAAATTCCAAAGAATCCTTCCAACTGTCATATGAGGAATATAATGGTTTACATGCATCATCCAGCCTGCACTCAGCCAGAAAAACACATCTGTATAGGTGAGACTCCAGAACCTTTGTTCAAGTCTCCTTCAGATTCTTGTGTCTCTGCTGGAGATATGAGTGCTGTAAGCTTCCTGTGAAATAACAAAAGCTGGAATTCTGCTGAGTATTTAGCACATTTATGCAGATGACACTATCCTGTATCTCTGTATGTGTTCTCTTAAGGAGCTTGCTTGAAATAGAAGGAGTACAATGCAAATAAGTCCACTTCCCAACACTCCACCCCAATGTCTAATGCTAGCAAAGTCAATAGCATTAAAACAATTATTAGGGAAATAATTAGTATTGATATTTAAGGACTTCTTACTCTTCAGAGCTACTATCCTAGTGAAGGGATGAGGTTGGGCTTCTCCATGTTTTTTTAGATCAGCTGTAATTTTGACTTGTGATACACTCCCTGTGAGTCACTTAAAACATGGAGTGCAGAGCGCTTTGTTTTGCAACTCACTGCTGTATGTCTCTTCTCTCACAGCATATGTGGTCATTTGATTGCATTTCATATAGATCTAGATGGAGAAGGTGACTGAAAGAAATTTTGTTCACTTACAGGGTAAAGGCAGCACAAAATCCTCCATGGAACTGTGCTGTACAACCAGCTTTCAAGTTATTGCTAGTATTAGGTAGAGACCTGTACTGTAAGTAGTTCAAAATTAAAACAAACAAACATGCATACCTTATTCAACAATCTGTTACATCACATTGTTTTTTGGAAGGCTGCAAAGGATAAATTAAATTCCTCCCGCTGGGAAGGCATCCTGAGATAACCCAAAGAATGTATCAAGATAATGGCTAGTAAACAAGAGAAATACTTGGGGCAAATAGATCTCAAATATCCTGGCATAAAGAACAAAAATTTTAATCAGTTATTCCACTCATCAGCCAGCCTTGAGCTCCATAATTTGCTATTGGCAGTAAGGTAACAGTAGCAACAACAGTAAAAACTTAACCTTTACAAGCACTGCTGCCAGCTCCCAAAACCTGCCAAGACACCAGTAATCCTTCAGCAGCACAATAATGGAAATTGGTCACAGATAACTACTTTTTCAGCAGCCCAGGGCCAACTGGTGAGCTACTAAAATTCAAGATTCTCTATTTTCTTGCTGTCAGCTCTTCCTTTACACATCCCTTTCTTTCCCCTACCTTATTTCTTTTCTGTTTAGTACTTGTAGCTGAGCAGATGAAATCTAAAATTGCTCAACACTACAGTGAGCAGTATAGCAAGAATAAGCCAAAACCAGAAAAGCCTTATAGGGATAGAAGTTTGCTAAATATTGAGCTGACTGATAGTTATGCCTCACCTGAGCATGAAGTTTACAAGCAGACTAGAAGCTTTTTCTCACTCTATAGTTGTTTCTCTCATTGCATGCATTTTTGCTTTCTTCTGTGCCAGCAATGTACTGGACTTCCAACAACACCAAGCACCAGAGAAACTCATTCAGCTAACTTACTCATTTTCCTACAAAGGTACACTATCTTCCATAATCACATCTAGAAGGCTGCAAAACAAAACCAAAAAACACTTTGAAACCTTTGTATTTCCTTGTGAATGAGTTCACAAACTGAAGTTTCTCTATGAAAAACTGCAAATATTGCTTAATCATTGAATAGCATCATAACCTTCAGATACATTTGCTCCTGAGTGCCTTTGCCTTCTCCACTCTTTGTCCACCGAACATAAGACACACAAAATCCTGTCTCCTCTCGCTCCAGTACCCTCTTACCACATGTTCTGATTTATGAGGAAATGAGAGTTTCAAATTCTAGTGGAAAGCATTATCACTGAATCACAGAATATGCTGAGTTGGTAGGGACCCATCAGGATCATTGAGTCCAACTCCTGGCCCTGCACAGATTCCCAAGGCTCACACCATGTGCCTGAGAGCACTGTCCAAATGATTCTTGAACTCTGTCAGGCTTGGTGCTATGGCCACTTCCCTGGGGAGCTTGTTCCAGTGCCCAACCATCCTGTGGGTAAAAAAATTTTTCCTGATATCCAACCTAAACCGCCCCCAACTCAGCTTCATGCCATTTCCTCAAGTCCTGGCACTGGTCAGAATGAATTAAGGTCTTGGTTGTCATATTTTTTGCCCTAAGCCTTCCTTTTTGAGGAGGAGGAATTTCATTATTAATGTTTTGAATTGCAATTCACTATGAAGTAACATTTAAAATATACACTTAAAAGCTTCAGAAAATGTGAGTTTGGCACTAAAACTTGATACAATCCTTTAGGAAATACTTTAAGCACTTTTTGGTTGTTTCATAGCAGATTTTTTTTTTTTTTTAGCTCAGCTAGCATCAGTAAACTAGATCACTGGGTTCCATTTTTTAAGTCTTATGCTTTTCTTTTTATCAATTTTAGCTTGATCTTGGATTACCTACCATCCACAATGTGATAGTCTTTGCCTACTTCATACTAAGAGAATCCACAGATTCTTCATACCATTAGGCTCTCTGAAAGGTCTTTATTCTCCATTGTAAAATAACATTTCTCTTTTCTTTTTTTTGAGTGCTTTTTTAAATGCAGCAAGATTCTTATTAGGACTACTGCCTATTTCATAGAAGTTTATAGAAAATCAAAATGGTGGGTGTAATTTATTGTTTTCTAAATAGTTGACCTTCTCTCTAGTATTTTGATGTATAGCAGGAAAATTATACTTTCTAAATATGAAAGCTAACTATAGTTCAACTATGTAGTGTTGAATCTAAAACCGTACAATTAATTTTCAAGAAATATTTGATATTTTCTTGTAAAACCAGCTGATGATTAGCATATAACTTTCTTGTATAAATCAAGGCACTAAACTTTAAGAAGTTCTCTTTGCTGGGGTGGAGCGATGGTGGAATCACAGCACTCATTGCAGCTGCAAAGTATCCAAATCTTATCCACAAGTTGGTTGTCTGGGGAGCAAATGCCAGCGTTACTCAAGAGGATGTGAGAATTTATAATGGTATGTACAAACTGAATATTGTATCCTAAATGAATTATTTTAATTTCTTCTTGACCCAAGAATCTTAGTCATGTAATAGCTAAGTGGAGAGAGAGATGAGGACACAACAAACCTAAAGAGACAGGACACAAAATTTGCTACATTGCTAAGTATAGGGATAGATTAAAGTTATAGTGAGAAACTCCCTAACAATTACTCTAGGGGTAATATAATAGATTTTTTTTTTAACAAATCCTCAGCAACTTACATAGCTGAAAAGTGGAAGCTATAGTAGTTTTCAGAAAGTCAAATTTTTGTTGCTATAATAAATTCCTAAAAATAAACTCCAAATAATACTGTTGACCAGAGGTTTGATTTCTTTTCTTGCATCTTGCACAACCTTTAAACAAGATCCACAGATAATCACTGGACTAGCACATAGCAGCTTGTGCCTCTAGGGCCTGTATAATAATATACAGACAGTAAGAAAACAAGTTCATAACTTACCTATTAAGTTCAGGAAACAAATGAATCATTCAAGTAAGTGTCCCAAGACACCTTTATAATTTGAATTCCTTTACAGTTAATTATTGTCATTACAAAATTTCCAATCCTTATTCCACTAATATGAAATAGAATCTGAACACTTCTTACCGTAAAGGAAAATACCAAAAAAAACTGGTAGTGAATTCAGAAAGGGAGCATAGAAATTTAGAGTTAACCATGTAGGCTCTCAACAAATGTAGCCCAGTATAATTTCATTACAGTGATTGCAGTTTGATTTATACCAGCTGTGAAATCTGAATAGCTTCAGCTAAATTACAAGTGTATGTATTGCACATGTGTATTTACCTCACCTATATTAAAACACTTTCAGTGCGGGTAGTAGTAGTATATTTTTTAGTTCAGAAAGCAAAATGCTTTTTAGCTCTGTAAAAGTGCTACTTTATTTCTTTATGTGTTTTTATATTTATGAAATGTTTATTATATAAATATGAAATGCATATCAGTTAGTGTCAGCCAATAAGCTAAAATGTATAAATAAATAAACAAATAAATTAAGTCCTACTTCACACGGAGCACCCACTACAATGCTGACCTTTGGCCTCTTTGTGGACCGGTGCTTTCAACGTGAATGATTCAGCTCAGGGAATAGCAGCACAAGTCATCTACAACTGGCTCATCAGTGCATCTCAGCTGCAGTGGAGGGTTTCATAGGAGAGAAAGGTGTTTATTTGGTATCTATGTCTTTCAACATTGTCTTCCCCCTTCTCTTCTTAAATTGAGGCCAGCCACAAGAATAAACCAGTAGATTCTATATGGGAAACACCTGTTCAATAACACCTAGCCTGGGGTGAGCAAGCTCATTTCCAATCAAATGCTGTTATAAAACACTTTCAGTCACTGCTAGCTTTGTCATTTGGCAGGGCAGGTTCTGTTTGTTAATTAACAGCTCACTCCTTTCTTCCCCAAATTCCCATTTGAAACCAATTAAAAGCTTTGCTAGCAACATATATGCTGTTTGATGATTCAGTAATTTCAGGCTCTCTGCCATGCCACCTTTGTTTCAGGCTTTTTGGGTACAAAGCTGTACACCCGAAATACAGTTTAGTGAAAGTCACCCACGTGGACTTAGTTTGTGAGCAGTACTGAAAATTTTAGAGGGGGAAAAAAAATTAGGTAAATCTGATAAATAAATTATTACAATGTCAGATTATTTGTACAGCTTTAGCCAGCCTGCCATGAGTCACAGAACTCTACTAAGTAGAATCACTTGTTTTTCTGTAAGACTATGGCAAATGTACCATGATGTCAGCCTGCTGGAATGCCTTAGTAAGAGCTTCCTTCCTCTGAAAACTGGTGGGAGCCATGGAAGAACTTCCAAGTTCTCCCAAGTGCAAGCCAGTGCAAAAGGCTAAACGATATAAAAAAGATTTGCCAGCTCTGGCATGCTGATATAAAACAGTCCCGGTTTTATACACAAGGTATCTCCTTGAGTTTCTCCTCTGAAAGCCCTCCAAAAAGGATCATCAGAAGTTTTAGGAATGAGTCCTTTGATTACAGTTTTTTTCTGTTGTTCCCTGTTACCAGAATAACAAGATGGTCCTTTACAACTCAGAAGACCCCAACAGAGATTGCACAACTACCTCTTTTATACCGTTTTGATACTATGAGTTATTTAAAACCATTCGTTGCAGTTTCAAGTTGGAAAGACATATTTGCAGTCTGGTTTGAAAACTTCCTCATATTAGGTGTTGCCAGTACCAGGTTGTATGTTGTTGCTGGAAAGGACTTAACATATTTCAATGTTATTTTATGTAGGCATCCGAGATGTTTCAAAATGGAGTGAAAAGGTCAGGAAACCACTGGAAGAGATGTATGGGCATACCTACTTTGCAAAAACCTGTGAGGCTTGGGTAGATGGAATATCTCACTTTGCTGAAAAGTCAGATGGTAAGGCTTTTACAATATTGAACTGAAGCAATCATAGTAGCAGTTATGGATAAAAATCTAACAGTACTCACAGTAGCCAGTAAAGGAAGGACTCTGCACATGGCATTAAAGCTGTATCTGACTCACACTCAAGAATAAAGCAATTACTTGTTAGATGGTTCACAGGAGCAGCAAAGTACAGGAGGAAAACACATTTGTGGAAAACATTAGCCGATGAATCTCCTCTTGTTCCACCATGAAACTGCATTATCAAGTCATTGCTTTTATGCAGACTGAACAGGAGAGATTCTGCTTAAGCAGCATGTTTTTCTCCTTACCTGTCTCCGTGTCAAAGGACTATCTCTTCGTGACACTGTTAAGATATCCCAAAAGCACGTTCTTTCCTGGTTTTGCAAATCAGAGCTGAAGAACTCTTTCAAACCTAGAAGCATATCAATTAAAAAAGAAGGAATGTCAGATTTTGAGAACTTAAAATTAAAAAAGCACATTTAAAAACACTATTGACATATCTTAGGTGTTTAAAATTTTTTAAAAAACTAATTGAACTAGGTGATATAATTGTTTATCTCTGAAGATTTCCGCAATTATTCTACGTAGATGTTTTCAGCCAAGGCTATTATGAATGATGAGCTACAGTTCTGCTTTAATTCAGAGGAAATTTCTTTTAATGTGCTTAAAGCAGAAGTACATAATACATAAAAAAGGAGTTTGTAACTTTTATACACATTTTCCCGTAGCTCTCATACTGAAACACAAAAGGTGACATACTTTAACAGGCCACAGATACTACAAGGAAAACATTGCTTCATTTCATATTTTTTCCATAAATTTTTGCATAGAATCTTCATGGCACTAAAATTTCTCCCGGAAGAGAGATGTAACAAATTATGAACTGATTTTATTTTACCCTTTCTGAAATCCATCTCCTTAAAACTAGTTTTTTCTGAAGTGCAAAGCTCAGGCTGGTGAAACTGCTTGTGACATTCTTTCAATGGCTGCAAATGCCTCAGACACTAAGAGATGAAGTAACAATGAAAAAGAAGCCCCGTAAGACATAGAGACATGTAATAAGGAGCTGAATTATCTAGCTGTTGAAACTGGGTCAGATACTGGGAGAAGACTAACATTTGCTAAAAGAGATGAGTAGCTGTTAGACTGCAGATTTTTTCCAGGGGAGGACAACACAGACTACAAGCAAGCCTCCTTGAAATTTAATACACTGAAACAAAGGTGCAGATACAGCAGATATAAGAAAAGGGGTTAATAAAGCCCATCAGAGAGAAAAGGAGGACAGCAAAGCTTACACTGGTCAAAAACTCAACTCAGACTCTTTTAAGAAGTAGACTATTTGCCCTAAATGGGACAGCTTTTAGTGTGAAATGTCATAAGACATGAACTTTTAGAAGGAGCCAACGCTTAATGAAACTGAGTAAGTTGCATAAAGTTGCAAAATCCAAGATTCTTGCTGCTGTTACATGCTTTACTAGGAAATAACTGCCAACTATGACCTTAGATAAATAACTTAAATTTCCTTGTTCTGAAAACCAGTCAACACTTCTGCAGGTGTTAGAGGATTGTGGGTGAAATGTTCTAAATGAAAATATTTAACCGGTAGAACTGCAAACTAAGACTCTGTAAATAAGGAAGCAACTGGAAAAACTCTGTGAAATGGCCTCTGACTTTAGAGCTAAGGAAAGTGTGTGTGTATGAGCATTAACCTTACAGCTGTTGGTAGCTGCAAGGTGACAACTACATATAGGACAAAGGTAGCTCAAAGAGAAATGGAACATGAAACTCGTCAAGGATGTTTTGCCCAAAGGTTCCCTTGTGAGAAGTTAGGCAATGAGATTGGATACTGGGTTACCAACAGATGAGGAAAAAGAAGGGGGGGGAAATTCAGAAGAGCCTTTAAGCAAAAGCATTTAAATTACTTCTAATAAGATTAGCAACTAGTAATCATAAAATTATTCTTGAAGTTCTGAATGGGAAGGGAACATAACCTTTGAATAGTTTTAGTACAATTTGTATTAAATGGTTATGCATTTGTATTGGGTTTGCATGGCCAGGTTTTGGTAGTGAGGCAGTGGCTACAGGAATGGCTTCTGTGAAAAGCTGCTAGAAGCTTCCCCCATGTCTGGCAGAGCTGATGGCAGACAGCTCCAAGATGGATATGCCACTAGCCAAGGCTGAGTCAATCGGAAACAGTGGTAATGCACCTGTGATAACATATTTAAGAAGGGGAAAAAAAAGTTACTGCAGCCAGAGAAGAGCAGAGTGATATTGTGTGATAGGAGCAACTATGCAGACACCAAAGTCAGTGGAAAAGGAGGGGGAGGAAGTGCTCCAGGCTTCAGAGCAGAGATTCCCTTGCAGTCCATGATGAAGACTATAGAGAGGCAGGTTGTGCCCCTGCAGCGCATGACAGTCAATGGGAGTGCAGAGATTCACCTGCAGCCTGTGAAGGTGACCTGTGCAAGAGCAAGTGGATACTTGAAAGGAGGTTGTGAACACATGGAAAACCCATGCTGGAGCAGGTACCTGCAGACCTATAGAGAGAGGAGCCCACCCTAGAGCAGGTCTCCTGGTAGGATTTGTGACCCTGTTGGGGACCCACAATGGAGCAGGCTGTACCTGAAGGATTGTACCCTGTGGACAGGTGACCCACCTTGGTGCAGTTCGTGCAAAACTGTTGCCTGTGGGATGAACTCATGCTGGAGAAGTTTGTGGAGTCCTGTCTCCCATGGCAGGGATTCCACACTGGAACAGGAAGATTCTTCTGCTGGAGTAGTGGCAGAAACAACTGAACCTAACCCCCATTCCCTGTCTCCCTGCACCTGTGGGGTAGGAGGTAGAGCTGGGAAGGAATTTCTAAGATTTGTTTTACTTCTCATTATCCTGCTCTGAGTTCATTAGTAATAAATTCCATTAATATCTCAAAGTTCAGTCTATTTTGCCTGTGGTGGTATTCAGTGAGTCATCCCTCCCAGTCCTTAACTCATGAACCTTTCATCATATTTTCTCTGCCCTGTCCACTTGTGGGGGGAAGTGAGAGTGGCTTTGGTTGGTGCCTGGCACCCAGCCAGGGTGAACCCACTACATCATTGCAGACAGAAAAGGGTCTGGGAGGTGCAACAGGCCTGAGCACAACCCAAGTTAACTTGTTCATAGAAGGAGATCTTGTAACCTGACAACCAGTGTAACAAAATGCAACATTAACATGACGGCTCTAAGACTCTAAGGCTGAAAAGAACAAAGCCAGCAAAGAGATGCATGTATCAGCTTTGAAGAGTCACAGAGAGCCTGGGGGAAATGTGGAACAGAGGTACTTCATTCTTTCTATCCTTTTGTCCTGGTATCCATTAATGAAGCAAATTGAACTGAAGTAACATTTTTGAGAAATAAATGTTAACTGTAGTCCTGCTTACCTAGTTCTGTAGATTAATTGCACAGTATCAACAAGGAGAGGCAATAGCTAGAACCCAGTGGAGTTCAGAGCCCTCTACAAAAGCAGTTTCAGTCTTTCACAGAATTTTAAAGTGTGACCTTCATTTATTTTCTCCCTAGGTAATATCTGCCAACAGTTGCTGCCAGATATTAAATGCCCCACATTTATAATTCATGGTGAGAAAGATCCCTTGGTCCCACAGCCTCATGCAGAATACATTCATAAGCACATCAAAGGCTCTCGGTAAGTTATATGATGGAGTTTTTATAAACCATTGTTGAAGAGATGAAGCAGTTCAAACACACAGTGTTTTTTTTAAAAAAAAAAAAAAAAGTATTTGGACAAGTTGTCTCTGCCACAGAGGTATTCTAAACATCCCTAGCAAGTTACAATGCAAAGAGTGTAGCTGAACCTTTCTTGCAATATAAGAAGTACAGTATTTTAATAAGCTCCTTTCTAAAGCCCTCTGAGAGAAACCCAAGTTCCTTTTCCTCTTTTGACTAGTCACACAGAACCAGCACTCACCAGCATTTATCAAAACAAGCACATTTCTGCTTTAGTTGTTGTGACCATTGCATTCTTTTTGCTATAAGAGACCTCATTTCTGTGCCATTCAGTAGAACAGGGAACTTAGATGATATGAACGGGGAAAGATTCACAGTTATTAAAAAGAAAAGCACAGGATAATTCTATATGGTCTGCCTTGCTGATGTGAACCACAACTTAAAGACTTTATGTTTCCAGCTGCCCCATGAATTTTCAATGTGTTTAAGAAAAACAAAACGAGAAAAAAAATGTGCAATTGTTCTCCAAGATACTACTTTATCAACAAGAAAAATCTGAGGGCACCATGTGCTTCATGTGTGCTGTGGTTTTATCCCCACAGCAACTAAGTACCAATCAACCCCTCATCAGTGGGATCAGGGAGAGAATCATGAGTAAAAGGGAAAAAACTCATGTGTTGAGATAAAGACAGTTTAATAGGTAAAGCAAGAGCTGCACATGCAAGCAAAGCAAAACAGAACAAGGACTTAACTCACTACTTCCCATAAGAAGGCAAGTGTTCCCAGGAAAGCTGGGGTCCATCACACATAACAGTTACATGGGAAGACAAACATCATCAACTCCAAATATCCCCCTTCCTTCTTCCCCCAGCTCTATATGCTGAGCATGATGCTATAGGGTATGGAAGAATATTCCTTTGGCCAGTTGGGGTCAGCTATCCCAGCTGAGTCCCCTCCCAACTCCTTGTGCACTCCCAGCCTCCTTGATGGTGGGGAGTATGAGAAGCAGAAAAGGCCTTGAGACTGTGTAAGCACTGCTCAGCAATAACAGAAACATCTCTATATTAACCACACTGTTTTCAGCACAAATCTAAAACATATCCCCACAACAGCTGCTATGAAGAAAATTAACTATATCCCAGCCAAAACTAACACAATTTGAAAATTCCAGAAATGCTTCCTATAAAAATCTGGGATTCTATCAGCTGAATTTTCTTCATAAATTTGCGCACAAATGTAAGAGTTCTATTACTACTTAATAACAGACTGTGATGATTAGCAGTAGAGAACAGAAGAAGCTGGGGGTGGGAGGGGGGGTGGGAAACACCAAGCACATTTTTATGAATGCAAAATATAGGGAACTGTTTTATTGGTGTCATCTCTGTGCAAAAATGAATGATATAATTATCTCCAAGTCAGCCCTGCTGATCACAGGAATGCATTATGCCACAGGAAAGATGAGAACAAGAGACCTTCCTAACAGTCGCGTGCAGGTGGTTTATTCCACATCTGCCAATTAGTTACTCCTACGTGGGCTGCTCAGAACACCTCTCGTCCTTTTTGGTTTCACTGAGCTTCAAAATGCTCCAGATGCTGACTAAGCCAAGTCATAACACAAACTAGACAAGGATCTGATACCTTCTTTTTGGAAGACAAGCCAAAAAGGAAACACTGTTAGAAATTGCCATCCAGTAAAATGTAAAACAGTGATTCTTTGCCTGTCTTTGTGCTGAAGTGCTCCCCTGTATGCTTATTTGTCAGAAAAAAAACAGACTAATGATGTTCTTAGATATTAATACTTGAGTACATAGTCCCCTTCTTTCCTGCTTGCACTGGAAATGACATGTTCCATTGTGAAGCAGAAGGAAAACCTTAAATTTAGCACATTCTCAGTAACATATGTTTCTATCATCAGCTTTTCTTGCCTTGATTTTTATCTAGTAGCAAATTAGAAAAAATTTTCTGATCTGTAATGCAGATACATTGCTTGTTTCTCTTATGGTAGAAGAGTGTACCATCACTCTGCATTTGCATGGTATGGCTGGAGTTAGGTAGCATTACAGTAGTAGGAAACATTAACAGCAGTAGAAAATAGCATACACTATGCTATAGGTTTGTGCACCTGTGCTGCTTAGTCTTTAAAGAAACAAACCATGAAATTCAGACAAAGTTTGGTAGAAAAGCTGGATACGTTCACATCCTATTGCTCTTTTCCCAAAACAAACCAGCACTTGTCACCACTAAAAGATTGATCCCCTTTGCTGTAGTAGGACACAAAGGCAACAACACACCAATCAAAATGGCTTTAGCTCTATTGAAACTGCTTAGTATATGGTACAACAAAACAATATAAAGAATTTCCCACCCCCATATAAAGAAGTGGACATACCCGATGTATAAAGTTTGTCTCAGAGAGAACAATAGTAAGTAGCATTTTAGGCATGTCACACATACCTGTTACAAATACCCTTCTTAGAATATTCTTCTACCCACCCTTCTTAGCAGTTACCACTTCTAAACTTTGGTATAACCAAAGTTCTGACTTCCCTTTTTACTTTAATGAATGAATGGTGTTAGTTTTGCATTGTCTTTTTGCAGAAATATTAGACAAAGTACAAACACTAACCAAGTTTGAGTTGTGACAAGAACTCTACATTTTTGTGGTGATCTCTTCAATGTGTTCACTGCCCAGCACAACTACTGTTCTGTGAGACACAAAAGCGCTCTGGTACTTCACATACCTTCCAAAGATGCAACCTGCTCACATAAGTCTTGGAATCTTATCTTCTTTGTAGATCATAGAAAAGGTTTCTAGAAACTGGACAAAATTTGTTTTAAGCTTATTTTATCCTCCTCAAAGTGGGGCAATTGGTGGGCTTGTTGCTTCAACTGTTGCTGTGGTTCACGTTCTGAACCACATACCTAGGGACAGCACTTAAATGTTACTTCAGTTCCTTATTGGGTAACCAGGAGCAAGGAAAAGGCAACAAGTATTTTAATCACCTATACTCACGGAATAAAATGTATAATCTGTGTTTGATTTTGGTCTTCTTTTAAGGTTGCTTCTGATGCCAGAAGGAAAGCATAATTTACACCTGCGTTTTGCAGAGGACTTCAACAGACAAGTGGAAGATTTTCTACGCTGACTTGAACTGTAAAACAAGTTCGAGGTGCTTGTCCTTTGACTCATTTAGGAATTTAAGATGGCTTTCGATTTTCATTCAATTTATAGGTAGGTCTGAGTCCTGTAAGAAAAAACATTAAACACATTTGCATGAGAAGCATATGTTCTTGGGAATATGTAAGCCTCAGTGGTTCAGAGCATGCCACTGTGCTGCAAGATTCCTGACATGTCTTTAAACTTACTTGTTGCTACACAGGCTGAGCAGCTGTTCTTTGTCCGATAGAGGCATTAAGAAAGACAGAAAACATGATCTAGAATACATGCTTTTATGTGCTCCTAACATTAAAGGACAAAAAACATTGTGATAATTAGGATTCAGAACTATTACACTGAGAAACCTGCCAAAGTTACAAGTGCTGAGAAGATAATTGGGTACACAGTTTCTAGAAAACATGCTTCACCACCACCATCAGAAGCCATTCAGTATGCATGCCTGTTTTACAGAAGTTCCTTTGATACCAAGAGGCTTAAGCCTCATCCTCCTCTCCTTCCTCTTCAAACTCCCCCTGCTCATCAGCAGTGGCATCCTGGTATTGCTGGTATTCGGAGACCAGGTCGTTCATGTTGCTCTCTGCCTCCGTGAACTCCATCTCATCCATGCCCTCGCCAGTGTACCAGTGCAAGAAAGCCTTGCGCCGGAACATGGCCGTGAACTGCTCCGAGATCCTCTTGAAGAGCTCCTGGATGGCCGTGCTGTTGCCGATGAAGGTGGCGGACATCTTGAGGCCGCGCGGGGGGATGTCACAGACGGCTGTCTTCACGTTGTTGGGGATCCACTCCACAAAGTAGCTGCTGTTCTTGTTCTGCACGTTGAGCATCTGCTCGTCCACCTCCTTCATGGACATGCGGCCCCGGAAGATGGCGGCCACCGTCAGGTAGCGCCCGTGGCGGGGGTCGCAGGCGGCCATCATGTTCTTGGAGTCGAACATCTGCTGCGTCAGCTCAGGCACCGTCAGGGCGCGGTACTGCTGGCTGCCGCGGCTGGTGAGAGGGGCGAAGCCCGGCATGAAGAAGTGCAGCCGGGGGAAAGGCACCATGTTGACCGCCAGCTTGCGCAGGTCGGCGTTCAGCTGGCCGGGGAAGCGAAGGCAGGTGGTCACGCCGCTCATGGTGGCCGACACCAGGTGGTTGAGGTCCCCGTACGTGGGAGTGGTCAGCTTCAGGGTGCGGAAGCAAATGTCATACAGGGCCTCGTTGTCAATGCAGTAGGTCTCGTCCGTGTTCTCCACCAGCTGGTGCACAGAGAGGGTGGCATTGTAGGGCTCCACCACCGTGTCCGACACCTTGGGCGAGGGCATCACGCTGAAGGTGTTCATGATGCGGTCGGGGTACTCCTCCCGGATCTTGCTGATGAGGAGGGTGCCCATCCCAGAGCCTGTGCCTCCACCCAACGAGTGGGTCAACTGGAAGCCCTGGAGGCAGTCACAGCTCTCTGACTCCTTCCTCACCACGTCCAGGACAGAGTCCACCAGCTCAGCACCTTCCGTGTAGTGCCCCTTGGCCCAGTTGTTGCCAGCCCCGCTCTGACCTGGAGGGCAGACCACAAGCCACAAACAAGGTGCCACATTAGTGCCCCAGGGACAAACAGAGATGATGCCACCTTCCCCAGGGGCTCCACCCTTCACTTCCATCCCCACTCTGCCACTGGGATTCAGGTCCCCCAGGGTCATTTGCCTGCTTGTTCTGAGTCTTCTGTGTGTGGAATTCCCACTCTAGGACTTCTCCATCCCACACTCACTCACCAAAGACAAAGTTGTCAGGACGGAAGATCTGTCCAAAGGGGCCCGAGCGCACAGAGTCCATAGTGCCGGGTTCCAGGTCCACGAGGATGGCACGTGGGACATACTTGTTACCTGTGAGAGGAACCAGCACCAGCATTACAGCCCCACAGTTGGTAGCCAGTGTCACAGGAGCCCTGCTGTTGTCCCATCCACCTCCCCACATTTCATTGGAGAGACACACTGTCTCAATCAAGACTACTGTATTATCAGTGCCTTTCTGAGAACAAAGGTCTCTTAGAGGAGTCACTGGCAGATGACAGTTCTTGTTCAGGGATTTTTCCAGCCTCAATGAACTGGCATGCCTGCCCCATTTATTTAAGGACATCTGAGGAATCAGGCACACTTACCAGCAGCTTCATTGTAGTAGACATTGATCCTCTCCAGCTGCAGTTCACTGTCCCCATGGTAGCTGCCTGTGGGATCAATGCCATGCTCATCGCTGATGACCTCCCAGAACTAGAAGAAATTTTTGAGAAATGGCAATTAGCTATTTCCATTGCCAGTGGAAACAGCTGGCCAGTGCCAATCACACACACCAGTGCAGTCTGTGCATGCCGTGGCCCCGACCACTCCCTTGCATGGCAGAGCAGCTGCTGGGCAGGAAGGTGAGTCAGTGCTCAAAGGCTTCACTGGACACAGCAGCTGAATTAACGGAGTGTAGACAAGAAGGCACTAAAGTACAAGTTAATTCATTTGTAGCTCGTATCCACAGATAACCTTCCTGGCTATCTCAGTTTGTCCTTCTCCCATTGTCTAACCTTGGCTTAAGACCCTGTAGCCACTACAAGATGGCAACACCTGCACGCCGTCGGTGGAGGCGGGTAATCCATGGGACTGACACATCTCCCGTTCCCTCCCTCGGGAGCCGGCGCCGTGGCTGCAGAGGGGCGAGGCAGCGAGGGGGTTTCCGCGGCTGCCTGCGGGAAGGCAGGGCACCGCCGGACCGGGGCGAGGGCACATCCCAGCCAGCACCCATCCCTGCGCCACCTCACACCGCCGGGGACAGCGGGCACAGCGGCTGGAACCGCGATGCCTTAGCAAGTTGCCCCGGGGCGCTTTTCGCTTCGGGACGCAGAGCTGCGTGCTACCCTCGGGGTACGACCCGGGGGGAGCGCCCCGCTCCCAGCGTCGGTCCGTACCTTGGCGCCGATCTGGTTGCCGCACTGCCCGGCCTGAATATGCACGATCTCACGCATGATGCCTGTCTCCGAAGCTGCTGGTGCTCCTGCCGCCTCCTTCGCCGTCCGCTCCCGCACTCGCCGCTGCGGTAGCCGCGCCCCTCGCAGCCCCTTAAATCGGGCGCCGCGCCCCGCCCCGCCGCTGACGTGATGCGGGAACGGCGCGGGGCGGGCCCGGCCCGCTCATTGTCTCCCGCGCCCCTCTCGGGTCCTATGTCCGGCCGGTGGCGAGTGCGGGTCTGGGGGGAAGGCTGCCTGCCGCCCCCTCCACATGCAGAACACTGCTGGTTGGAGGCGCTGGAGGAACCTCGCCTTCAGCCGTCAGGGGGAAAGGCCGGAATCGGACAAGCCATGGCACATCTTGGGGTCAAAAAAAAGAAAACAAAAACACCTGACTCCTCTTTGCACACCTGTTGGAACTCGTCCCCGTGCTTCCTTTGCCTCTACCACGCTGCAGCAGCAAAGCACGTGCTGCTGTGTTTTATTAGCACCCTCAAGCCTATATTTCTAGCTCAGGCCTGCTTAATCATGTTTCAATATGTTTTAAGCACAAGATCAATTTTTTACACAGCTCAGGCACCCGAAACAAGCAGGGATTGAGTGGCAATGTTAAAGCCCACAGCCACTTTCAAGCAGCACAACTCTGTTTTAGATGGCGCTGCTAAACCTGTACTTGATGGGTTCCAATTCAGCGATGCAGAGGACTGGCATGAGATTTTATGCTGATACTAAAGAATGCTTTTTTTGAGGAATTATCCAGCAGTGATAGCAGTTTAGCACCCATAGGACTGGGAAATCTTTTTTTTTTTTCTATAAGTGAAGTTATGTCTTACCAGACACCTGCCATGCACCTCATTTTGGAAAATTTTGGATCCTGCTCCTAGTGTCTCTACTTGATCTCTCATAAGAAAAAAATGAGCTAAGTATATGGTGGATGACCAAAGGAGGAGGGACAGTTCAAGAACAACAGTGAGAATATATCTGAACCAACAGAGATACACATCTGTATCTGCATTGCTTCCAAGGAGTTTATCTGAAACAAATTTCTGCAGGGTCTGTATTGGATTGTGGAGAAACTATTGAGCTTGACTATAAAGCATTAATTGATTCACAGCTGTAAATTTTTTAGAAGTGAAAGTAGCTTTGCCACACAGCTGGCCAAACTATTAAGGACAGCTTTACCCTATCACAAAAGAAGGGAGATAACAGCCCACAATCAAGCAAGGAAGTGATGGAACAGGTTGGTAAAGAGGATGCAAAATCATGTACCTTGTATTCAGTTTAATGGAGCTGTTAGGGGTTTGCCTTAAGCACAATATTAAAGTGCCGAAGGGGACAGCATGGTAAGGCAAGCTCTCAAACTTTTCCCAAGCATCAACAGGCTCAGCACAGTTAACACTGTTTATTTTGTTAAGGCTTTTGAACTGTCTCCTTTAACATCCCCATAGGCCAACTGATGAAGTATGGCCTTGATAAACAGACAAGTGAGATGGAGTGAAAACCAGCTGAACTGCCAAGCTGAAGGGCTTGAGATCAACAACACAACGTTCAGAAGCCAGCACTGGTGGAGTACCCCAGTGATTGATCCTCAGCCAACACCATTTAAGTTCTTCGTTGGTGACTTATATGGCAAGGGAGTGCATCCTCAGCAAGTCTGACGATGATACAATACTGGGAGGAGTGGCTGATATGCCAGAGGGTTGTGCTGCCATCCAGAGGGAAAAGGGCTGGTAGGAACCTCATGCAATTGAACAAGGGGACATGCAAGGGCTACTTCCTGTGCCTGAGAAGGAAAAACTCCTTGAAACTACATGCTGGGGGCCACAGAGATGGGAAGGAACAAAAAGGACCTGGAGAGCCTGGTGGACACCAAGTTGGATATGAGTGAGCAGTGTGCTCTTGCAGGAAAGGTGTCCAACAGCATCCTTGACTGAATAAGGAAGATTGTTACCAGCAGGTCAAGGAAGGGCATAAGCTGTGGTGAGAGGCATCTGGAGTTTTACATCCAATTCTGGATTCCCCAGTACAAGACACAGACAGGCATATTGGAGTGAGTCCAGTGAAAGGCCATGAAGGTGGTTAAGGAACTAGAGCATCTGGGGCTAAGAGCTGGGACTGATTGCCCTGGAGGAGGCTCAGGGGGTTCTTATCAGTGTGTATAAATACTTGATGGGAAGCAGGAAAGAAGATGGAGCCAGGCTCTTGTCAGTGGCATGCAGTGACAGTAGGTGAGGCAATGGGCACAGACTGAAACACAAGAAATATAAACATAAGAAAAAAACCCACTTTGTTCTGGTACGGGTTGTCCAGAAAGATTGTGGAGTCTCCACATTCTTGGAGACATTCAAAACTCAAGTGGACACAACCCTGATTAACCTGCTCTAGCTGACCCTGTCAAGCAAAGGAAAGGACTAGATTAGATGATCCCAGAGTTGTCCAACCTCAACAATTCTGTGCTTGTATGAAAGGCAGAGAAAGGTGTGGGAGGCTGTATGTGACCAGAAACACCAGACAGTTTATTAATCTCACTGTCACATTGCAGTTATAACACTTTCAGATCCAGCAGATTTTTGCAGAGGTGAGGCAATAATTGATATGGTAAATCATACCACTATCAAGAAGAAAGCCAGAATGATCAGAGTTGTTTACATATTAGTCAAGTTAGCTGTGCTTAACACAATATAAATCAATGCATAATGTCACCAGTTTCACTTTTTTTTTTTTCATCTATGGCAGGAAATAGTGGCTAAAGAAGTACCATATCTTTGCCTGGCATTTGTCTGCTGTGACCTTGGAAAAGTACTTTGATCATATTTTTAAAAGGGACTCTCAGTTTGCTCCAGTGAATTGACTTGCTTATCAACTGTGGTTCTTCTCCTTCCCTAATGCAGAAATCTCATCTGCTGTGAAATGTCACGTGCACAGATTTGCTTAAGCTTTGCAACACAGGGAATTAAGTGTGGTGTTATTACATGTGGCTTTTGCAATCACGAAATATCCAGGATTTTGCTGGCACTGAGATGATTTCACCAAATTCTATTGAAGTTTGTGTTCTTTATATCCCAGCTGTTGTATTTTCCTCTGACATATTTCTGCTATACTTAATAACAGGTAGGCTTTGTTCCTGATAACACAACTCATGCATATACATCTGTACTTGCTATAGGCATAGCCCACTCTTTTGAGCCGCAGCAGCAGCAGGCAGTTTCATCTTCTCACTACTGGTGGAACTACAACACAACTGCATCTCTGAGGTATCCACAAAGACACTGAACTGATTTTTGGGTGTCAAAATATTCCTGGCAATCTACAAAGGACTGATTTGAAGTACTATGATTCTTCTCCCAAAGACACCTGAACACTCCATGAGATGTCTTCTTCCTACACACCGTGGCCTCCTAAGGCTTTATAGTTATTCCGCTAAGGATTTTGAGCTTTTATTAGGAAACTAATTCTTAGATGCTATAGCACTGGTCTCTTTGTAGATTCCCATTGTTTTTTGGGGGGGCTGTAACTCCAGGTTTTAAATTGAGTACCTAAAGGGAAGTACATGTTTGTGTGTACAAGTCTGCTCACCTACAGAACTGCTGAACATCCATAAACACACAGTGAACCAAAGTAAATGTCGGTTACTTGAGTGTTGTTCAAGAACCCTGTGTTATGGCAAACAATTTAACAAATCTTAGCCATCAATCCTATTTAAATAGGTATGGATGTTCACTATTGTTTGGGGGGTTTTTAATATTAAAAAAAAAAATCTATAAAAGCTCCAAAATTTCTAAACGTTCATAATTGCAAGTGAAAGCCAAAACTCTCCCATTCATACAAAGGCAGGGCATGTGCCCAGGAATGCCTATAGGCCCCTTGGCAGCTGAAAGTCCTCCACAGCCTGCTCCCTGCCTGTATCAAACCCTGCCTTCCCAGTTTCCAAGGCAACAGCGGAGCCCGGCAATGGATGCACACAGGAGGCAACAGGGATCCCACAACATTTTCATGTCTGTCCATGATTCCCCATTGTTTGAGAAAGAAGCAGAAATGTACAAATGTGAAAGCTGCTCAAACATACAAAATGTCTGCCTGTGTTTTTATTCTCTGTTATTTGTGATGAGTGATGTCATGTATTGCTCAGGTGCATATATCAGAGACTACATGACTTTCTGAGTCTTTCTGTTGGTACTCAAATGAACAGGCTCTGTTCATTATCTTATTGTTTGTCTTCTCCCTGCTAACTATGATATTCCCACCTGATGAGCACTGTCTGAGGTCACCTTTGGAAACTGTCACTTGATCATTTGCAATGTGCATTAAGATAGAAGAATATTCTGCCAGCAAGAGGGTGGAATAATTGTGAAGGTGTTTTTAATGTTCGCAATAAAATACCTAAAGGGAAAATCTATTTTTATTTCAAAATTACAACCCACTGCAGACACCAGAAGCAATTAAATATAACAACACTGAACATGCTTTTATGAATGAGCAAAAGCAGTTTCATTGTAGAGCCCTCTACACTTGGGTTTATTATACCTGGGTATCTGTGTGTTTGGCCACGAACAAAAGAGGAGAGAAGATAAGCATGTGAGAGAAAATCACATTACAGAGTAATTTGGGATGCTGTTAATTCTGAAAAAAAACATGCAAATTTTGAGGGGAGAACTGTTTCTTCATGAACCTAATATTTCTTCCACACCATATAGTTTCTCTTGTGAACTTAGATTATAACCTCTGAGAGTCAGGCATTTCTGTGAACGTGGTTGTACAGGACACAGCAGATAGAACCCCACTCATCTTCCTTCCAAAGGTACCATAAATAAACATGATCATGTGTCATAAAATTACTCCAAAAAGGGAAAAATATTTTTATCATCATCAAGCAGCAATTTACTGAGAAGAAAGACGAAACAATACAGCCTCTCATTATTTCCTCTTGGCACACCAGATGTGATGGGGTAGCAGCCAGATGGCTCCTGCCCTCATCCAGGCTGCATCTACCTTTTAAGATTGCTCAGTAGATGAAACACGTCTGCTATTTCTACAAAATGGGTCCTCCAGTCAAGAGATGACTAAGATTCCAGCATCAATATAAATGAAATCTTGATATCACATTTTCCAGGGCAGCTTATTTCCTGCACGTCATTGAGAACAAGGCACAGATAGTGACTTTGATCTGCTAGTCACTGTTTCTTTTGTTCCTTAGCCTCCTTGCTTTATCTTGTAATCCGATAGTTACTTGTAACTCAAACTGACACTGAGCAAACTCTGAATTTCATCTTGTGACATCTGCTAAGAAATGCAGTAGTTGTGGTGGGATTCAACATACATTGTTTAAATTTGCCAGGGCTCTCTCCAGGAGAATTCAGAGTGCTGTTGAACTAGGTGGCTGAATCAATCAAATCTCTTGTTTTGCTCTCTCCTGCTTCCAGCTCCCTGCCCTTTCCTCCTTCTTTGCACAAGTTCTCTTTCTGACACACTTCCTAACTGAAGAAAAAGCTTCCTCCACCCCTCTGGTCTTCTGTCCCTAACTGTGGATTTTAGGGAGATGAAGAGACAGGGAGAGGGCTCAGACATTCCATGGAGCTGCTAGAGGAAATAACAAAAGGGTAACACCTGAAGTGGGGAAAGGGGAATAGGACCATCTTTTTTAGCAGCTGGAAAATATTGAATCAGCCCTGCCAATGGAAGTGGCAGTTTTCTCTATGCCCAGGAAATTTCTAATCCCTGTCTGCTAGGGTGGAGCTGGAATCCTTGCTGGTATTTCCAAAACCAGCCATAAAATAATTTATTAATTATAAGACCAGCATTATGCTGGATGAAGAGAAGCATGCTGTAAGAAGTCAGTGCTTGAATTTCATTTAATGTTTGTAAAGCTTTTTGTGAAACCATTTGAACTTTGCTTGAAAACCCTGTTTGATTATTCACTATGAAGGCAGGCAGTATATTTCTAATAAAGTCATGGAAAATGTGGAAACATTTTTCAGTGCAAAACAACACAAAACTTTTTACTGAATAACCTACACAACCTTTGCCAGGGTAGCCACTTCATCCTCTGGAGCCAGTGTTTTCACATTCTGCTTAAGCTGGATTATTACTAACATTTTTGTTTGCAATGATAGAGGCATTCTTGCCAAAAAGAAAAGAAAATATGCCTTAAACTTACCAAGGAAGCCAAGTGAGAAAGATAACCTGATGATAAAAAAATTACATATGGATAAATTAAAACCAGTTGGAAAATCTCTACACTACAAGAATCAAACATTAATAAACAAGAATTTAACAGACCTAACTTGATTTTCTGCCTTACAAGTGGAATTCTGCCCGTAAGGGAAAAATGACTTTGAGTGGAGAGAAGGGAATGACCTACTGTTAAATTATATTGGGGTTTTTTTACTCAGATACGGTAAATAAATACCCTTCTTATACACACACTTCAAAAAGACAGTTTTTCTTTCTGGCAGATTCAAAAATAAAATACTTAAAATAGGGTGGAAATTAGGAGCAGGGAAACAGTTTGCTTCTTGTTAAACTGCTCATGGAGAAGAAAGAGTTGTCACCTGCACTGTGTCCTTTGCTGGAAGAATGGCTGGGGAAGGGCAGGCTTTCATAGCTCCCCCCGTATCCTCCCTCTGCCTTGGTTTCAAATGCTCAGAGGGCTCCAGCTGGAGAAGTGTCCAGGAGAGTCAGGGCCAAGAAATGTCTTTTTCCAGAATGCGTCATGTCCTCAGGCACTTTCCTGTGACCAAATGCTTCCATTTTGAATTTTCATGTAAGCAAGCTAAAGATAAAAACCATGTAAAATGGAAGAATCTGGAGCCAATAGTCTGCTCTGTCCCCTTTTAATAAATAACAAACAGACCAGGACAGGTGATTGCTGGAGTATGAAAAGGCAGGTGCTTATTATGAATGTATTTTAGATTGGAAGGTGGAAGATTCTCAAAAATCTTCTTTTGTAGTCACATACAAGATCAGCTCCTCATACTTGTTTATAAAGGTTCATTTTGAGTTAAAGAGAGGAAAAAAAAATAATCTTACTTTGATTACCTCCAGCACGTATAACACAATAGAAGAATCAAGCTTTGTTCTGTGGAAATGCAGAGGCAACTGAAAAAACACATGGGAAGTTTGAGAAGGGGATTATTTGTAAATGAAAAACAGTGCCTCCCTACAATGAGCAGGTTCAGGAGAACAGCATTACCTATAGCCTCATATGCAGGCTACCACATCTGAACAGTCCCTAAAAGTATATGCGCATTATGCTTTAATGTGGAAAAGAAATCTAGAATAACTTCCCCTGGGGAAAAAGGCATGTATCAAATACAGGAGGGAATTCATATTATTTCTCCAGAGACGATTTTACCGCCTCGTAGCTAAATACAAACAGAAATGTTAGGCCTCATTAAACAAAAAGCAGTAATTAAAGCACCTCCCACTGAGAAGGAGAACTTAATATAGTTTAATAGCCCTTCTTAAAAAAAAAAAAGAAAAAAAAAAGTTGTAGCAAGACAAGGAGATGTGGAGGTTTGGTTGTTGGGTTTAGGGTTTTTTTTTTCCCTCCGGTAGTAAGGGGGAGGCAGGGCAGGGATGTTTGGGATGTAATTTCTATTGAACAACCATGAAACTCACCCTACTCAAAGCCACTACTGGGTTTCATCCTGATCTTATACATAACTTTGCTAGGGAGCTTACAGGGAGGGAAAAGCACAAGGGAAACAAGGGGAAAACTCTTTCTGATGCAGAGTATTGCTAGATGCCCCAACTCTTTCTGGCGAGGTAACAAAACTTCTCCCTCTCTCACTGCTTTGCCACAGTTGCTCCAGGCAGCCGAACTGTTTTGCAGCATTGCAGCACCACCCTCTAAGGACTCTCTCAGTCCATCACAGTTTCTTTAAGCACACAGTACTTGCACAGATAGAAGAACTTACTAGCACGATACTCTTTTGAAGTATGTGGCACATGATATCATCATCCATGAGATTTCCCTGCACAGACTAGGGCTTTGCCCCATTTTTGGAGAGAATTTTCTGTAGAGAGCACCAAACATCTAGATTCTATTCTTTCTCTGGGTTATAAATCCTATTGCTACTTTGGTTTACTGTGTTCTTTGCCTCATACCTTCTGGAAAGATGCATCTGTCAGCAGGATGGGCCTCAGGTTTGATTCTTAGATTACCACATCACCAGGACCATTATATGCCTAATGCAACCAAATTTCTGGTGTATATAGGCACTTCACATATGTTAGGAAGAAGAAAATCATTATTGCTCCTCCCTGACAGAATGGAAAACATCTGTTGGAAAACAGATGTTGACCTACATTACCTTTAAGAGTTTTGAACAAGCAGACCAAATACTGTACTATATTTCCACAGCCCTGTTGCTTCAGTGGTTTAGATTGAGGTCCTAGAACTAAGCAGGGAAGAGGAAGTTAGGAGAGATGGCATCCTAATGCCATTTCAATATAAATTAAGCCTACATTTTACCTAGCTGTTTTTACATTTTTTATGTCAAATGTAATAAATACATTTTTATTTATCTTTACCATCTTGCATTTACCAGCAGACAAGCACTGAGTTGTTTGCCTTGGTCAAGACATTCTACTAACGTGCTTAAAAATTTCACTCATTCAACAAAGGGAATAAATAAATAAATAAAATATTCCCTTCCCCAACACCATCAGCTCCAATTGTCAACAGAGGAGAATGCTTTCCTTCAGGCCACAATTGATATATTGAAGTTAAAATATATTGCTTTGTATTATTAACTTCTATCTCAACATAAATCAGTCATTGTAAGTGGCTCAAGCTGCACACTACTAAGCCTGTATTATCTACGTCCATTTCTTCCAAACAGGATGTCTCATGCAAGACCTTTAGGCCTAGATGTGTTGTTCATTGCATGGGTAAATACAAATCAACACTCAGGAGAGGTTAAGGCAGTCAGATTGCCTAATCTGAAATTCTTTCAGTGGTTCTGCTTTCTTTGTGAAACAGAAAAATTGCAACTACATGGACTTGTTAAGACACTGTTGTTTGGCATATAGCAGTCATCTCTAGTTTTTATAGTGAATGTTCTCCTGGGCAATAAATGCAGCTAAATCTCAAAGATACAAAGAAAAAAAAAAAGGGTACTGTAGCCCCCAGGCCCAGTATGAGACTCACTCTCCTTTATATTTCACTTACTGTTCCAACCAAGCTTTGAACCTCCCCTTCAAATCTTTCAGTATCCCCTTTACCTATATTTCTCTCAACTCCTACTGAAATGAGGTTGGGGTTTTTTGTTTGGTTGGTTGGTTGGTTTGTTTTTTTGTTTTTTTATTATTATGACTGGCAAGTAAGCTGTGTAGGATTTATGAAAGGACACTTTTCTATCAAAGCATTTCTATTTATGGTTTTTCTTCCCCTCGAACAAAAAAAACCCCAGAATACAAGCAGCAAGGCATGTAGGATGGTGTCCTAGTTTCAAGTAAGGAAGCTGTAGTGAAATGTGTCACTTGGGTAGCTATATTTAAGGGTTAGCTAGAGACGGAGTGTAATTACACTATGAATTAGAAGCTAGACATGCTGAACGCTAGTGAAACCTGCTACAGTGTCACAGCTGAAAGGAAGATACTTACTATCAAAGACAAGCTTCTCATCTTTTAGTGAAACTTTGTTTAGATTTGTTTGCCGGCTCAAAGCAATATGATAAACAGTTTCAAGTGCAACCCAGCCAGGTAATTTCAAGGCAAGGTTACTTTGGCAACCAGATAAAGTGTTATTTTCCCAAAGGGCCTGAGGCAGCATGTATTAACTAGGTTACTAAAACAACTTCAATTTGTCTAATGTTTAATCCTAGAACTGCTCAAGTGCTAAGAAATACAAGTACTGTTGTGGGTATACACAGCCGTATTTGTTTACTGACAGTTCAGGCAGTTTAAGCACTTCTCACTCCTCTGTACAGCAGAAATCAAGCATACAGACGAGAGAAAACCAAGTGCCTGTTGTCCTGCACACCGGGTTAACAGGCCCATCAGCAAAGGAACAGGGTACTCTCAGAGCAGCGTCCACAGGCAGTGGAGTCAAAACAGGCAAGATATTAGTTATGCACAGCAGCTCCCTTTTAATTCTCTATTCCAGTAATGCCTTGCAAGCATTTCAGTAAAGGATCACAATAGAGGCTGCACAAATGTGCATACCAGCTCTTTCAGAGCAGTAAGGACCACAGTAATTGTAGCACTTGTAGCTGTTCTCAAAGCAACACTTTTTTTAGTACAGGACCACTCGTGTTTGGATTAACTCAGACTAAACTGTGGGGTTACTGCTACACTCTATGAGATTTTTGTAGAAGTAATAGGGTCTGTGAGACTTTGCTAACTACTGACAACAGTATTGATTCATTCAGGTTCTTGCAACCTACAAGCACAGCAACATAAATCCCCCCTCCCTCACTGTAAGGAAACCACACTTACCTTTGCAAAGATGCACAACAGGGTGCTGCTGCACTTCCCTCCCCTGCTTGGGTAGAGGTTCATTGCCTGTCACGGGGACCAGGAGCAAACAACTGTAACACGTGTCCTGTAAACATGTAACTTGGAGACAGCTCTTGTCAGGGTATCTATAGGTGACTTCTCTAAGATTATTTGCTATGCTCTGGACAGCCTTTTGAGACACGTCACCTACAATTATGTCCATCACCTCATATCTCCTAAAGGGAATTAATTGCCCCATAGAGTCAATCCTTCTACAGTTAAGGGCAGGCTAGTGGCTCTTTTCGGGAAACAAAAAGAGAAAGTTCAGGTCTAGAGCTCTCAAATTGTCTGCTAGTACAGACCTATGCTTCTCTGCATGCAATTTTTATATTTAGAGAGGAGATTTGGGGGAAGATATCAAGTCAAATCACAGTCAGCCACCCATATGTATGTACTATATGGGTATGGAAGAAGTTAAATAAGGTGCCGAATGGCAGTGGGGAAGCCTGCAGCTATCCTGTCAAATCAGTTTTGACAGCTTGTAATGTGGAATTCAATACCTTCTCTCTGACCCCACTACCATGTATGCCCATAAATAGGAGTTGCAGGATTCTCAAGTGCAGTGTCTCGTTTCTACTAGGTAAAGCAGTTTTCACCCCAACAATTAGACAAGCTGTTACACACAGGAGTTTTCATAAATTAGCTATCATCTTTAGCTTAGCCTCTACAGTTTCCACATGCTGCTAAATTAACAGCCTGACAATTTTGGTTTTATTGAGCTTAACCTTTCACTGAGGTTAAGGAATAAACTGAGAAGTAAAGTTACAGAAAACTACACAGGAATTATTTGCTTAATCTAGAGAGAAATAAAGCAGAGGAGACAGTTTAGGACACAAAAAGCCTTTATGTTTGAGAAGTTAACCATTTCAACAGAAGACTCTGAAGTATTTTTGCAACTACTGTTACATTGGACAGTAAAGGGTACAAAACTGCTGACAGAAGCAACAGTGGAGAGCACCAAATTAAAAAATGCATGCTTCAGCACAACTGCACAGATTCCTTCTCTCAATGAATACTTGCCTGCTCAGACTATACTTAATGCCTACCCATCTCAACTTTATGCCTCATCCTCCTCTCCTTCCTC
>VYXB01010755.1:123636-146672 GCA_013397135.1 Pachyramphus minor | reverse complement strand
TTTTTTTTTTTTTAACTTGAAGGGCCTGATGCAGTTACCCAGTTGGTGTTACTAATGTATCCAAGACACTCATGTAGGGCACTGGGCTCTCAGGGACCTATGAGCTCCTAGATCAGCATCTAAATGTTGAGGGCTACCATGAGGCATCCCAAAAGCACAAGTAATCTGTGTGAGGAAAATAAAATTCAGTTACAAGTCTTGACTATTTGCATGGACTCAATTGCAGGAGGGAGCATTAAATCTAGAATGTGAAGTGTTGGTGACTAAACATCTTACTGTGCATTTGGTGTAAAAACCTGTTCTTTTGTATGAGTAAGTGTATGAGCAAGGCATTTGCAAAAAGAAGTTAGTATTTGCTACCCTAGCAATTAGCATCTGCTATATCAGATCTGTGACCTGGAAGGTTCTGCTACCATTAATCTGTCAGTCTATACATACCTTGCACTTATATTCTGTTGCTTCAAATATTTCTCCAAAACATTGTTACAACCAGGATGCTCGTGGCACAACTGAGCTTACTTTACATGTCATTTCATAAAATACTGATATGATATGGAATTTAGAGCCTAAAATTAAAAAAATTAATGGGCTATAACAATTGTCCAGAATGGTGCAGTGAAGTTGTTTCAGAGCAGTAAATCACTGTGGTTTTCAAAATGATGACAAGTTAATAGATATAATTCACCTATATATGTAAGAGAGCAGTATACTAATACTCATGAGATAGCTTGTCTAAAGTCAATGTAGAACCACAGTATTACTTCATCAGAAAATATTTATTGAGAAATCCTAGCCCAGAATCCCCTTAATTTGAGCTTCAGGAACAAGTTATCTGCACCATGGAGTTCTCTGGTTTTATTTTAAGTTTATTGCTAGATTCTCACCAGCTTGTTCCTTTGCCCTTGTGTTCTGGCAAGAAGCAAAGCAGAAGCATCTTTTAGAAACATGTATAGAAATGGAAATTTTCTATCAAAATCACATGTTCAGAGTTAGATGTCTAGCGGAAGAGGAAACTATTAATTCTTGATATCTTAAAGAGAAAACTATCTCTTATCAGTCACCTGATCCAAACTTATTCCTGTATTAGTACTTTCTATACAGCACTGTCCATTTTGTGTTTAGGTTCTATCACTTTCTGAATTCATTACTTGACATTCAATCAGTTATTGAGAGTAACCTTTAAATTCTTCAGAACTGCATAATCTGTCTCTGTTCTCAAAGGGTTTCGTTATCCTTCATCATATGCTTGGTGTGATTTTGATGAAGCATGGTTCACAAGGTCCCCCAGGTCACTAATGAAAATGGATAGCACAGAACACAGTGCCAATTCCTCTGAGATCCCTGTTAATGTATTGCTCCCTGCTTCACAGCTGTATGGTTGCTACTTACTTGCTTCATGATCTACCAGCCATTTTTTATGTCTGCTATGGTATTTTTACCAATGCAGCAGCTCTTCAGTCAGCTGGAATGATTTTTTATTATCTTATCAATAAATATCCTTCTTAGTTTTTTATTTAATTTTCTGGAAGTGGAAACTACATGAGTAGCTTGGTAGTTTTCAATGGCTTTCTGGTGATATCTTAGAAAATTAACAAAATACCAGAATAAAAAAAATCCCTTTTTTTTTCCCCTCCTTTTTTATTTTCAGCAGAGAAATCAGGCTAACAGAAAACAGGAAGCTCAAAGCTATGTTGGGTAATTTGTCTCTTAAGTTGTCAAAACCTCTCTTTGAAGAATTGCCTTAATAAGGAGAAGGTACTAAAAGATTGTGCTCACATGGGCACATGGTGGTTGAAAGACCAGTTTTGCAACAGATGTTGTGGAAAACAGCCACTTTACTGCCAAGACACATCAATTCAGGTTCTTCTTGTGGTGTACATATGTATGTATGTGGTCTGAATGTTCTTTAGGCAGTTAAAAACATGTCAGAGTAACAGTCCTATGTCTTTTGCAACAATCTTATATTTGAAGGATGTCTATCAAGTGATACGGAGTCAATTATGTCCTTCTGGATCCTTGCATTCTTTCGAAGAACTAATTTCTGAGCTTGTCTGCTGGGTTGATGCTGCACTCCACACACATTGCATACTCTGCATAGAAATATTCAGTTGGTCTAATGAGATGAATTATTTCTTGTTTCTAATTTTATCAAGCCACCCTATTGGGTAAGATGTTTAAGCACATTGCCTAATTGAACTTTCGAGATGCTTAAAATTAGGTATGCACTGAATCAGTATCTCAGTACTAAACTGATGTTGAATATGGCCTATGAAGGAATAAAACAATTTAAATCATCTTATATTGAAAACATCCGGTGATATTCTATCCACTTCTAGGTATCTAATATTTTCTAGTCCATGTGTACTAGTTTATGCTTATTTATTGTCTTGAGACACAACACAATTAGCCCATAGTGACAGTGGTCTAAAAAAGGTCTGTATCTGTACAGGTACTATAAGCAGAGATTCTTCCTTTTTGGGCTATATCATACTCAATGCACGTAACAGCTTTTTTTTTTTCTTCAAAAGGAGGTTAAATAAAAAAATAATCTAGGTTTAAATGAAGCACTTAAAATGAATGCTTTGCATTGTAGTGATTTAGGCAGCAATACTTTTAATAATATGCCCTCACGCTGCTAGCCTCTTGGGATTTGAGGGTTTTTCTAATGCAAACCAAAATGTGAAATTCATCAGCTACCAGTAGCTAGGGATCTGAATCTGCTTGAGCCAATGAATTAATTTTAATTGCTAAAAATATTTGTAAAATACTGTCTTATGATAATCCTATATATATTATAATGGCTTTTGGATGGCAGTATCATAAATCTAACATACTTAAAGCATACAACTGGGTATGAATTAACATATTCTACTATAAAGGAATTAGGGTGCCCAGATTAATTTTTAAATCCTTGAGTTATATGTGCTGAGCATGTTTACAAGAAGTGGAATGAGTATGTGTATGTGTGTGTATCTGTCTATTTTTCAGTTACGTACACTGCTAAATTTCAGGGTGTTCTTTAAAACTCCATCTGGAATTGTACATGTCTGTGTGTGCATCCATGTAGGTATATATGTCTCTCTGGTATCATAAAAAAATGACTACAGGATAGATGCACCTATAGTTATTTCTCTGCATTTATAATTGCCTAGGAAAAATTTTGTAGGAAGCTTTGGTTTCACACTGACAGATTTCAATTAAAGTATTGCTATCCCATGCAGTGCATGAAAGCAATAAAAATAAAGTAGTTAAAGCTTCTGTTCACCCAATTTAGTCGTCAAATGCATCTGTGAGTTAGATTAAAAGAAGAGGACTTTCAGAAGAAAAATAAGATACTAATTATACTAAAGGGCAGACTGAAAAGTTTCACCTTTTCCGTGGACAAGCAAGATTAATTAAATGATGAATTTTAAGAGACTGGTTCACGCCTCAGGATAATGAGGTGAACAGTACAAGATTTTATTTGTAACTTTCAGCAATTCATTTTGGAACGTTTTATATCAAAAGTCTGTGCTGTAACCAGGAAGTCAGAATCAACCTGAACATGAATGGAAAATGTTATTGACTGGTTTTTTTCACAGACCAGAACTCACCGTGATTAAACTGTTCAAAGTCTGATTTGAAATTGCCCTAAGACTGGTCCAAAAATAAGGAATTTCATTTGCTGGTTGAGAGAATACAAGCAAGGAGAAAAGCAGGTGTTTCTCAGCTGTATGCCAATTCAGCAGAGTTGGAGCAACACCTCAGTTCAACCTTTCATCTCTTTGGTTTACCCAGTGGACCCGTGCGGTAGTAATACTGAGTAAAGTTTGATTTGATTTTGACTATAGCATTTTTTCATTTCATGTGACCTAAGTTAGAGTCTACAATATGTGCCTTTGGTGTTCCATCTATTGCTACTCACCACACAGTATCTCTGAAAAGATTCAAATTAAATCACCGCCCCTATCTCACACTTCAGGATGCAAAAATTTGAAAATTCCAAGATCCAGCTCCTCTTAGTTGAATCTCTAGAAGGAACTGCACAATAAAAGACTGCAGATCTGATGTCCTAACTTATCTCACCTCATTTTAAGTGTTGAAGACAGAGGGAGAGAGAAATACATCTCCAGACTTCAGAGATTGGTGGGTTCAGCCACACTCCTGAAGCATCTTTCTCTCTCTGATAGCCAGAGAGGAAATTCAAGGCATTTAGGTTTCTAATATGTGTCTGCTAACATCAAAAGCAGATGATACTCTACTCATGGTAGATCACGTCTGTTATGCAAAGCCAATGCCGTTGTTGTCTAAATGAAAACAGGACAGTTGCAGCTAATTAACAGTCTTGAAAAGCTATTGGTAGGATCACTAGTAACTGGCATTAGAGAAAATTAAATTCAGATCACTCATTTATTACCATTCAAAGTAACCAAGTCACTGAAGTTAATCACAAAAAAAAAACAAAAGAAGAAATCTTTCCTACGGACAGCCTTCTTCATTACTTGTCTGGCTTCCTCTTGCACTATAAAGAACAGTAGATTTCCCTCTTCCTTTATAATTAAGAAAGCAAACTACCCAATCACCCATTTGGCAGATTCAGTGGAGATAACTCTTGGAATTCTTTTTTTCTAGTGATTTTTGTCTTTCCCTCAATTTTATTACATACGGGAGGACATTTCTGGTCTCCTGCACATTTCCTGTGGAAAGCTCAGTTCTCATCAATAATTCTGTACAGTAATTATAAGGTAAAAATCTTGAGGATAAATGTAATACTTTCCTTATGGCAAAGAGGAGATTAGGCAGTTATGTTCTTCAAATTCTTTTATGTATAGTAAGCCAACTTCACAATAATCTATAAAATCCACTGCAGATTACTCAAAAGGATCTATTCCCAAAAAAATCCCACAAAGGTTGACAGGCTAAGCAGAAGTTCAATAAATTTGATTTCTGCACTGGGATAGAGAATTGTGCCCAATGGCTCCAAATCTTAATACAAACAAATACATGTCATTACTGAGCCAACTGGAGCTGAGTGTTTTCATCATGCTATCCTGGACTGTTGTAAAAAGGTCATCTTTTTGTTTAAAATGGACTTGAATAAACAGAAACACTGTAAAGTCTGTGCTAAATGAATCAACAGTGTAATTACTTTGGATAGCTACCTAAATTCGAATCAAAAATATGACTTCTGCTCAGAAATCATGTGCCCTCTGAAAGTTTTGAGAGACCCACTCCTGAAGGCTGCTTCCCAAAACAGGCCACCAACATGGGCCACCACCTCAACATTCTTTCCACCCTTTTGACTGAATCCCATTTAAACTGAATTACTTTCCTTCTTTACTGGTGCTTTATTTTAATTCTTTTTGGTTGGGGTTTAAACAACATCAGCCCTGGAAAAATAAGATTTTTTTCCATTTCTCTTCTTCCTGAAGAGTTTATACTAGAAACACATTACCAGTAAGAGAGACAGTGAATAAATCCCAAAGACAATATTAAAGTGATGCCGGTTGTTGAACTAAAATCAATAAATTAATGTGCTCTGCTAATGAAGTCCTGTCATGTTGATTTTTCAAGCTTGGTCTTTGATTCCTTCCCTTTCTCAGAAACCTGATTACTCATTCTTAGTTTCCCACAGCTGGTATAAGACAGTATTTGAAATTCTTTTGTTCTTTTTAATCATATTTATTTCCTCTATTAGATATTGTTGTGAGCTTTCAGCTCCAGTCTTTGAAGCTATTTTCTGACATTTTTGGGGCCTATCCGTAGACAGATGGAAAGATCACCAAGAACATCTTAGCTCTTTCTATTATGCAGTAATTATTTTTCTTATGTGTTTTCCTGAGCACCTCCTACTTTAAACAAGAAACCTTAAAAAAGAAGCATTTTAAATTGACTGCCATGGTGACAAGGCAGACAGGTCTATAGAAATATTTAGCCTATACACCACTGAAAATGTTAAAAAAAGGGAAAAAAGGATCTAAATAATAACTTTGGGAAAAGAAATAGGTAAGTACCAAAATTTATGGCTGTTAGCCATATTAGCCTTTCTTTTTTGATGAGGCTTCCTTTCCCTTAGCTCCAGTGCAGACTGAGATAATATAAATATAAACTCTATTTAATGTAATAGAAATATATAATATATAATAAATATAAACTAACCATGTGGTTTGGAAGCATTCGTGTGTAATCAAATGTCTTGGGAATAAAAATAAAGAAAACATTAAGTAGCTAGCTTGTGAGAATGTATAAAATATTCTAACAACCACGGGAGTGGTTTGGAAAGATTTTCTCTCTCTTGTCCTTGTGGAAGTACATTTTATATACCGGAGGTGACCAAGACTAAATTACAGTACCTTTGGGAACACAACTATTTTCACTTTATTTTGTTTGACTCTTTGAATTTAATCTCAGATATAGCAAAAAACATATCAATCTGCTTATAATGTATGGATTTATCAAGATAATTGGATTATATATAGATTACATTCCAACCATACACTGTGCTTTTCAAGTAACTAAAGAGGATCTATTCAAAGGAAATTCATGTAATATGCCACTTATTGACAGAAAAAAGATATATCACTTGGAGAAATCATCAGGAAAAAGCTATTACTGCATAGCTGGAAAGAGATAAGTCATGATCATGAGGGAATAATGAGTGATAAAATTGTCTAGGAAGAAGACAATGTTCCCTATAGGGAAGACTATTGTAAGAATGAAGGAAAAAAGGACTTATCATCAAAAAACAACAATAAACTTTTCAGCCTTTGGCAGGAAGTCAGATTCTGTTGGTTTCTCAGACAGAATGAAAACTCAGACTGCAGTTAGCTCACTTCAGTATTTCTGTTTGTCAGAGTTAACATCAGAAAATGACTGAGGAGGTGGAGAGACTGGAGGTCAGGCAGTGTGGGCATCGAGAGGGTTGGAAAGATAAAAGAACTTGAGCAGTCAAAAAGGCAATGTTTGTCTGATGAGGATGCCATGTCCTTTCAAATAAAAAAGAATAGCAAGAGTTTAAGATGCTGTTTTCAAAAAAACTTGCCTCCTTCATAATAATAATTCATAAGGCAGTAGACTTAAAAAGCATGATTTCTAAAATGCCAGAAATAGATGAAGCTTTGCCTGCAAAAATAAGATTTCACCCTTGCTGCTTGACACAGAATTCTGCATAACACCAGGCAAATCACCTAACATTAAACTTCTCACAGGTGGTTGCTAATTGGATGGTTTTCATTTTCTAATCTTGACTTGGGAGACTGGGATCTGGTTTGCTGCGAATTTACAGCTGTGGCTCATTAAAGACTCTGAAGTTATTTAAGGACAAGTACAGCCAACTTTGGCTACTCTCCATTGCTCGGAACAGAGCCACCTGAGACAGACAGGCTGACCTACCGACCAAATCAACCTCTAAGAGGAATGTTTAACCCCCATTATGAAGTCGAGAAACTGAACCTCAAAGACAGAAGTAAAACTTGGCTATGCAATTTTCATGCTTTTGTGCTCTGTTACATCCCAGCTAATAAACTAGCTCTGAAAAGGTCAGCTCTGACCTACATGAAGAAGGCACATGCCAACTCCACTCTGACCTTCTGCACTGCATTCCTCAGAAATCAAACACAGAAGAGATAGTGGTAAGTGTTTGCAGGGGATGTAATGATGAATATTACAGACAAGTAGAGGAAATCAGTGTTTTCAGAGTAGGAATGAGAAGGATGCCAAGACTAAGGTAAAGATCCACATGTCAAGCAACAAAATAAAAAAAGTATATTGTTCTTTGTATGAGCACCATTCATCAGAATAAATGGGGGAACATTTCCAGGGGAAAAAGTGGTGTGGAGTAACTGTGTCCTCAATCATGGGAGCCATTTTAAGCTATAAATCTGGTTCTCAGGTACCTAAAAAGTAACCTAAATTAGATTTCAAATTTTTAAACAGCTAAGATATAAACTCAATGAAACTGAAAGAAAAAGAAGTTTGGAGTACATGGTCAACCTCAAGTCTAAAATTCCCTTAATATTGCACACCTGAATTTTTGAACATTAACCCCTTTTAGGTAGATTTTAAATATTATTTTATACACTGCATATTTGTAGCTTTTAACCTGTAGTTCAGGCTTTCACCAACCTAAAATTTAGGGGGGTTCTAAATACTTTTTTAATAATGCCATATTCAGAGAGCAACTCAACACATGCAGAAAAAGCAGCCAAAGCGTTATGGAAAACCTTAAAGTTATAAACTTAAATTGCCATATTGCAAACATTATTATGTCTCATTTCATCTTTTTCTGTTGATTTCAAGGAAAAGCTGAATCCAGTGACACAAGCAATTACATGATGCCCAATCTTTCTTGTGTTGTCTATGCCACTTCTTGTTTTTCCAAATAACATTCTATATATTGTAGAATTACAGATCTTCTTATCACCACAAACAAATTTTTCACAAAGAATTTTTTTCTCATGTGTATGGGAAGTGCTAAAAAAAGTCTGTCTTATAAAGATTTTCTCTAATAAAAAGAGTTAGAATAAAAGAACAAATGTGCAGTCTAGGTGAAGATCAGCTCCACATTTTACTATATTATCAATTAAATAAGTAAGAAAATATCCCAAATTATTTTTTTCATTTAACAAAGTACCATAAAATGTCTAGCATATTCTGAAATAATTTTGCAATCTTTTTGCATCTGCCTCTTTTAAAGCCCTCATTTTATATTTGATAGGTTTTAGGCCCTAGTGTAGCAAAATCTTTAACACATAGTTTTGTGATCATGAGACCTTTTATTCAGCTCAGTAGCAGACTAAGTGGTGTTTTGCTTTCTTACCATGCTTACTTTATCTGTGTTCTGACAAATTGAATACAGGAATAAATGCATCCCATTTTGACTAAAACAAAGACCACGACTCCAGAGCTAACATTTCACTATCCAAAGAAACAGGGACAAACCAAAGAAATAGATGTAATAGACTTTCACAATGTAATGGTGCTCAAGGACATAGTCAAGGCCTCAATTCAACAAGACACGTAAACATATTATCTGTGATTTTATGAGCCATCCCAGTGACAAGAGGCTATATTGTATTTCAAAGTGGTTAAGTATATGTTGAATCAAGTGCTAATGTATACTCAATTACTCAATTACTATATGTAAAATACATATAGTATTTTGCAGAAGCTGGACAGAAAGGGTCTTTACATCTGAGCATCAGGTCCCAGTGAACTCTTAATCCAGAAAGGGCCCGAGATACTGGAACAGGTTGCCCAGAGAGGTTGTAGATGGCCCATCCCTGGAAACATTCAAGATCAGGTTGGACAGGGCTTTGAGCAACCAGATCTAATTGAAGATGTCCCTGATCATTGCAGGGCTGCTGGACTAGATGACCCTTAAAGGTCCCTTTCAACCCAAACTATTCTGTGATTCTGTTATTCCAGGGGTGGTTCTGCCCCATACTTTAGATCTGGCTCCATATCAAGACATTCCAGGAAAAGATAGAAGGGCGTAAAAGCTGATGAATCATTAGTGACCCAAAGCAGCCACAAGTGGCAATGCTCATCTTAAAGTATCCTCTGATCACCTGCTCTCTCACCTCCCCGCCCCACACCACATACAGTCACTCACTCTCTAACTCAGACTGCAGCCAAATGACACAACTTATAACCTGTCACAGTTAAAATTTGTTTTTTTCATAATTCCTAACATTTTTGTTTCCCCAATTTACTTTAATGTATTGTGCTGGATTGCTTTTAATCTATTAAGTCCATTTTGCATCCACTGACGCTACTACAATTTTATGTATACAAGGAAAGAACAGGCCCTGCACAGGCTAACTCACCCTGGTTGTGTGTCGTCGGTCACACAATGGTATGTGAAAGTTCCAAACATTTGCACTCCCAGGATCCCATACAGGAGGAGAAAGAACAGAAGAAAAATTGAAACGCTCCAGATTTGCTCTCCAGAACGCCTGGCAAAAATATAAACAGGATTCTGAATGCACAGGCAATGTGAAGCCTTCTCTGAAAATCTCTAGAATAGAAAATATGCTCATACAAAGAAAGCAGTATTTCATCCTGCAGAAAAATTGTTCTTAAAACTGTACTTTGCACAAAAAGAAAAGGGGGACATGATTTTTTTCTAAGCCCCTAAGTTAAGCTAATTAAACCAGCTGTAAGCTGTAAGAGTAGAACAAAAATGCCCAAATAAAATGCATAAAGTCTAGCTTTTGTAAAATAGTATCTATTGACTTATACAGACAAGGTATGGCAATGAATGAAGTTGATACCAAATAAAGACTAAAAAACTCTTTCACATTACAATTATGCTTTTTGCCATGACATGCTCTACCAAGCATAATTATGTCTGTTTGCCCGCAAACGGACATTTCTGTATACACACCAATATCTTTGTATACATTTTTGTATACACACCAACATGCATACACATCTCTGTATACACACCAATACATGTACACTTGTAACTGTAATGGTTAGCCCATGTGCTCATGTACTTTTATTTACAAATATTACCCTACTAGGGTATTCACCTTGATTATTAAATGGCCGTATTAACGAAACAGAATTTACTGCCATTGGTTGCAAATTGCTGGCTACAGTTATTAGCAAAGTGCTTTAAAACACGTTGAAATATCTGAAAGTTTTGATCATTTTCTATAAAACTTGATTATTCCTTAAATATGGAAATAGCAAGATTTTTTTGGCCAGAACTAAAACTCAGAAGGAAAATGCCCATTAAGCATGAAGGGTCGCTGATTTACTGCAGAGTCAGTCTTCTAAGCCAAAACTGAAATATTCTCTATTATCCGAAGAATAACAGCCTTACTTACTTCAAAATATTTGTTATCCTAGTTCTTGGCAGCTCAAAACGAAAATATATCCGGAATGCTCGAATCATAATGAGCGGTCGTGGAATCCGTAACATGCCCCAAGGTGACATTTGGTCAACTATTTCAGCAATTTCAAACACCTACAAAGAAAAGAATCAGTACCTTGTCTTGATGACTCTGGCCTATGCCTGTGTTCATTTACAGAACTTTTAAACATATGAATACTACAGGTTTTTTATTTTAATTTTCAATCTTCTCTTGGTTTATTTTATGGTTAATTTTAACTACATTTTTTAAAAAGAAAAGTCTTTGTAAAATACTTTAATCTATTTCAAAGTTATCCTAATGAGCTTCCAAAAATATATTCTGCCCATGCTCATCATGCTTCAGTCTCAAACAACTCAAGAAGACTGCAAGCTTGTGTTAGCTGCCTATTTCTGTGCTAGTCCTACCCCATAAGTTTCCCACAACTTTGTTAGAAGTGATTAATATATATTTCCAAATACGCAAATCAGTATCTGTTAATGTTGCACAGCACTAAGGTTTTTACTATGATATAAAAATACATATAAACAGATTGCCTTATGAGTTGCAACATGCTTATAAATTCTCCATTTAATTCCAAGTGCATGACAAAACTGTGCATCTTTTTCTCCTAGAATCCATAAATTTCAGCCAAGAAACAGAATGGGGAACCATTTCCTCAATACATTGAGAAGTTATGCACTCCATAAAGAGTATTTAGCTGATTTTATCCTTGTCTATCACTCTCTTAGAGTAACTACTTGATTTAATGTTTACTTAAAGTACTAAGAAAATGGAAGGGGAACTTGGACACACGTAAACTGGGTAATCTACAGTGCTTATCTGTAATGATCGACCTTCATTCTACATGTGTACAAGATGTACCAAAGTCCGCGCTGTGTAAAAAAGCATAAAATAATGTGTCTTAAATCTGTCAGAAATGTACACATGCCTAAGAGCAATCACTACAGAACTTTTACAATCCTTACACTATTGCAGGCCAAATGTCAGAATCTTCAACCTGTTCTTACCCAAAAAACTGCCTATGGTTAAGGACTGAGTGACATGCGGGACACAATTTGACCTATATCTCAACACTGTACTTTTTTGCAACATGTCCAGGTTCCCTTCTTTATAAAAATTTATCAAACTATTTCCAAATGTAGCAGTTTTTTCCCATTGGGCTTTAACTTGAACTTCTGAAAATGTTTTGTTAGCTGTGAGCAATCAATCTTACATGAAACCACTCCACTCACCATATCAATACACCTACAGCATGGGAAACATTTACTATTGGAATCATTCTCCCCTTAGGTGCCTAAGCTAGTCACCATGGCATCATACTAGATTCAGTGGAAGGAAATGAGCACAATTGTCATATGGAGTAAGGGATAAATGGCTCTCTGAAGATCCTTCTTTCTCCTTTTGACCATGCAGAGACTTGATGGTAACAAGCTTCAGATTAAATAAGAAAAATTAATCAAGATAAATTCTACCACTAATGCAGATATACTGCAACGTGCAATTATGGAGCTATTGAATTCAGCACGTTTTTTTGAAAACAACTTGACCCAAGTACAGATGTACTTCCACAACTCACAATTATTTGATTGCGCCATATATTTTTCACAATTAAGGAACCATTCATTGAAAAAAAAGAAGTGAAATGATTACCTGTAAAACCAGTGACACCCAAAGACAAAAGACCATGAATCCATCAAACACACACCAACGATCCTTTACATAGGAGCTATCACCCTACATGAAAGAAAAGGTAAGAGACTAATTGTTCTTTTACGGTCAGGATTTACAAATATCATAAACAAGAATTCTTGGAAGAAGTCTTCATTGTGGACTTTTAGAATGCTACTTTTGAAAGACTCCAAGTGTAGTATCTGGATTAGAATATGCTGGAAACATGTACATATCTTCTGGGTTAATAAATCCCAGCTTCATTCTTGTGTGGTACTTCTCCTTAGTTTCTGTCAAAGAGAACTTACAAATAAACCTACTATTTAGACTTTTATGTAAATCAAAAAATACACAAAAAATTAACACTGGACTTACTTTTCCATTGTACTGTCCATTACAAAATACTCACACAGGTAGGTAAGTGTAAAACGGTAGCAACCTAGTATTGTGCTGCTCACTTACTTCAATACTGTTCAACAGCTTCAATTAAATCAGTATCATTTTACATTCTTTTTTTCCTAAGTTTTCAATAATTTTTCATGCTCTAGAGAAGTCTTGCTGTCTCAAAAACACTTAACAATAACCACTGAAACAACATCTGAACATTGTTTTGCTGACAGTCCAGTCCAAAGATCACTCCTAAAAGGCAGCTTGCAGAATCCAGCATCTAATTTCCTCCATACATGATTAACAATCTCTGTTCCAGTTTGCATGCTTCAATATCCTCATGTTTTCCTGACATGCAACACAGGCTCTCCACTGCAAGCTATAACAACACTTCTTTGCTGGGCTGCTAAAGCCTAATACTTCAAACACTGAACCGAAAACCACCCTCATTAGGTAGATCACAGCTGAGTGTTAGTTTTGTGTACCACATGGAGCATAGAGGAAGCCGGGGCCCAAATGCATACAGATGGATGCAGCTTGTTGAAAGGGAGACTAGACAAAAACAGACTGAAGGAAAGTAGATATCACAGTTTCATGCAAAAACATATGTAGAGACAATGACAGTGCATCTCAGGGCACAAAATCGCCCCTTCCAAATGAGGTTTCTCACAACAGATTCAATACAGCCTTTTCCGCCTTATACACTCCCTGGTTCCTTTTCTGTTTAGAGATCTTACGGGTACAAAGTACAATCCACTTTTCACAGGGAAAAAAATATTGTCATGTCTCAAGAATCTTGAAGACATTATTAGACTTCGGCCTTTTATGTGATTCCTGGCTTTATAGGCATTTTTCCTTATCTCAGTGATAGTTATTTCAGTATTTGTTTTTAAATGTCTCAGCATTTTCATTGATTTTGTAAGCACAGACAAGGTGTTTTGTTTTAATCTAATGTTTTCAATGACATGCACTATCCTAAAAATTATTTATCATTCCTTGCAGTAGGTGACAGCATGATATATTGTGTGAAGAGACAAACTACATTTGGCTTGGGTTTTTTTAGTTTATTTCAGTTGCAAAAACATACAGGGGCAGAAGTGAATGCAGCTAGGATATCAGGAAAATACAATGATTTTCAAGTCAGAAATAAGGGGCAGAGAACTTCAACACTATTTTCAAACGAGGATTTTCTAACACATAAGGAGGTTAAAGTTCTCAATTCAAGACTTACGAGGAAGAACACTGCAAATTAGGGAACTAACAGAACAGGAACTTTTGCAACATTTTTACCTGTCCTTCTGAAAGAAAGGAGACTTAGTTCCCCAAACTCTGAGCTAATCAGTAACTGTTTGCTCAGGGCTGAGAGAACTCAGATCTTTAGTGGTTATGTTCAGTAACCATGAAGCAGACTCATATTTCTGTGCAAAAATCAGAGAAATACCCACACCCTAAATCTCTTACTCCTCTCTCCTCTGCCATTCTCTTTTGGTGAACAAATCTCCAGTGGGATTTGTATCAACATGCAACTTGCGTCCTTCAATTGTGGCTCTGAACAAAAACGCTGATTGGTCTTTCTCTTGCTGAAGAATTCTTTGAAACTTACATTTCTTCTCTTAAGCACCCTTTGCCTAAAGCAAAAAGTCTTCCCTGAGTTGTGCCATACAGATCTGAGTATGAACTTGTGCAGGAGTTCTTGTATTCACACTCCTCTGAATAACCCACCAAGTTCTCACTGAAAGCCAAATCTTTTTTTAGAAGCTGCTTTTTCTCTCCACAATAGCTGTGATATAATTGAAACAGCTTTGCTGTTTTCTCCTTACAAAAGAAGATGCCATGACCCTTTCCAGTCTTCTCACCTGTTAAGCTGCTGCATCACCTCACTTCTCTCACTGTCACACAGGCCAGTTTCCACCACTACATCCTCCCAGTAAGGGAGGCTTTCAGTGGATCACCCACAGAAACTTTTGCACAGTAAACCATGCACTTTCTTAATGCCTCTCTCATTCAAACTAAGGGACAGAGCTGAAACTCAGTGGACTAACTAGCAGATGTTAAAAAAAAGTCATTTTAAAATACATAAAAAACCCTGAAATCCAAAGCAGTAATAGTCCTTAGCTGTTAGATGGATCAATCTTTTTTTTTGTTAATTAGAGTCTATTCACTATTTTGTAACACCCCTCCTAGTCTCCTCAAACAGTTTCTTATAATCCTCCCATCTTTTTCCTCAGTATTTATTTACAACAGGTCAGCATCACTGTTGGCTAATACACAACCATGAAAATGGATGTCTTGGTAAACAGCATGTGGATTAGATTGAAAGTCTGCCATTTTCTTAGGGATGCTAATCTGAAATTGGACATCCCAAAAGAATAGACAAACTTAACATAATGAGCTGTAATTTAAATATTCTATGCTCTCTAAGAACGTAATATTCTATGGCAATGTTGCCATAAGTAAGGGAGAATATCAGAAGTTCAGAATAACATCTTAGTATTTACCTAATCAAAAAAAGGATCAACAAATAAATCTCCTCCCTTCTCCTTACATTCTCCTTATCTTACACCAATTTTTTGCCTAATTTTAGATCATTTCTGATCTGCTTATCTATTAACATTTCAGGAATACCTTGGGAAGAACAGCAAATCCCTGCAACTGAACAGTCTCCCCTGCTTCCCTGCTTGCATTCAGGAACGTCTGTTTCTCTTTCATCCCTGACTACAACTTGTTCTCTGAATCCTTCCCTCCTGCCTCTTTCCAGCTGACTCTGTCTGAAAGCTAAATAAATAAAAGAAGCAATATGATATTTGCTCTGAACAATCAGATTTACCATCATCTGCTCTGGAAAAGAGTCTTGTAGTCCTGGGTCTGGCATTAGAACCTTAGTCTCTCATTTGTCCTCACAGTCTCTGACAAACAGGATAGCTGAAAGACGGTAGTACCTTGAAGAGAGCAGCAAGCTCAGGAACTATGAGCTACTCTCCTGTTGTGTCATGGTCACTGGATCCTGCAAGGGGTGGTGATGGTGGTAAACAAAGCACATCAACAACTCTAGCAAATCCTTCAGATCACCCTGTGGGCTACTTCATGTAGCACTACAAATAAGCATTAAGGGGTAGAGGTCAACATTTATGGACATTTTAAGAGCAGCAGAAATGCACTAGAGGAAATGGAAAGATTAGAAGGAATCAGTATTTGGGAGTATAATTTTTTACATTTTGTAATGCAAAAAGAACAAGCTGGAAGAGAGACCACAGCTGAGTTAGGGAAACAAGATTTGCTTTCCCTCCCCCACTCCCGTACTCCACAACAAACACTGCTGTGCACAGAAGTGTGAGTGGGACTCAAAATTAAGTCAGAGTTCAACGGAGCACCTTGCCTAACCTCTCTCTCTCATTGCACATGCAGCTAAAGATACACATAGGCACACAGAAGGTATGTATCTTCTACCTGGTCACATCACATACATACATTCATTATGTTTCTGGCTCAATTTCAAACTTTCCCTATTTCCTTGAGAACTTGCAGTCTGCAGGTCTGTTTAGCAGTAGGATGATGTGGACAATCCAGTCCAGCCCTCAACCTGACAAACACTTTCAACATTTTCCTCATACAGAAAAGAGAATGAGACAATACAGCCTAATCAAGAAGAAAAGTTGCCTCTGACTTCTGTTCTAATTCTCCTCTTCCATCCCCCAAAATAAATAATAATGGCCAGACTTCGCGAACGAAGATCTGTGGAAGGTCTTTGTACGCCTTCCAGCCTGCGCATTGGATTTATTTTAGGTGGGACACAGTGCGCGCAGAACTGAGCCCACCCTTTAATCCTGAGGTTCATCTGCCGGGGCCAAGCGAGCTTGGACANCCCCCAAAATAAAACTATTTCACAAATGCCCTCATGTGTCAAACCTTAGCAGGAAACAAAGGAAACTGTGGATTGCTTAGCTAAGACCATGTTAATAACCAAAGAAAAACTGGCATATTTTAAAATGGATGTTCACCTCCAAATTAGCCCTCTACAACAGTGATAGTATCACTTCAAAATAAACCAACAAATATTTTCTTAAAAAGTCTGTATTAGGGGGAAGAAAAAAACAATATGTGTGGGAAGGATGACACAGCTTTTAATTTTCTGTATCTCTTCTTTATCATAAAGTGTCTTCATTCATAAAGAAGGAACCTATTTAAAATATATTCACATAACAGCAATTGATTTGAAACAACCAATGGAATTAGAAGTGCTGTGTAAAGCTTAATTCTGAGTGGCTACAGTGGATGTAATATCACTTTATCATCACTGAGTTAAATAAGTTCCATTTATAACAATGCATTGTACTGAACTGTTGCACCATCAGATGCTTCCAAGTAACACATCACATACTGCATAATTTCTCATCATTTAATACCACATACAATGTAATATTGAGACTAATGTTGTATTCTACACTAGAAAAACATTGAAAAAATCATTTGATGTTATAGCACACCAAAAATGAAATCATTCCATTTATAAACAATAAAATGAAAGACAGCTCTTCCTAGTCCTTTGGGTTAGAAGGTGATGCCATGCCTGTTACAGACACAAAACACACACAGTTCCAATCTATCATTACAAAAAAACCCTACAATCACCATAATCACTACAGAACCACTACTTCATCCTTTGCACTTATTTAAAAAAAAATATAGGTTTTTAACTGAATTTATTGAGATTTTCACATTATTTTAAGAATTATCAATGAAGATTTAAGGCTATTCCATTCATTAAATAACTGTTTCAAACTTAATTTTTAAGGCACATTAGATTTTTTGTTATCTTATGTAATTAACTTCACCAAACTTAGTATTTAATGTTTCATACTCTAATGGGAGGATTTAAAACTATAGTATTCACCATTTCATATACTGTTTCTAACAGAAAAAAACCCAACAAAACAACAAAAACAAAAAACCCAAACAAACAAACAAAAACCCACCAAAAAACCCCCAAACAACAACAACAACAAACCCACCAAAATACACCACCAAAAAGACTGTAAAGAAGAAATTATTCTGGCCACGAAATAAGCATTAAGACTTTCAGACAGACAAACAAGGACACTTTTACTTTCTAAAAACCCTGTAACAATGTTTGCTGTAAAATAATTGGGAGAGGGAATTGGTGGGAATTAAAAAACAGTGTTTTAAACAAAAATTGTGAAACTAAAAAAAACCAAACCACCAAACATAAAACAACCCCCACCCCCCAAAAAAAAAACACAAAACCAGAAACAAACATGAAACATTACACAACTCCCTACATCAAGTACAAAACTATCAAAGGGAATAACCATTTCCACAAAACATTGAAAAGGAATGCCACAACACACCGCCTGTGTCACCCAAACATTGTAGAGCATCTCAGTTCAGCTGAGTGACAAATAATTCGGACTGCCCACTATTTGGAGACTCCAGGTACATCCTTCATATATGGTCAATAGAGGACAGATGCTAACATCCAACACTAGGTATGGCTACCTAGCATGTGGGGAAGGGAACTTTGCTGGTGTATTGCATTGGTGCTTTCTTGATAAGACCACCTTACTACTGCAGTTGAGTGCTAACATGCACTGCAGAGAGATTTTATGGGTTACTACACTGAAAGCTTGAATTTCATTTCCCTCTCCATCTGCTCATTAGCCATCTGTATTCAATGCCCCAAGTACTTCCTTACCAGATGACTCAGCTCTCCTGGATGTCTTAAGGGTTTAGCAAATCTAAAAATGGCTGATCAGGAGGAGGATTAATAGGATTCCCCTACCTGGAACAGCATTCACTGTTTCCAGGAAGTGCATACAAAAAAAATCTCCAGTAGGAGAACAATTAAACATTCAAACACGTTGCCTAAAGAAGTGCTAGCATCTCCTTTGTTGGAAATATTTAAGACTCAGCTTCATAATACCCTGACTAACGAACTTAAAACCCTGCTTTGAGTAAGAGGTTGGTTCAGATCATCTCCTCAAGTCCCTTCCAGTCCAAGTTGTTCTCTGGTTGTGGGCATCAAAGCCAATCTCCTCAAAATGCCAGTTCCTTGGGGTTGATTCTAGTTCCACATTTAGTTCCACATGCACAGACATCTGCTCGTGCTTGGAAGTACGCCGCAGCCTCACAGAGGCGATGTGTGGTAAACACTGCTGTGCTTCATCCAGCAGTATTCTGCCCTCCCCCAGCTCCAGTGTGTGTGGTGGATGCAACGGATGGATTGGGAGACAAATGATTCAAGGTGAAAGCTTTCACTTGAAGCATCAAATATTGCCTGGAGATTGATCAGGGAGGTTTGATAGGCAAACAGTCTCATCTAACATGACAACAACTCAGATTTATGATTGACATTCAAAGCTCTGATTCAACAGAAAAAAGCCACAACATTGAGAGATGGAATACATAAGAAGGATGCACTTTCCAGAAAGAAGCTTGTATTATTTGATAATTAGCATTATTAAAAGCTGAACAATACATTTTATACTACAGAGACCAGGAAAAGCTTATTGAAACACCCAAAAAAATATAGCTGTAAGAAAGACATACTTATATTAGTGGTGGAGAACACAATACCCTGAAATCAAATTTTACATTCAACTTACTCCCTTAAAAATCTCACACAAATTTCATCATTTTCATGAAAACACAGCTGCATAGAAATGTTGTTATTCCCTTCAACAGGGATTTGGATGTCATTAAGATTTGCTTATCTTCACATACTCTCAAATTAAGAGAGAAGACAACATGGGCATAAAATAATATAGAATTGTTTAATTACAGCAGAATTCTTTGAAAATGCAAGTTTCAACACAGAAAGGTACATTAGGGATGAAGTTCCCTCTCTTGCTACCTGAATACATGTTATCCAATATGTTGCTTTCACTGCTTTTCCTTTGTGTCATTTTACCCTGACACGAAGTGATACATTAAAAATATCCCTCAGTTATAGCTGCTGTCATGAAGAACAACAAGGAAGTAATCCTTGATGCTATTACAGAGGAAAAAAATAATATTACCAAAAAATGAAGTTTTGTTCATCTAATTGGTGTGTATATTGAAAGAGCAATTTCCAACTACATTATGAAAGTCAGTATGCAGTGAATTTTTTCTTAGCAACTTTTAGGTTAAATTTTGATCATAACGGTAAGTTACTAAGTATTATATGGACACATACTTCAATCCATGCCCCAAAATAAATTCTCACCAGTTAGAAAAAACACTTTTTATATTTTAGAAATCCTGCTTATGTACATTCACCAAGTAATTTAAATTTTCTAATACTCTAATGCAAAAACGGTACAAAAAGCCCCACTGTGTAATATGAGTCATTACTTTCCTGTAATAAACACTCCAATAAAACCAGACACAAGTAACCATAGAAACAGATGCGTATATTCTAGTGCCATGGTCTCTAACCTTCCCTGGCCCACAGGCAGTAACAGACAACTAGCAGCATGCTGCAGGCAACTTTGTATTTGTTTTCCTCATGATAATCACTTTTAATTTTTTTTAATTTCCTGTGACTGGAAACAGCATCGGAGCATTTCTACTAGCAACACAACCCCAGTAGGCTGGGAACAGATGTCCTTTACAATGGACATACATGCTTAGCAAAACATTAAAAAAACACAGGAAAAATTGAGGCAGAAGAATCAAGTTTTGTAGACTGTCTTATTCACATGATGGATATAAATAATGTTTTCTATGAAATAATATTTACAACTCACAGCTGCCAACACCAAAATATTCTGGTAATTTTCGAAGTTACATTTTAAAACAATTTGAAATAACATCCTCTTTGCCAACACAGAATAGCATGGGACCTCCACTACACATCTAGGTTTTCAACACCATTATACACTGTACAAAACTCCAGTTTTCTAATATATGTATGCAAAATAATTTGTCATAAGGAAAAAAAAATTCATCCTAAAATCCCAAGACATTTGGTAAAGAGAAACTCAAACCTTATGACAAATGGTCTTTTCTCTGTTTACTCTGTGAACTTTTTACTACCACAGCTAAGTAGTTTTCTCATTTTCTTTTTTTCTCTCTACTATGTTTAGTTAAAGAAACACAGAATTTTCTCATTCTTGCCACTGACTCCTAAGGTTATGCCCCTGCCCTCAAGGCCAAGGTTCTCACTCTTGTTTGTGACTTGCAAATCCTGAGACTGAGCTTTCAGCACAAGGCATGACAAGCACATCAGAGCATTCTATTGCTTGATGATGAGAGCCATATATTCTGTTTTACTATCCAACCTTTGAAAAGAACATAACTTCCTGATCCTTAACTCATTTATACACTATGGGTATACAGCATTTCTAAAGTCATGGAACACATTCATTTCAGAATTTTGATCTTCCATTTTCAGTCTGTAACGCAACAGAAACTCCTTTGACAAAGCTACCAAAACCTGGTGAGCAATCTGACAGTGTTTCACCATAATTCTATTAATATTTTCATCATTTATCAGAAGGATTAATCTAATTTTGTAATTTCTTTATTCCTGTTTGATGAAGATGGAATTTAGTATTAAAACTACTGAAAAGAAGGCAAAACAGATACTTGTAATAAGGTGCAGTAAACATCAGTTCTGTAATTGATAACTCAAGACAAACTTCTGAATTAGGATGATTATAGAAGAAACTCATTTAAACATAAACGAGTTAATGCCATAAATGCTAAAGAAAAAGTTGGCACCCCATTGTCTATATAATTTTTGTAGTCCCTACCTGTCCATTGACAACAAATATATAATAATCAGTTAGAGCAGTTGGTGACTGTGAGATACCTATAGGCTGTGTGTTAATGTAGGTACTGTATGCTTCCCTTTCAGTCAATGGAAAAAAAAGACCAGATAAATTATAAATTATCTTTTGAAAGCGCCTACTTTATACATAAACAACTAATTGCAGACTACTGCAATCCCTCAAATTAGTGCTGATGAATGTTATTATTTTTTTCTATGTTAAGTCCAAAAATCTACTTTTTGCAAGCAAAGGTAATAAAAAAAAGCCACGTTATGCAATCAGATATCACTGTCCACTGGAAATTTTTGCAGACACCAGTTTAGATCATGGCAACCAGAATTTTTTATTGCAGTATAATTTGTAATTGCAGTATATATTCATTGCCCATCTCCATCTCACATTGCTTGCACTACAGGAGCAAAGTTCCTTATATTGGCAGAGAACTGAATGTACAGACACAAGCCCACGTGGCTCAAGTATGGCTCAAGCCTGCTCCAGCTTCAGTTCTCTCCCCTTGTGCAGACAGCAACTATGGCAACCAAAGCAGCTATCATAAAAAAAGTTGAGGAAAATGTGCTCTCTGCACAGGACAAATGCTGCCTGGAAACACCTGACATGCTGGAAGCCACTTCTTTCCATTAACTAACTAATCTGTAGTCTTTGGTACTAGGCAGGAGCATAGGAAACTGTTCCCATCTATCTGTGGTGGTGTTGGTAGAAGATTAAGCTTAGTTTCCATTCCTGCATGAATTCGCCAAGAATGCTGAAACCTAATGGTGCAACATTCACTTCAACCCTTTGCAGGAGCAGTGAAATCAGTAAGAGCACTCTGTACTACCAAAATAAAATCTGACAAATTCACTCGCAACTATTTCAGTCAGTACAGAAGTTTTGCTGTGAATGTAATCGATTTAACTATGAGGGAAATGTTAAGGACCATTACTTCTGACTTTTTGCAATCTCCTTTGTTACCTGACATGTTTTGCACAGAAAAAAAAAAAAACTTGGTCATTTTTATTAAATTTGGTGCACTGCTTGTGCTTTATAAAAAAAGTTTTATCACCTTCAGGATGCTGATACTAAATAAGTGTCAAGTAGGCTTTTTTAGCAGACAGGAGAAAGAACTCTCACATATTTTATGCTCAAGTGTAACTTCACAAAATCACAGAATTCCAGAATATGCCAAGTTGGAAGGGATCCACAAGGATTATCAAGTGCAACTCCTGACCTGACACTGGACCATCCCCAAGAGTCACACCATTTGCCAGAGAGCAAATGCTTTATTGAACTCTTGTCAGGTTGGTGCTGTGACACTTCTCTGGGGAGCCTCTTCCAGCACCCAACCACC
>VYXB01010755.1:109214-123337 GCA_013397135.1 Pachyramphus minor | reverse complement strand
CAGCTGCAAAATCCAGCACTTCCCCTCAACTTACTTCATATGGCTGGTGATTGCCCAGTCCTCTATTCTGTCAAGGTCTCCCTGCAGGGCCTCCCTTCCTTCAAGAGAGCCAACAGCTCCTCCCAGTTTTGTGTCACCTGCAACTTGCTTAATATCTCTTCCACTTCTGCATCCAAGTCATTTATGAAGATGTTGAAGAGCACAGGGCCTGAGATGGAGCTCTGTGGAACCCCATGAGTGATAGATCACCAGCCTGATGTCACCCCATTCAGTGCTCCACCCCTCTGTGCTCCACCTGTGAACCAATTGCTCACCCACCACATGATGTGTTTATTCAGCTGTGTGCTGGACATTTTGTCCAGAAGGGTAGTGTGAGAGTATCAAAATCTTTACTGAAATCCAGAAACTGATTAAAACAAATAAAGTCCTTCTGTCACAGGTTAGGATCCCTGCTTTCTTTTGGAAGTCTGATGGTTATCTAATATCATATCTGTTTTAGGCTTGAGAGTTATCCTTGATTTTTCTAATTCCTCTCCACCTCCTTTTTAAGGAGGAGATGATTTTGGAAACTTGTGCCAAGCACATACAGTCATGTTTATAAGTGGTATATGAGTGTGTACATCAATGTGAGCTTTGATTCTGAGTCTTGTCAGTTAGGTTTCAAGTTGACTTATTAACTATTTTGACAGACCCAAACATTAGTTTACTTCATGCTGCTCTTGGAAGACTAGCAATTCATCAGTTAGTTATGCAGCAGACATAAACTGCATGTAATTTGGTGACCAGTTTACTGAAGATAAATTTTATTGAAGATAAAGTAAAGGAGATTGATCTGCTTTCATTTAACAGATGCAGCTGATTCTCACAGAGCTCTTTCTGGCCAAGGAGCCTGAGATATGAAAGGAATCAGAACCAAAGAGTCACTGAACTTTCCCATTTCCATTCTGGGAAATAAAGAGCATGAGAACAAATCTAGGATTAATTGAAGAAAGTAGAATTCTGAACCAAAGGGATCAGGAAAATACCAATGTCAAATTGAATTCAGTAAGCTTTAACAGAGAACTAAGTTTATTACATTTTTTAGTAAATTTATTGTCGCAGGCCATCATTCTTCAATCTAGAGTATCATTTGGAATACCAGTTTAAAATTATGTCATAAGAAACAAACTGACTTGGTCTAATTCTCTGTCTCCATCTCATATAAAACTTAAAAAAACATTGCAAGTTGTCTTCCTGCTTGTACATACATTTTATACAATACAGTCAGACAACATGAGGCAGACTGTCCTAGAACATTGTTTTTAAAAATATCCCAATCAGTAAGAAATTGCAGCCTGAAATTCATTTTTCAGATTCACAATAAAGACAAATGTATTAATAGCACTAGTTCATTAGTCCATGACGTGACAATAGCCTGCAACAGCAAAAACTTCACAACCTCCCTGGGCAGCCTGTTCCAGTGTCCAACAACCCTCACAGTAAAAAAATTCTTCTTAATATCTAATCTGCAACAATCCTCTTTCAATTTGTACTGCTTATCCTATCACTACAGTTCCCTAGGTAGAGTCCCTCTCTGGCTTCCTTGTAGGCCCCCTTCAGATACTGGAAGGTTGCTATGAGGTCTCCGCACAACCTTCTCCAGGTTGAACAGCCCCAACTTTCTCAGCCTGTCTTTGCTGTGGAGGTGCTTCAGTCCTCTTATCAACTTCATGGCACTCTGGACTTGCTCCAGTAGTTCCACGTTCTTCTTATGTTAGTGGCACCAGAACTGTTCATAATACTCCAGGTTGGGTCTCACAAGAGCAGAGTAGAGGGGCAGAATCACCTCCTTTGACCTGCTGGCCATGCTCTTTCGATGTAGCCCAGGATGAGGTTGGCTTTGCCAGCTTATATTGAGTTTTTCATCAACCATCACCCCCAAGTCCTTCTCCACAGGGCTGCTCTCAATCACTCCTCCGCCCAACCTGTCTGGGATTGCCATGCCCCAGGTGTATAACCTTCACTTTGTTGAACTTCATGAGTTTTGCATCAGCCCAGCTCTCAAGCCTGTCAAGGTCCCTTCAGATGGCATCACTTCCCTCCAGTGTGTCAACTGCACCCCACAGCTTGGCTTCATCAGCAAACTTGCTAAGGGTGCACTCAATCCTGCTGTCCTTGTTGCCAACAAAAATGTTGAACAGTAACAGTACTTTCAGTACTTTCCTCCTAGGTAGTGCCTATATACTGAATATAATCTGTTATGCTGCCCATTTAACTTCTTTCAGAGAAGTCAACCTATCATAACACCTATTAAAAGCAAACAGTGTATGATAGCAATAATAAGGAATATCAATATATAGTTTTGAAAACAAAAGGAGCTCAGACTTTGTAGTAGATATATCCCATACTGTCATGCTCTGGTTTCTTTATTATCTGTATTTTGTTCTCCTTTTCTAAACATGTCAACACCTATTTTCTTTGGAAAGAGGGTGGATATCTACCTGTGTAATTCCAGGAGTCCCTGTATCATTTGCCTTCATGAATGGAACAAGCACCAACCAGCATTTACAAGGCATTTTGAATAGATTTTACTGGCATGACAACAATAACTCAGAAGGAAACACAAGCAATAAAAGGCACAATATCACAGCAACATTTCGGTTTAGCTTTAATTCTGGGGTAACAAAACTCTTGGATGGAGGCACTGTTTTATTTTGTCATTTAGTTTACACGGGGAAAAGGAAAACTTTTGACAGAGAGAAGGCTACTAGTTTCAGAAGCTACTTTTTTTTTCCTAAAACCCTTGGGAACCAAAGGAAGCATATTTCTCACTTGTCCTCAGAGGGTGTTAACCAAACATGACTTAACATTTTCAAAATCTTCTTAGTTCAGCTATATTTCCATTTTTATTAATTGGGACTTAAGTGGATGGTGCCTACCTTACCCATAAATTAGGTTTCTCGCTGGACTATAATTTTTCATTAATCATGGTTCAAATGTTTATTAGCCTTTCAATTTCTAAAGCATTTACAGAAGTACTGATGTATGGTAAAGTTCAGCAGAACCATATGGCAATGTATTCATTGATCCCACACTCACTAAAAATCTTGAATGCACTTAAATTAGGACTACATTTCATAAACAAATTTTCTTATATAAAGATGGTTCAAATAAAAAAATCTTTAATAAACGCTAATAGGGTTCTAAACAGTGCCTTATTTACTTCAATTGCCACTGTCTTTGCAAGTCCATGGATCAATATGTTCTTGGCAAAATTATAATATTTAACCAATATTTTCCCTAAAATCCATAATCTAAAGAATAAGTCAAATAGTTCACTAAAAAGGATCACTCATTGATTAGCATTCAAAGAAACATGGAAATTTTTTATTAAGTATTAGGAAAAATATTTTTGGCATAAGACTTGCTACTGGAACAGGCTGTCTAGAGAGCTTGTGAAGTCTTCATCCTTGGAGGACTCTGAACAATCCAAGCCACGGGCAACTTCATCTAACTGGACCTGCTTTGGGCAACAGGTCAAACCAGATGACCTCTGTAGGTCCCTTACCACCTAAGTTATTCTATGACTCCACAAATAAATGCCAAAAAAGGCATTTCATTTCATTGTAACTATATTCACTGATGAATGCTACAAAACATCAAGCCTTAAGCTAATGCTCAATTGTTAAAATAACAATAAATGCAGCCATTTTCTATTAAACTATCTTTGTGTAACAGTGGTTATGTTTAATCTGGTTTAGTGTATTTTTATCTAATAAACAAACAGTCAAATGTCAGTGCAAAGGAAATAATCTGTGCTGTTATCTATATATATATAACATAAATTGAGGCATTGAAACCAACTCCAGACAGCTACTAATTCTGTGTGGCCCAGCTCACCAGACATGCTTCAAGGACAAGTTCATTATATGACAATTATAGAGAAGTTCATCCTATGAGGAGCAGCTAAGGACTCTAGGTTTGTCTTGTTTAGAGAAAAGGAGGCTAAGAGGTAGCCTTGTTGCTCTCTACAGCTTCCTGAGGGGAGAAGTGGAGAGTGAGACGCTGATCTCTCTGGTACCCTGTGACCCAATACATGGGAATGGCTCACAGCTGTGCCAGGGAAGGTTCAGACTGAAAACTGGGAAACATTTTATAAAGAGTGGTTAAACAATGGAACAGGCTTCCTAGACAGGTGGCCAATGCCCCAAGCCTGTGTTTAAGAGGCATTTGGACGATGCACTTTAAGCATTTAAAGTCAGCCCTGAACGGGTCAATTGGTCAGGCAGCTGGACTAGATTATGGTTGTAGGTCCCTTCCGACAGTACCTTCCAAATTCTCCTCACCTCACCTCGCCTGTTCTTTTTTATTCTCTCTTCCCACAAACCCACAAATTTAAACAACCCAGTGAAAGAGAGACTAGGTAGCAGCAGCATATTGTTCATAGCCCCTAGGTGTCAACTGTGAGAGAAGTTGGTATTTGCATACACAAAAGCTCAGAAATTAAGCTTTGTACAAAAGTCACACTGTTGGCCATCCCTCCCTCTCTCTCTGCATTAACATCTACATGTCCTTTTCTCTGCAAAGGCTGTACTGGTTGTAATAGTAACTTTTTATTCCCATACTGTTCAAATGTGCACAGTGGTCACTAATTCTCCATTCAGAATCCTGTGTCTTTACCCTCACCTACTTAATAGACATCTCTGAAGAACAGAGGTAGCAGCTAGAAACAGCACTTCACAATAGATTACTCTAGCTTTATACAGCCCAGGAAGATTTTCTCAGAATTACCTTATTTCAGTAGTTTTCTAAATATTAATATTAATGACACTTTAACTTTTACTGTTAATATTCATTAAGTATCATGATTAATATTTTTGTTTGTAAGTGAACAAATAATGCTATCTGCAAACTCAGAAAAACTTCAAGAGCTTAAGTGCAGCATCAGATGTCTCTGGAGTCATCAGACCTTTCACAAGTGAAAAGCAAGGATAACACCGATTATCTGTTCTGTGCAATAGTGACATAACTGCATTGTCAATAAGGTCTGATTTTCTATATGGAAGCTGATTTGTATCTTTTTGTAGAAGACTGGAAACAATTAGTAAAATAATGGTACAAAATAATGATTACTGAAAAATTCTGCAGTTTTGCAGCCTACAATATTATATCTACTTATACAAATTAGCCCAGCAACAACAGCAGTATAACAGAAGCATTTGTTTACCAACATGGATTATATTAAGGAAAAAAAATCAAAGCAAGATAACTTTCTCATTTAGCTCACAGTAAGACATATGTTCTTATTTAAGTAACCACACAAGAACACATGCAGCCTTCTGAAACGAAAATCAAAATTCTAAGTCCATATATGGACCAACAGACATTTACAAAATATTCTTCCTAATGTATATGCAGCTTTTTATTCCTTTCATTTTTTATACCAATGCAATGAAACTATCTATTTCTTACTAGTAAACCTTTACTAGGAATGCTGGCATTATATTTTGGGGTGATTAAATATGCAGTAAAGCTGCATCTTTGTCAATCTGTCTTTTCACTTTATACACCATAACATTGCCTGCAGTTAAAAACAATCACAGCAAGAAGAGCTGGTACATTAAAAACCAAATACCAAGTGTCATTAACATACACTCAGATCACTTGAAGCACACATAGAATACTGTTAAAATGCTTACCTTAACTATCCCACGGATATGCATTTTTGCTATCATCTCTGCAGTGTAAAGAAACATCAACAAAGTATCAAGAGCAAATGTCACATACTGGAGAGGCGGATAATGCTCAAAGGTCTTTGGAGTGTTCATACAAACAGAAATAACACTGATGATGGCACAGATTCGTAGTAAAGAGTGTACCCACTGGAAAACAAACAAACAAACATACAAACAAAACCAAACAAAACAACCAAACCCAAGATATTGCAAGATTGCTTTGATCTTCAAAAAAAGCTCAAATATTTAGCCTCCAAAACTTATATTGGCACCTTTTGTAAATGTACATCTGTGTTCATTTATGTCATGATCCACATATTAAAAGTCTTTAACCAAAAACAAGCACTACTAAATTATTTATAATTATATATACACATACAGAATTTTATTAGGTAATTTGTGAGGTTGTATAATTCAGAAACCAAGAATTAAGAACCATGAAACTGAGAATTAGGATTCCATCATTTCTACTTTGCAGCATTTGTAATTCAATTTGTTTTCAAATGACAGCTTGCCACATTTATGGGTAGACAATAAGTAGAATTAGTTGAAGTTATAAATTGGGTAAATACATTAAACGAAAATATCTGTCAACAATTTTAGTTCAACACTTAGAAGAACTTATTTTTAAATCAATTTACAACTCCAAAAATTAAGTGAGAGGTACAGGATTAAAAGCACCCTTCCATTTATAAAAAGAACAAATATAAAAGAGACTATGCTGCAGAGAGCTACTTCTTAAGATCAGGATTTGCATTTGTTCCAAACAAGTTCTGTTGCTATAGGAGAACAGTTAATTTCTATTACGACTTAGGTCTCAGACCTTATTAATAAGGCTGATATTCAGTGCCAGTCAGAGAGGGAGGTGTAACAAAAAAAAGCAGAACATATTAATACAAGGGTTTAAGGTTGGATTTTTTTTTTCTTTTAAATCAAAACAGCTTGAAGCCACACAAGTGTAACTAATCAGAGTTGGTAAGGTCATACCTATCAAAAGAAGAAGTTCTTTTCAGCAAGAATAAAAAAATTTTCCAAATAAAAAACACTGAAATGTATTTAGAAAACTTTTTCCTCTGGGTAAAAATCTGACACATATTTACAGCACTTCAGACATTTTGATATACAGAAGACTTAAGAATAGGCACCTAATTTAATAATCACTGTTCGCTCACCTAAGTGTAATGATATTTGACCTGAACTGAATAGCTCTATCATGTGCATACTCAGTCCAGATTAATAATTTGGAAGTGGAAGGCACCCAGTGAAGATCTCTAATGTCCCTTTAACATCTACTTTGCTTTGAACCTTGTTTCAACTGAAAAAAATTAACATAAATATTAAAGTGCTGCTGATATAAAACCCATTCTCTGCTACAGTAAAATGTCAGTATTACAAGCCCTAAGTAATATACAACTAGCTCATATGCATGACAAGAAAAAAATTATTCCATAAACCCCTCATGTATTGTGTGATGAGAAAAACAGGTAAATAACCCAGCATATATTTCTGCAATGACATTTTGAGCTTATTACAAATACAATACAGTATTTACAGTCAATACAAACATTCTACTTAAAACTATTTAGCATGAATAAATATATGGGTGTTGTCTTGTAAATTATTTAGGTGTCAAACTCTGCAGCAAAGCTGAGAGGATCTGGAATTCATACTGCAAATGAGATGATAGTTCCATAAAATGCATGCAATGCCAACAACAGGTATTATTGCAGAATATTTTACTTTCTGTTTTTTAAAAACTAAAAATTTACTCACTACTTTAAGAGAAATGCGAATATTCCCTCTCTAGAATAACACAAATCATTCACCATATAGGAATCCCAGATGCATGCTGACTGCTGAATAATTTAATCACAAAAAACTATTTACACAGGAAAGACATTTTCTTAATACGGTATCTTCCATTATTAACTGCACTCCTAATGAAATCTTCCCCAGTTTCAAGCTGCCAAACACTTTTCCACCTATCTATTTCTTAGGGCAGATTGTAAGTTAAATGATACCAGCAAAATGAGAGCTGTACTTCAAAATAAACAGCCAAAATACATTTACTGGATACATTATATTATATTATAGTGTAAAAGGATAGATTTGAAAGTCAAAAGTGCTGACTGCTGGCTACCACTGGAAGAACGAAATGCTCCTTTTAACATCCTTTTCAAAAGCCCAGTTTATGAACTTCTAATTTTAACAATCATGTTAGGAACCAGAGACATTGAAAGGATGGCTGTTTCAAAAGAATCAATCAGTAGATTAATTGGTTGGAAAACACTGCTTGATCATCCGATCATTTTGCAGCAGTCAAAAGAAATGCTTTTTTTTTTGTTTTGGACTTTTTAAAAAAATAACTGGTAGATTAGCGACTATAGCTCAATACTTGTTTCTGACAAACATGTAACTCAGAATCTTTTGTGGAAGTCATATTTCAACAATACAAGTTACATTTAACTTAAAGTTAGTAATTACAGAAAGAGATACCCACTGGTTTGTTAATCCATAGAATATCTGCGTTGTCTGATAAAGATTCATCGGGACCAAAATCTGTAACTGGCTGGGCTTCCACCCTTGAACTTTGTTTCCTTTTTAGCATCCTGAAGTTAACTTTTGTTATCTACAGTCATGAAACCTCCTTCGGGAGAAAAAAACAGCAAACATTAATTCACTAAACCATTTTATAATGTATTTTGAATGGTTTTATAAATAACCTAAAGCATTTTGTTTTCATGCAAACTACTTTTGTACTTACTGATTAGCAGGATATTCATTTTATTAAATATAAATCACTGACATGACTCTCATTACTTTACAAAAAAAATTACACAAAGGTACGTAACACAAACAATTACCAGAAACTTAGAAACGCTGACAGAAAATTTGTACCAATATGCAAAGAATGGTAGTGCTGTGAACTTCAACACAGAGTAATCACTGGATGGATTTGACCTGAAGCCATTTAATTAAATGGTGACATTTCTATTTATTACACTAGGCTAAGATAAATCCCAACATGCCAAAGGCAAACAGGCGATGTTAAGCAGCCAACAGATGTTAATGTTCTTTACTGAAATCAGAAGAGCCTTTTTGCTATATACTACTATTAACATGTATTTTTCTAATACTTTCTTTAATGTTAGCAATTATCTATCCAACAGCCAGACAGATGGCTGTCTCTGGGGCTTGTGTTGGCATGCAGAAGCACAGAGGAAAATGTGTTTTTGCACAGGGTCAGGCCAAATCTGGACATTCCTGCATGGGTGGTACTGACTGAGACTTCTATATGCTCAGTGATGTGAGCCACAACTAGGGGACACAACAAGGGAACAGAAAGGTAAGTTAGATCTCATCACGGATTTTCCCACAGACACAGTTCATGTATCCCAGAGTCTAAATAAATCCAAACAGATGAGGAAGATACACTGTCTTAAGCAGTAGCAGCCTGCCTACCTGTTGTTTGTGAAATACAATACTTAGATATAATTTTTTCCCCCCCAAAGTGAGGGGAGGAAGAAAACAACATCTTGGGACCCTGTTCTGGACCACATGTTGTTTGTAGGTGACACTGTACTGTGACAAACAAAAGTTTGTCAAAACTAGTATAAAACAGAATCGTAGAATGGTCTGGGTTGGGAGACACCTTTGAAAATAATCTAATCCAATTCCCCTGCCATCACTAGATCAGGTTGCTCAAAGCCCCATCCAATTTTCAATGACAGGGCAACCACAACTTCTACGAGCAGCCTGTTCCTGTGCATCACCACCGTCACTGTAAAGAATTTCTTCCTTATGTCCAACCTAAACCTTCCCTCTTTCAGTTTAAAGCTCTTGCTCCTTTGTCCTGTCACTTCAAGCCCTGGAAATTACAGCCCTAAGTATCACAATGAGTACTGCAACCTGAATGCAAGACACACTGTCCTCGATTAGCTGGAGGCAGCAGTGGGCTCAGGACTGCAGAAGTCACCGTGCACTTGGTCTCAGGTGGCCTTTTCAATGACATGGGCTTTTGCTTCATGTCCAAACACTACGCATGCATCCTTGGCTGTCTTGTCTTTTAACTGTTATGGCAAATGTAAACTATTACCCATATTCCAAGTCCCTCAGAGTCTACCCCTACTCTGTTTTGTCTCTTTCAGATTCAAGAGGACAGTTCCTCTGTCTCTGAAACCAAGTCTGAACCATTGGTCTCTCTTTGCACAAAACACACAGCAACAGGGTTGAGGTCTTGCACTAATATACCCAGGCAGAGGAGCTGACACTATGCAATGACTGATTTTTTTTTTTTTTAAATAAACAGAAATAATATAAAGGCACAAAACAAATAACTTCTGACACCTATGTTCCTCTGGTCATTCACAGCAACCTCAGTACAAGTGAAAGTGGTAAGCTGTCTCTAAAACCATGCAAATATTGTAAAATGAACATTATATTTTAATAATCTTCCAAATGAAGACTGAAATAATATTCACAGAGGTTCTATGTTCTCTTAGTCTTCATGCTCAAACTTCTTGCTCCCACTTGTTTATCATAACTGAATTCTCTACTTCCTCCTCTTTAGCAATTTTTTTTCTGCTTTCTCCTATTTCTTTCTAAGCCTAACATATTTTTCTCTACTTGGACTAAAGCATAACTAGAAATGCTTGAAGCCTCATGATACTGGTGTGCTTTTGAGGTCATGAAACTTAAAAATGGCTACATTTAACCCAGTGATAAGAAGTCACTGCAATGCCTTGGGAAATGCATTTCCCAAAACCTTAAGAGAAAAAAAGACACTGCCTAAAATGTTTCTTGCAAATATGTTTTTTGGAAATTGTTACTCAAAAGCTAATCAGTGAGTTAACAAAATAATAATTTTATTTTTATATTCCTGGTAATGGCTACAACTGTGCTCCTAAGCTTTTATGTAGCAATAAATAGAGAATTAATAAGATAAGCACAATCAATAATCATGAGAAAAGGCGCAGGATTTTTTTTTAGTCACCGCTGATTTTTTTTTTTTTTAAACAGATGACACTCTAAATAACAAGAAAGTAGATAATTATCAACCGTCTTTTAGCAAGGCTCTGTTGTTTTTAAGCTTTTCTCAATACTGCTTATTTATACATCTCATGGGTTAGAAGACTAGCCATGTCCTTCTAATGAAATTCCCATTTATCCTTTTACCCGGTGCCTCTTTGTTTGTTCAAGTTTGTTTTTTTTAAATTGGTCCAGGCACAAAAAATAATGTGAACTTTAGATGTTCATAATGGATGTCCATAATGGATTCAGTTCACATACTTAAACGTTGTGACTAAAGAGATTAGAATTCTTATTTTTAAGAGGCAGCCTTGAATAAACAACTCTTCATGTATCTAAAGGGAAGACAACATTTATGGAATATAAGAATCGGCTTGTCTACTTCTGTACTTGAAATGACCACAAACACACACACAAAAAAAATGCAAAATAAAGGCAACAAGCCAAGAATATCATGGAGATGGTCTTGAGTAAGGTTATTCAAAGTATAGCAAGGTTGCTTTCAAGCTTTTGTGCATTTTTGTTGTTCTCACTACTTTTATTTTATGAGGGAATGCAAAGGCTTTTCCACATGTCTGTTGCTGTAGAGCAACATAAAGCCTAATCCAGCTTCAGGACTCTGCCATGTATGTAAGGAATTTTAACCCTTGGACTAAAATCTCTTTTGCACTTGTTTCTGCAAGGAGGAACCCGCTGAAAGATGAAGAGAAGGGGAGCTGTGCACAAACTCCTTCCAGCATGTGATGCACAGTGAGCACCACACCAAGCTGTGCTAATGGGGAGGCTGTAGTCCTCCCTAACCCTGATCACAAATCCACCCCTGCAGTTCCCGCATTGATTCTGGCACACATCATTAGGTCTTTCTTTGATCACAACCTGTTATTAATGTGAAAGGCTTAATACATTCCCTAGGATATACATCTAGCTCCAGTGTTTTTAAGACATACTGGGTGCAGGGAAAAGACAGGCTTGAGACAGGAAAATATCACAAAGTTTTGGGGCCACAATCACTTCAGATTTCTTTGGAGTATTGAGGTACCTCAGCCTCATTTATAAAGTAAGCTCACTGTACACAGCATAAGCTGCTCAAAAGATCTCCATCAAAAAGTCAAGAAAACATGCTTATAAATGCTATGGCTGACAAAGAAGGCAGTTGAAAAACTGCTTCACAGAAACATAAACAGGAAAATAAGGCAGAAATTCCTACCTACAATTTATGGAGAAAGTTTAAAAATCAGACAAATCCTTGAAATCAGCAATGTTTGGCTTCCAACATATTTCTTTCTCACTGCTGATTGACTTTGCCACCTGAGATCACGTGAGCACTGTTTGAAGGTCATCCCAAGGCGGGCCACGTACAAGCACTCTCTTCAGCACCAGTTTTCTCTCTGAAAATGTCAACTCCCCTTCCAACTTTTCTCAGAGCAGGGACAGAGGAAGTGGCACATACACTTCAAGACAATAACATACATATGTGAAAGCTAAAAGGGTGACAGAAGAGGATGCGAACACCCCCACACACAGCATGATGACAAAATCCCATTTGCATACTATACATTAAAAGTCTCAGCCTACAGGCTACCTTAAGGAAATTGATTGCTCTTAACTGTAGTATGCATTATATGGTTATAGGAAAAATATAAGTTCTTATTCTTTCATCCCAATAGCCGCCTTCTTTCCCTCTTTACCAACTGTCTCTGTTTCTCTATTGCCTGCTCCCTCGATCCCCACGTTCTTTGATCCCTGATTGTGGGTGCAGGTACAGGTAAATGGCATTTCAGTATTTGTTTTCATGTAGAAAAATATTTGAAGTGAGCAAGTTACATATCTGACAGTATAGATGTATTTATTTTAGAAGGGAATTCCAGACACAGAATTCCAGCACATGCCACCATGGATTCTATTAACTCATACCTAATTTTAAGGAAGAACTTATTTCAGTACTTTTCCTCTCTGTGTGGTACTGTTATTGCATCTGATGAATGATCTCTTCATTATTATGAACATGATATACTGCTAATAGCTAACCAAACTTTAGCGTGTATTAAAACAAACCTGGTTCTTCACGAAGAAGGTATACTGAAGGAAATATCCTAAAAATCAGTTACATTTACAATTTCAAATCATTTGGATACAGGTAGGAAAGAATAACTGGTGATATCTTGTACTTACTAACAGGATCCCAGACTAAAAAATACAAGAACTGGGGTTCACAACTGAGGAAAGTTAAACAATTGCTTATGGGTGCCAACGTAAAAACATCGAGTCTGAAAATACAAAGGTGTCCAGACTTCAGCTCTTTGCTTCCAACATATCTCCTGTGTCTTGCCTAACTAAGGACAGTGCTGTCAAAATATTTATTTCCTACATATAAGTTTTTCCACTCAGTCATAGCCAAAATAATTCAGAACTACTGAGCAGACAGAATCAAATATCATATTGTATACAGAGGCAGATCTCTTGTGAGTCAGATATAAAGTCTACCTCTATTATCACATAATGTATCATAGGTCCTTTTTCCTATAGGCCTTCAAACATCCAGAACATAAAATGCCGAAGAAACTACACATACATATGCATGGTGCCGTGATGCAGCCAAAAATGAACTTCTTAATTTTAAATAGAATTACTTAGCTTTTTAATATTTTTCTATTAAAAAATTTGGTTGTGTCAAAAAAAAGGCAGAACAACTGTAGACTATTTTTCAAACAGTGCTGTTAGACCACACCATGGCACATTCCACTACACTTCTTTTACATACAAAGTTGAGAGTGAAGTACTCAAAAGTGACTTGTATTAAAGAGCAGGTACACTCTCACATTCCACATTCCCAGCTCCCCATATCCTAAAGGAGGGACACATCCAAGCATGAAGCAGTTACTTCCCTGTACAAGTAAACAAGCAGTTTTTGCGTTTACTGGACACCAAGGCACAAGAGTGTTAAGCACTAACCAGGCTGGTTGTTGGCATGACTGGACAACACAATAGCTTTCCAAGCCCTACAACTACACTGTCAGAATAGCTGATAAAATACTAGAACTTAATGATGGCCATTGGATTATACTGGGAATATATATTATATGTATTTCAATTATATTGAAAACCTCCTGAAAGAAAACTAAGTCATTGGTCACAGTCAGCATGGCTTCATGACAGGGAAGTCCTGCTTATCAAACCTGATATCCTTTTATGACAAGGTAACCCACCTAGTTGTCTGGGGAAAACTAGCTGATATAATCTTTTTGGATTTCAGTGAAGCTTTTGATACTGTCTCTCACAGGATCCTCCTGGACAAAATGTCCAGACACAGCTGGATAAACACATCATGTGGTAGGTGAGAATTGGCTCACAAGTTGAGCACAGAGGGTAATAGTGAATGGG
>VYXB01010755.1:0-109062 GCA_013397135.1 Pachyramphus minor | reverse complement strand
CTGGACAACACAATAGCTTTCCAAGCCCTACAACTACACTGTCAGAATAGCTGATAAAATACTAGAACTTAATGATGGCCATTGGATTATACTGGGAATATATATTATATGTATTTCAATTATATTGAAAACCTCCTGAAAGAAAACTAAGTCATTGGTGACCTGTCACTAGTGGGGTTTCACAGAGCTCCATCTTAGGCCCTGTGCTCTTCAACATCTTCATAAATGACTTGGACACAGGACTGGAAGGGATACTAAGCAAGTTTGCAGGTGACACAAAACTGGGAGAAGTTGTTCACTCCCTCAAAGGCAGGGAGAGCCTGCAGGGAGTCCTCAACAAATGAGAGGACTGGGCAATCACCAACACTATGAAGATCAAGAAGGGAAAGTCCTGGATGCCCTGGGATGGGGCAATCCCAGATATAAGTACAGACTGGAGAATAAGGTGCTGGAAAGCAGTGCCACAGAGAGGGACCTCAGGGTCCCAGTGGATGGCAAGTTCCATATGAGTAAGCAGTGCCCTGGCAGCGGCAAAGCATCACCAGCTGGTAGAGGGAGAGCATTGTCCCACTCTGCTCTGCACTGGTGTGGCCTCACCCTGAATTATGTGCAGTTTGGGGCACTGCAGTATAAGAAAGATGTTAAGCCATTAGAGAGTGTCCAGAGAAGGGCAACAAAGAGGGTGAAGAGCCTTGAGGGGAAGCTGTGTGAGGAGTGGCTGAGGGCACTTGGTCTATTGAGCCTGGAGGAGACTGAGGGGAATCTTCATTGCAGATACAACTTCCTTGTGAGGGGAAAAGGAGGGGCAGGCACTGATCTCTTTTTCTGTGGTAAGTGGTGACAGGACCCAAGGGAATGTCCTGAAATTGTGTCAGGGGAGGTTTACGTTGGATATTAGAAAAAGGGTTTTCACCCAAAGGTGGCTGGGTGCTGGAAGAGGCTCCCCAGGGAAGTGGTCACAGCATCAAGCCTGACAAGAATTCAATAAAGCATTTGGACAATACTCTCTGGCACATGATGTGACTCTTGGGAATGATTCTCTATGGGCCAGGAGTTGCACTCGATGATCCTTGTGGGTCCCTTCCAACTCAGCATACCTTGTGATCCTGTGAACGCACAGTGATTATATGTAGAGAATATACTGATGCTAATGTATTTTCTTTATGGGCATATAGCACAGTTTAACAGCTAGCTTACTGCAAAAGTTCACTTCAACTGTGGGCCACCTACCCACCACTTGCTGCCCTAGGATTGGCCTACTGCAACGTAGTCTATATAAATATCCATAAGAACCCACAGCTGACAAAGACATGCAGCAATGTCCTTGGCAAGAATCATGCCGGAAAAAAGGGAGAGTAGTCTTGTGCAATTTGCTTTTGCAGTCTACCCATCTCCTGGGTAGAAAGAGTGTTTAGCCCTTTGCAAAAGTAATGGGACAGGCCGTACCAGGTCTTTGTTTGAGAGGATTCAGGGAGCAACCCATCCTCTCTCTAAAATACCCCACATTCACTAACATGCTATGAATACGACAGACCTATTTTTGGTTTTTTTAAAGAAAAGAGTGAGGGTATCCTTCCCAGAATGACACAGGGGTGGAAAGGAGCCTCTCTGTAGGCAGATGGCTGATGGTATGCCTGCTTAAGTGATTATTTTAAAGTTGCTGGGATTTTCTTTTGTATCAATAATTACATGTTAGTGTGCCTAGAACCTCATATGTGCATGCTTGCATAATTTAAATTGAAATATATAAAAAAATTAAAATAAACAGCGGGCATATTCTTTCAGATTTGTTACAGGTTTTGCAAAAATAATTATTAAAGCAATTGAAATATTCTAGATCATCTTCCACTTCTATCCTCTAAAATTGCTATCAAAACAGTTAACACCTATATATTTTAAATTTGAAGCCTTGAAAATAGAATTAGGACTTTTTTATCCTCTTATCTTCCCTTTAAAACCAAGTAATTGACATGTGATACACATCTTCTGTGCTGCAGGGCAGTTTCTAGAAGTCACAGCCATAATCTCTGACACTGTAGCTACTGTACCTGAAGGCTTTTTTTTTGGGGGGGGAGGGGGTAACAACAAAAAAACAAAGGAAAACTGAGTTCATAGAATCATAAGACAGATCAGGTTGAAGGGACTTCAGCTCTGCTCTAATGAGACTCCACCTGGAGTACTGCATCCAGCTCCAGGGCCCCCAACACAAGAAAGACATTGATCTGTTGAGAGTCACAAAGATGATCAAAGGCTGGAGCACCTCTCCTATGAAGACAGGTTGAGAGTTGGGGTTGTTCAGCCTGGAAAAGAGAAGGCTCCATGGAAACCTTTTAGCAGCCTTCCAGTACCTAAGGGGTACAATAGAGCTGGAGAGGGACTTTTCACAAGGACATGTAGTGATAGGACACTTAAGGGGAATGACCTTAAGCTGAAGGAGGGTAGGTATAGATTAGATATTAGGAGGAAATTCTTTATTGCAAGGATAGTGAGGCATTGGAACAGGTTGCCCACAGAAGTTGTGGATGCCCCATTCCTGACAGTGCTCAAGGCCTGGATGCTTGGGGCTCTGAGCAACTTGGTCTAGTGAATAGTTTCCTGCCCATGGCAGGGGGTGATGCAGCTAGATGATCTTTAAGGTCCCTTCCAAACCAAACCATTCCATGATTCTATGACTTCAGGAGGTCTCCAGTCCCATTTTCTGCTCAAGCAGTATCAACTGTGACGACAGACCAGGCTATTGCAGTTTATTCAGGTTATTCCAGTCCGGGCTTAAAAAACTCCAGCAAAGGAGACCATACGATTTCTTAGAGCAACTTGTTCCACTATCTGATTTTCCTCTCTGGGGAAAGGTGGGGGGTCATAGGGGGATGGGGTAGAGAAGAGAGCAATGGAAGATGAAAATACCACAGAAAATAAAGAAAGGGGAAAAAAAAAGATTACCTAGTAGAGCCGAGGCAATTTGAAACCATAGTCTAGTAGTAGTATCTCTCAAAGCAAAATATTTACCAGTACTCAGCCAATGCAGGAAACTTCAGAAGAAATAAAAGAAGCGATGAAGGTAATGAAAGGGAGAACAGAGAAAGACTGAAAGGGAAAGAAAACATGATTCAACCCGTAATTCTTATTTTAGTCTGACTTTGCTCTTTTATCTCCAAAAGACTGCACGCCAAAAATCTACAGGAAATCTAAGTAATTTTCCAACCAGGAAAACATCCTATTAGTAACATTATTAGTAAAAATAATTTGTGAATGCAACACACGTGTTTTATTCATAAACACATCAAAAAATCTTTTTTGCAACTGACTAAATTCCTAAATACATAGGGAGGAGGGGAGGAAGCCCAAATCCCCAGAAGCCAGTACCAGTTCTATCTCATCACAAGATACTCATGCCTTAAGAAGACATTCTTATCCATGAATGCCTAAGATTCGCCACCTCTTCTAGAGCTTGGTCCAGTAGCCCATTACTCCCAGCAGTGCAGCACGATAGTATTCATCTCCTATCGTGAAGGTTTAAGACTCAAAACCTCTCTGACTCAATACACAGGTTTGGATGAATGCCATACAGATTTACATATGTGTTCATGATACCAGCAACGACCAGGAGCTGGAAGGAAGTCAAATCAGTGTAAGTTATATTTCCAGGTGGTATAGCTTAAATTGGAATGAACTGTGATGGACCAAATTTCAGATTAAAATAAAGCAGATGCATCAAACAAGAAGACCATGGATCCATATAAACCACAAATGACATGCTGTTTGTTATAGCTTTAAAATTTCACTTTAAAACACAGTACCAAGGTCAAATGATAAAACAAAAAATTCCCCAACTGTTCCTAAAAGCCTCAAAAGTACATGCATAGACTTGAAGAGAGCTGGAGTCTTCTAGCATCCAGTGGGTTTAATTCAAAGAAATGTGATTTCCCACCCCTCATTGAAGTTTAACTTCGTGATTCAGCATAGCTCATTGGTAATATGTATCATTTCTCTGTTGGTTACTTAGAGGGCAGGTGGGACGGGGCTGCTGTGGATGGAAATGAATAGAGACAGCAAAATTTAACAGGAAATTGACGATGCTTAAGACAAAGACAAAAGACTCAAACAGTATTTAGTTAATGTTTTCTCACTGTAAATATTTGCCTTAATGCAACAATGGTTAACCTACCAAATCATAGCTGACTTAAAAGGTACGTTTGCACGTAAAGACCACCAGAAACCTTCATCCTTCCTAGAAATATGTCTCTGATGTTACCAGGAGCACTAAAACAAAAAGATGCCAACAACGAAAAAATATTAAGCACCTCTTTCTCCATTTGATGAACCCACCCTGCAACTGCAAACTACAGAAATTTACGCCAGGCCTAGGGACGTTGCTTTCTCCAACCACCCCAACCCCGCAGCCCCTGAGGACCAGCCGAACCCTCCCCTCAGGAAGAGAACTGGCCAAAGCCATCCCCGTCCCCATCCACAGCCATCCCATTAAATCAGTTCACCCCGAAGAGGCCTGTTTGCCCCTCGGCCCTGCCCTGTCTCTGTGACGACTGCGGCACTGCTGCACCCCACCGAGGGATGCCGAGGGGTCCAGAGCGCAGCCGGCGGGAAAGCCCGGCGGCGGCCGTCCCGGAGCGCCCCCTCCCACCGCGGGGGAAGGACAGCTGGGGCGGGGGATGCGGAGGGCGCCACCGCCCCTTCCCCCCTCGCCGAGGAGCCGGCCGGGCCTCTCGCCGCACCCGTCCCCTCCCTGAGAAACGCCAGCGCTCCCGGCAGAGCCGCGGCGGCCGTCGGCCACGGAGGGGCCGGGGAAGGGGCCGGGAAGGCGCGGGGGCCCCACCGCGCACCGAGAGCGAGCCGCGCCCGCCGCCTCCGACCTACCGCCAGCATCTCCCTTCATGGCGNCTCCCGCGCTGGATCGCGGCGGCGGGGCCCGCCCGGCGGCTGCCGCGCTCAGTCTCTCGGCAACGACGGCGGGGGCGGGCGGGGACGGAGCAGGTGCGGGGGAGATGGTGCCGACCGCGCACGGGCGCGTTGGGACAAACAGAACCCCCCCACCCCCGCCACCCTCCTTGCTAAAGCCTCCTGCTGGGAAGAGAGGGGGGCTGAGCGGCTCCGGAGCAGCGGGGTCACCCCAGGGCAGTTCCGTCACGCAAAACACCCCCATAGCTGCTTGGAACTGTGGTCGCTGCGCCCCGGAACACGCAAGGGGCGACTTGCATGGGACGGAGCCCGGCGGGTGGTGCCCCGCGCTGAGCCCGCACAGCCCCCCTCCGAACAGCAGCGCGCTGCTGAGGCGTGCCTTTCTCCAGCAATTTTGTAGGGCTTTGGTTTGAGCTTTAGCTTTTTTGTTTGTTGGTGGGTTTGAGGTTTTTGCTTGTTTTGGTTTAGTGGGGGTCTTTTTGTGTGTTTTTGTTTGGTTGTTTTGGGGTTTTTTTTGTTTGTTTGTTTGGGGTTTTTTTGTTGGGTTTTTTATGATGATGCCCAAGTGCTAGGATAGTTTATTTATTTTGGCAAGAAACCCTATTTGTGCATCTTAAAGCTTTTTTTAGTACTTGTGACCTTCTTTGCCTGTTCTTCACTGGTAGCGTCATCTGGGTTGTCTGGTTACTTTTCAAAATAATGAAGAGCCGAGTAAAGGCTCAGTCTTGACACAGTGAATTAAATTCATAAAATAGCGCCACTTGTTAGACTAGATAATCTTAGAGGTCTTTTCTACCCTGAATAAATCTAGGAAAGAGATACCAAAAATAAATAAATAGATGAATACTTGGAAAATTGTTTCTGTACATGAACTTGACATGTTCCAATCTGTATTTTTATCTTCTTGGAAAAAAAAGGTACATTTCTGAAAATTATGATTTGTGTTTAAATGAAACCTGGTGATAGGGAATAAGGTAAGCCCATAACCTTATGGAGTTTGTAAAGACATGGAATAGGATTTGAAAATAACCCAGAAAGCTGAAGAAAAGTGTATGGCACAAATTGTATTAAGTTCCTTTAAATTACATCTATTTGATGCTTGCAACAAAAACTAATAAGCCAGTTAGGGAGTTGGCCTCAGGATTACAGATGCAGTCTTGCCAGCACTACTTATGTCTATTACCAGCATTAGCAATTCCAGTAAATTTAAGCACCTAATTGTAGAGTGTGCAGGACATCAAATACACTAGTATTTGATAGCTGCTAAAAAAAAACCCAAACCAATTTAAATGTGCTTACAAATAATACCTTTCACATTTTGTTTTTTCCTCCCCAGTTACGTTTTATTACTTGGGATAAGTTGCTAGGCAGCATTATGCTGTTGGTGATAGCATCTCATAAATGAAAACTGACAGTTGCAAACAGTGAAATGTTGCAGCTATACCTAAGCAAAAGAAATCGGCATGTGCCAGCAGATGTGACTTTGTGTAACAGTTTTTCTATCGATATACTGGCTTCTGAAAAATAATTCTTGATAGAACAATTTTCCAGTTGGAAGGGACCTCAGGAGGCCATCTGGTCTGACCGATCTGCTGATCGGAAACCAGGCTCAGCGATGAGATCACACCAGCTTGCTCAGGGCTTTGGCTGTTTGGGTCTTGAAAACCTCCCAAGACAGAGACTGCACAGTCTCCCTAGGAAGCCTGTTCTGTTCCAGTGCTGGACTGTCCTCATGGTGAAGGATTTTTTCCTGACACGCTGTTGGGCCCTCTCTTGTCTGCTGTCTCTCCTCTTCTTGCAATGCACCCTGTAGAATAGCCCAGCTTTGTCCTCTTGACAGCTTCTTCATAAATCCTGGTAGACTACTCTTAGATGCCCCCTAAAGCCATCCCTTCTCGAGGCTGAAAAACATCACCTCTTTCAGCCTCTCCTCATGGAGCAAGTGCTCCAGCCCCAACCACCTTGATGGCCTGCCACCGAACTCACATATTACCATCTTTCAGGTTTTGGAGGGGAGCTCAGAATTTGATGCAGTATTTTAGATACTGTTTAATGAGTCCCCAAAAAAAGGTATTAATTTCCTTACCCATGGTTTGTGTTATAGGATACATATTTCCTTATATATTTCAAACTTTTTCCTGGTATCATATTTGGTATTATATTGTTACTACCTGCCCACACTGAGGCTCTGTGAACTACAAGTGCTAATGGGGACCCACATTTCAGCAGAAGACTGGATTCTCTTGGACAGCGTCTCTGTGAGCACCACTTGCATCAGATGATGCTAGTGCTGAAAAAAGGGTTTAGCCCTTGATGCCTTGATGTACCTGCCTATGTGCAAGGGCAAAAGAGCAGTCTTCCATTTATAGAATTGTGCAGACAGAGAAGATCTGCTATTTTCAAGAAAAAGCCCTGTCTTGCTTTGCTATTTTACCACAAAATTACTTTCAGATCTGTCATGTGAAAAGCAGTAATGAACACTTTAGAACTTTAGTGGCATGTAACAGATAAAGGAACATCCTTATTCAATCATCAAACTTTGAAACTGGTCATAGGAAAATGGCCATTTAGAAGGAAAATTTGGGAAAATTCCAGAAGATGTCATACTGAGAATTCAAGAGGAGAATTCTCAGCCTTACCTATCACTTTAACTTCTGTAACATGATCTGCAGACACAGTAAGATCTTCCCAGATAAAAGATGATTAACAAACCAAAGTTTCATGGACCTGCTAACTCAGTAAGTCCTGACGAAAAATGCAGAATGTAAAGCATCTACTTATTTTGCATGTTTCCTTGCAGAATCTGGAGAGCCCCCAAGCCCTGTTTTGTTTTTCTGGGATGCAGTTAACTCAAGCAATTAAAAGTATATTTCTAGAAGCATTTCTAGGGTGCACCAAAGGAATGGACATCCTCATCTTCCCCACTGTCAGGGAAGAAGAGCAAGGATTAAGAAAGGAAAGTAAAGTACTAGTAGGTCCCCAATACAAATTGAGGGCCAAATGTTTGTTCTTACAAAATCCAGTTTCTACTCTCCCATTTGCTGACAGCTGTATAAATACGCATGTTTCCACAGACAGACACATATTTTAACTATCCCACTGTTATTGGAAGGAAGTAAAGCCACATTAGAAATAGGGGAATAGTGGGGGTTTATTTCTGAATTTGTTTGAGCTTTATTTGCTCTCTTGTCCTTACTTTCCATAAGTATCAGTCAAGGAGTTAAAGAGTAATATAAACAAATTTTAAAAACATCCCAAGAAGTTGAGCTTATTGGAATTGCCATTTTTGAAATTTGATTTACCATTTAGGAAAGAATGAAGTGCTTGATCAGATTTCAGATAGTCTATAATGAGTACAAGAATTCATGAAATATTCATTTTGAAAATATGCTTGAGCTTTTAAAAAAGGTCACAAAATATCATTTAGCAATTCAGAATTAAACTTCAGACCCAAAGGAAGATTTAATCATTTAGGCATAGGATACAAGTCAAAAACTGCTCAATTCCAGTCTCTCTAGCCCCAGGGCGTACAAAGTCCTCTTAATGGTGGTTACCACAAAGATGTGCCATAGTCAGAAGTCCTGCTCTGTGCATGCTGAGCTGCACCCTGATATTGCTAGAACTCCACATGATTCAAATTATCTAAGCAGCCTGACTTGTTTCCACTTGTCTGGTCCTTATGGCCTAGGCTAGAGGTGGTCTTGCTCAGAAGCATGTAACCATAACAGAAATGGCCACAGAGCAACTGGAGACTAATGACTGCAAGAGAAGATCAGTTAATGTTCTTGAGTAATTTTGATTGGGGTGGGTTAGAAAACTCATTCTTGAGTGTCCATGATTTGTGTCAACATTGATGAACCAGAATACACAGAGTATGGTTTTTAAAATGTCAAACTGTAAGAAGAGTCCTAAATCTGCAACTAACTATGAATATATTTAGTTTGCTTTCAAAAAGTACTCAGTTACTTTCTGAGTACTCAGAAGAGGAGCAATAGTGGTGTTCTCCCACACTTCCTTTTTCTTAATTTCTGTCTCTCCTTCATTTTTGGTTTGATAGCAAGCACTGCAAGACAGAGCTTTGAAACTATACAAGGTAGTTGCAGTTGCCTGGAGAATCTGGTGTGCGTATGTTCAGCTCAGGCATTCAACCTGAGTTACTGCAGTTTTGCCCTTAAGAAGTCAGCAGTACCTGTTTTTAAAATTTTCTAACCTTAAAAACAATTCTTCAGCCAAAATGATGAGAATAATCCTTCATCGTTACTCATTCAGGTTTAAAGGTTGTTAAAAAGATCATAAATCAAAAATCACAAACATTAATTATTCTTACTGTATTTTCCACTAATTTTTATTCTTCAAGATTCCCAGCATCAAGAAACATTGTCCTTTAGAGAAATAAGGCACAACTTGACCACAGAGTAAGAACTTATGTTGGAAAATGGCATGCCTTTTATTTACTTTCTTGGGCCCTTCAACGATACTGTTAACTCAGCTTACCACAGACCTTGACTCACTTTCAGAAATAAGTGCTAAACAGTTAAGAACACAGTAGGCTGCTCTTTAAAATGCACTGTTATTGCTGGCATTCTGAGCTTTCTTGCAAGCTCATGTTTAAAAACCTTCTGCTTCCTTTAAGGCCTCTGTAAAAGCAGGGTATTATTGCTGTTTAGGGAAGTTCACTAGAAAACATTGAACAAACAAGAGACTTACTAACTATTTAAAGTTTCAACTGAGACATTAAAGAGTAAGCTAAGTTTTTACACTAGAGTATAACATAATAACATCTTGGTTAATGTTGGCCTATGAACTGTTTGGGTAGTTTATATTCTCTCCTATTCAGGGCAGCTACCTTCAGACCAGCTCAGCTTTAATCTTGTTCTAACCTTGATAGCTATTTGTATTGCCTATGAGATACCATCAGCTGTCCCAGATTCCATGTCATGTCAACAAAATTAACACAAAGTTTTCAGCTCTGGCATATTCTGTCTTCTGCTCCCTTCCAGGAATGCCATTGCCTATCACAGTGAAGGCTCTCAACAGTTGCATGCATTTCTGAGCTGTTTAGACAGATTTTAGTTAACTCCATCAAGTATTTTGCTCCATGGGTTTTAAAGTGGTTTGTCATAAATCTTTACAACCACCTCCTTTAGTGATTGTATATCCTTGACAGAACGATCACTGGGCACTTCCAACTCTTCTCATTCCACATTTTATGGAGAACAATAACTTGTTTGATATGTGGGATTTTCAACTTCTGGTTAAGTTTAGAAAATTGTGATGTAACCGAATGCCTCTGCATTCTAATGCCTCAGTCTCCACTGATACTAACCAATGCTGCTACTAAAATGGCTTCAATTGAAACCCAGGAAGAATATTTGACAGACTTTGATGGTCTCCAGGGGATTTGTTTTAATCTTAGACTGTTTACTGGATGTGCATTTTGCTTTGTTATGTTAAAAAATCCCCACCAAAACAAACAAAAAAGCCTCCATAAGAATGGCACGGAACGTGGTTTGCAAACCTAATGGTATTATTAAAGTGACAGCAAAATTAAACTGTTCACTAAGAGGCTGTAATAAAGGAATAGGCAGAGTCCATCTGCCTCCCCACACCAAATCAAATCTTGTTCAGTAGCACAGTATGCCATCAGAGCCATAGAATTATGGAATATTTGGGGTTGGAGAGGATCTCTGGAGATGGTCTAGTCCACTCCGCCTGCTTAGAGTAGGATTGCCTGCAGCATGTTGCCCATAACCCTGTCCAGATGGCTTTTGAATATCTTCAAGGGAGAAGATTACACAATGTTGCTGGGGATTCTGTTCCAGTGTTAGACAGACCTCTCTTACAGTAAAAAAGCTTTGCTTTCCTTATGTTTTAATATTATTTTAATTTGCTTTACTACAAAAATTATGCCGATGTTAAAGTTAAGATATTGTTTGCCTTTAAAGAAAAAATATCACTGCCTATGAATTACCAAGTCTACCTCAGGGCTTGATTTTCACACAGTTCAGAAAACTATGAAACCACAAAAATAACCTTGACCAGTTTGGATAGGAAATTACACTACTTCTTTCTCTGCTGGTAAACAAAATTGCGGGGAAAGGCTTATCCCAATAGCTGACCATACCAAATCCTGTGTAATAAGAGCACTAATAGGGATACACTTAAACTGAGGCTCAAGTGTAGGCATGCTTAACAGCACTTATTTCCTTGATTCCACATCTTTATTTGAAGACATTTTGTGTCTGACAAGTATTGTTTAAACCTACTGCCTACTTTTCAGAAGGCTGTTTGGTATTAGCAGTATGTTCCAGCTCCTCCTCCTCCTCAGCAATGTGTTGACTTTCTCTTTTCTACTTTACTCTGCAGGTAGTGATGTTACCACTCATAAAATGTACATCTACCAAGCACCTACAGGTCTGGATCCTTAGTCTGAAACTCTAATATGTAGGAAAAGCAGCATTTGAAGCACACTCTGCTTCATGTGTGTATATGTTATCCAGTAGAGAACAAAGTTTCTTAAGATTATGTACTGGAGTGGCTGAAAAGAAGTGAGCAGTCCTCAAGGCAGAATATCAGGTTCTCATTTAGAGAGAAGCTGACTCCTTTTAAATGGAATTTATGGTCTGTTTGGAAGCCTCTTAGCTCCTGAATACATACACATCATGTATATAATTATATATACATATACATACACACACATATATGCATGTGTGCCTACAAACATTCTAGGCTTTAATGATTTAATAATAAATCTGAGCAAAGGTTAAAAGCCATTAAGAGAGCACTGAGATATTGTATTAGAGACACATACACATGAAAGCAATTACTAAATTTAAACTCTGGGTGCACATTTCAAATACTGTACCCTTGGACTTGTGTAAGTAAGTAGACCTTCTCCAAATTCAAAAGGTCCACAGCCAAAAGGTGTATATTATTGTAAAACCTGACAGATGTAAATAAATAAAAATAAGGCTGCAATAAGGTCAACATATCATGATGAATGTCTTCTCCTAGTACATTTGAAGGCATAGTTTGCAGGTTGCCTGAAGGTCTTGTGAATACCTATCAGCACCAGTCTGCTCAGGGAAAAAGGAGGAAGATGAACAGATGGCAACGTTTAAGTTTGTGGATTAAAGATAAATTTAATGCCAAAAGGAAATTGCTATTGTTTAAAAAGCAAGCCTTTTTATTTATTTTTCTCTAACTTGAGACTTCAGACAGTACAATTTCTGACAATCACATTGTTTTTAAAAGTACTCCCTTTGTAATCTCTCTTTTTATATACATTTACTGTAGCATTATAAATAAATTCAAAAAACTATCACACAGATAGAACACGTAGTGCTGCATTAAGCATGGACTTCAAAGACTGTCAGAAATAAAGGCCTGCCAATATTACTTACCTTTTTTCACTAGATCCATCAAAGTAAGTCAAATGCATATGGTTAACACAACTGTAAACATTTACAAGACTGAAGCCAACAAATTACTCTTAATGCAGGATTTTTTACCATCTGCATTGATTGAGAAAATTCTGTAACACGTTTGTAATATGAAATATGCTATAAAGGACATCTAAACTGGTAAAAACTTGTATATAGTATGCAACAGCTATATATGGGACTTTCAAATATTTTTTACATCTTAATTCTACTTACTTGTATTTTAGGACAAAATTATGTGTCATATAGAGGGTAGTACACTAGACAGCAAAGTTTTGCACTTCAAGATAACCTATTAAAATACGAGAGTCTTGTGTTTTAACAGTCCACTGGAATAATGTTTGGGTTTAACATGAATATCTTCAGGGAATAAGAATGTATATTTACAAATAGGGTAGAGCAGATTTGGTCCAGTCTCTTTTGTGTTTCGATGAAAGTTTATATTTCAACAGAATAGGTACTTGACTGAAAACTGGATTTTACAGGCCCCAAACTGGACTTTAAGGGTTCTTTTATCATCTCTAAGACCAGCAGAGCAAAGCAAAATGCTTGATGCAATTTTTTTGCGAGAAGATCATTAGCAGAACTAGTTATGTTAGCAGAAATGCTGGGAATTTTACCCTTGATTATACTATGTAAACTGTAAGACATCTACTTACACTTTTAGAAAAGGCAGCCTATGAGTCAAAAAATTTTAACAAAATATTATATTTTTTTAAATTATAATCTGTGTTATACCAGATATTTAATATGAAACTAAATCAAGAGTTTTCCATTTTGAGAAAGCTACTGAGGGCTTACATCTCCAGAACCAGTGAAAGTTTCTTCTGTCAGCTGCCTGCTTTAAAAATGTGTGTGTGTATTGGTAGTGTAGGAAAGTCCTAATACACCATCTTTTGTGTTCAGAGTGTGTTTCTTTAAGAGCTTTCCACCCCAGGGAGTTATATGGCAATCAGCAATCTCCCAGGACAACAAGAGGGATCAAAAAGTGTTGCATAAAGGAATGCACATGGCCAAATTTGATTCAGAGAGACTATCCCTCAACTTAGTTTTAAAGCACTTCCAAAATCTCCCACTGCTTTGATGAAGTATTGGACTGTGTGTTTTGACAAGGCATTAGGAAATGGACAACTAATAGTATTTTTAATGTGCAGTTACTCAGGCTAGTGTAGGTTGGCAGCCCGCAGTGTCATACAGTGCAATGGCGTGAGCAGGTGACCTCAGGGGAACGAGGGAAGGGAGGGACCTGGGGAGGCAGGCGGCAGGGAGGTGCTCCAGCAGCCAGGCAGGGATGCTGCAGCTGGGGAGCGCTGGTCCTGTCTCTTCAGCTGTGCAAGTTTCACCTACCACGTTACACAGATTACCCCAAGCAGCCAGGCATCAAAGGACAGGGGAATACACATACCTCAAATATTTACGGTGCCTGCACTTTGAGAATGAGATAGTTCGTTCACATCTGTGAACGAGCCACTTTTAAAACATCAAAATAAACCATCTGGCTGCGCAACTGTTTCTAATTACTTCCCTGCCTGGACTGTAAACTTCGGGGTTTGGCACCGGCCTCCTTCCCAGAGTGCTGCCCAAATCCCGCTCCCAGGCAGCTAATCAGAGCTACTGCAGCACGGGGGGAGCAGCGCTGGAGCCGGGCTTGTCCAGCTCGCAGCTTTCCGCGTGTCTGGCGGGTCTGTCCGGCTGTCTGTCCGCCCGTCTGCGGGAGTACTCCAGGTGCGGCGTAGCACAGCCTGCATCATGTACGCACAGGGGCTGCTGGGGCTGGTGCTGCTGCTGGTCACCTCGGTGCCGGCCGGTCACCTCGCACCGCCGGCTGGCCCCCTGGCCCTGCGGTAAGTGTGGCTTTGAAGCCTCACGGGGGGTTGCGACTGATTTTGAGATGTCAGGAGCGTGGAAGGTCGGGTTGCAGAGGGACCAGTGGAGAAGTTTGTTAGCTCTTCCTCTGCAAGCTTAAAAGGAACAGTGAGGGAAGCACTCTGGGTCCCTGGGAACCTCAATAGGTAGGTAGGTGCCTGTGAAAACTGTGGGAGTTATTTGCAATGATGTATTTGATGGCGAAGATGCAGCAAAGGGGGAAGAGCTGGATAGTGATGACTTTACACACAAACTCTAAATATTGCTGTCTGAGTGAAGCAGGCACTTAATCATAGAACCCTGCTTATTCCTGCACTTTGGTGCAGTAGCACAGCGAGGCACACTTCACTATTCGCCTCCACCACAGCCAGCACACCCTTGACTCCTAGAGCCAGCAGTTCCTTTGCTCTATCTACTTTTGCCTCGCAAAATCTACTATCTGAGAAGGGCAGGTACTACTCAGTTTAATCCCCAGTATTCTCTAGCATTGTAAAGACCTATTTGTCTCAGACAGTCCTTTGTTCTGTTTTCTTACAATGCAGCTCCCGATGACCAAAGTGTGATTTTCCCCATGTATATCTTGAAAGTCCTGATCTCTTTGTGCTTCAGTGCATGGTACAGTTGCATAGCAGAGCTGCAAATCTACTGATCTAGCATCTGGATTCTGCTGGCTTTACTAAAACCACAGCCACAAACTACACTATTGCCTGGAAAGTGGTGATTAATTCAATTTCCTTTCCCTTTGAAAGTGTGGGTCATATACATCTGACAACCAAAAGGATTACTTTGTCAAATATATTTTATTGGAATCAACCATAGGTTTGCATTTTGATGTCATATATTCCTGTTATGCTAACTAGATGTTTGCATGTATACGACATCTCTAAATTTTTTGGAATAATTAAGATCAAAATGTTTCATGATAGATAATCAAACTACACATGTCTATGCATATCTACTAGATATGCATGATGAGGAAGTAGATGAGCCTAACACAGTTAACAAGGTAAGTAAAAGCAAATATAAATATTCCTGCAGGTATCGGTGAGATTGCTGATGAAGAAAATTGGGGGTATATGAGGCAAATAATATTTTGCAACCATAACTAAAGTGATGGTGTTAAAAACAATATTCTGGATATTGGCTGAAGCCAGTGTCAGGAGGGTGCTTTCCCATGAGGCAAGCTCTCATCATCTCTGAGCTGCAGCCCCTGGCTTTGACTCCAGCTTATTCTGTTTGCTGTTCCCCACAGGAGCAGTTTGGGTGGTCCTGGTTTGTGCCAGCTATCCCAGACTGAGTCAGAGCTCAGGTGCCGTGTCCCAGGAGGGAGACTGTGCAATGACAGAGGCAGATGTGAGTGTGGAGTCTGCATCTGCCAAGTGACTGAGTCTGGCAAATACTACGGTCCGCTCTGTGAGTGCCACGACTGGGTGTGCGAGACCTATGATGGGAAGATCTGTGCTGGTAAGGAAGCCACTATGGTGACAGAAGCTTAGAAAATTAGGAATATATATTAAAACTAGAAATACATTTGGAACAGAGCACACTGATAGAGACATGGTTATGTATGGGTCACTGACTCATGATTCTAAATGGAATTGTGGGCACATCCAAGGATTTTGCCAGATTAAAGGATACGAGTCAAAGGCACTGTCTCTGCCATAAAATGGGATTTTGCCAGGGCAAGCAGGGGCAAAAGCAGGATCTACTTTAGACTGGAGGCTCTGCAAACTGTTTTAAATCTCATATAGGAAGCAATATTGCTCATATGATATTACTTAATTTGAACTGCTTGCCTAATGATGGCATATGGAATCTATCTAGGCTTTAAACTATCTCCAAATAATTTTATCACGTGATTTTTGTTTTCTTCTTCTCCTGCTGACGAAGAAGGTTTGCTGAAAGAGGTAGCACACTGAAGGCATATAAATATGAAAATTCTGCTTTCCAAGTAGAGACTTAAAACAATGTAATTGTATTGTGATTTCAGAGATTTCCCCACTGACACTGCGTTCTTTAATAACATACATTTCTGGGACAGAATTCAGACCCTGCCAGTTGTTGTTGGAACATGTCGCTTGGTTTACAGCTAAACATTATCACTCTTTCATCTTTGCAGCTGTCTTTACTTTAGTTTCTGGGTTATTCCAGTCAGATTTTCACTTTTTTTTTTCTTTTTTTTTTTTTTTAAGCAGCTTAGAATAGGATTTTAGAAAAAAACAGGGAGAAGAAATGCCATCACATTCCTAAGGGGATTCAGCCTGGAGCTTGATGAAAGGGGCCAGAAGGGTACTTTATTTCTAGTATCTCTGCTTCAACAGCTTTACCAGATTCACACAAACGTGTCATCTTTTCAGGCCAAAACCTGCAATTAGGTCAATGGGAATGTTACAGGAATTCTTTTAGTAAAAGGACAATACAAATGAATTCCAGCAGTCAGTTTGGCAAATTTTGTAGGAAAAAATAGCAACTTATTTTAGCAATAATTTAGCCAGGAAGTCCAATAATAACATGAAAAGATCATGGATAGGATTATGAGAAAAAGATTTATATTTGTCACCTATGACTTTAGAGTTCTGTGCTAAAAATGATTTATAGACTCTGCAGTTATCAGTGTCAAGTCCAGCTACGTAAGAAATATAGCATTTCATTGTTTTGCTGTCCCAAATGTGAATTTCTGATTGGTGGTGTGATTTCAATGTGCTTGCTGTTGTTGCTGAGTTAATTACACAAAACAAAATTGGAAGCTCCTTCAATTTTAATATTCTGACATAAATTCCACTATGATGTTGCTGTTACTGTTATGAGCAGTGGCTTTAGGTTTTGTCAGTGCTTTGGTGGTAAGGGGTACTGACAGCATAAACAGAGCCAAGAGATGTCTAGCAATATTTACCTTTTGGATAACACTTCATGTAGCAGTGTGATTGTTAAGTGATTGAACTGGTTTTTTAAAAACCAGTTTTCTGTACCTGTCACCTTTTGTGCCTGGATTATTGGAGCCACATTACCACTAAGATGTCAAATATTTTAAATTCTCTCTTCTTGGAAAAAAAAAAAAAAGTAGTAAAAAATTCAGTAAAAAGTCATGGGGAGGGAAACAACTGTGAAAGGTGCAGGGGTTTTGCTTGCTTGGTTTGTTGTTTTTGACAATGGTGCTGAATGTCCAGCTGACTTTGTTCCAGTCCAGGGCTGCCCAGCAATACAGGAGAGTGGCTGGGATACAGGGTCTGGATCTGGGTGGTGAAATATTTCCTTTCAGGCTGTGCTTTTTGCTCCCTTCATTTTTCACCCAGGCTTTTAGTCACTGAAGTTGTGTATATGGGAGGAAGGGATTATAGAAAAGAGGGTCAGATCTAGTATAAGTGGTAGGAGACTGAACCTTATGTTATATGAATAACATTTTCCCCCATCCAACTATTCAGTGAACCCTATCCTCTGATATTTCTTAACATTATGTCACCACCCTGATTTCCAATGTACATACTTTCCTTTCTTTGTATTTTTGAGCACATATTTGACTCGATGAAATTGTGTTTCCTCTAAGAGAATAGCCAAAATGTTTTACGGCAGTTGCGTTCCTGTTTCTTGATGTTCTTTTCATGTTTTTATTTTGATATTTGCGGTCCCGTTTCATTATGGATCTCTCCTGAAAAATACAACATTGGTAACCACTGACTGGTACCACATGGAAAACTTCTGGACACTCCTTCAATATTCCTCTAGAGAGCCATGGTGAATGCTCTCTAGAGCAGGGTAATTTTCAAGCTGCCAGAGTGATGCCTTTTTCAAATGACTGATGTCTAAGCACTGCTCATATTCAGAGGTGGACAGGCAGAGTTGTTTGAGTCATGAACACCAAAAATAGCTATGTTTCCCTGCCAGTCAGTTCAGACCCACTTCCCTTGCCTGGCCCAAGCTAAACAAAATCCTTGGTTGCTCAGTATGCAGCTCATTATCTTAAAAGCACTTTCTTTGTCAGTTCCACTTTCTGGACCAGTTGTTGAACAACCATATTCTGAAGAGGAAAGGCCTGAAGATAAAGAAGATGTCCATCTGGTTGAATTGCTTTTTCTAATAACCTGGTAAAAGAAAATGGCAAGAGATTGTGCCATGAGTAATGAAGAAGAGCACATGTAAATGTCCTTTTACTCTACCTTGAGACTTCTTTGCCAGCTTCAGCCCAGTGCTGGCCCAAGCGCATGACTGCCCTTCCACCCAGGAAAGAAAGCCAGCAGCCTCTGTCTCTCAAGTGCAATTGGTGCACCACTCTTGGCACTTCCATTATGTTTCCAGGTGCTTTAGAGGGAATTTCAATCAGGTTTTTTTCCTTTTAGCCCACTGAGATTGATAAGGCAACAGGTGATCTCTCATGGAGTCAGAGATATAGAAGAGAGAAACAAAGTACTGTGATCTCAGTCACCGAGTCTCCTGTTCTCCTCAGTGGCCTTTTTATCTGCCTGATATGTCTTGGGGTGTAGAGGAGAGTGAGTAGATACTGTCATTCTCTTTGCAATGTTGGTGACATCTTTATTTATCATTTGTTGCTGATCCTCAAGGAGATGAGCTAAGAGTGACTGAATCAAACACTGAATCAAACCCCCAGAGGATTTATGCTCCATTCAGTGCAGACAATATATTTGTTGCTGCAGATAGTAGTTCTAACCTCAGATAGTTGCATATTGCCTCAGGCTTGCTTAGCATAATTGGAGCCTGTGTTGTGTGCAAGGGAAAGTAGAATACAGGACTAATTCCTATCACATCACTGCTTGATACCTATTTCTCTGTAGTTTTTCAGCATAGAGGAAAATGAATTTTAGTGATTTTTTTTTTTAATCTTTTTTACCCTGTCTGTGATTAATGAACATAGAAAACCTAAAGTAAGCATAGAATTCCTTGGCCAACTGAAGTGGGATCACTCTAGGTGTTCTCAGAGAATGGAACAGAAGAACTGCCAGCTGGAACGTGACAGTATGATTGCACTGTTCATAGTTGGTAAGATAAGGGACAGATATGATTTGGTGACAACATAGGCAGCAATATATGAAGAAGGCTCCTCTTTGCTCAGAACCATATTAATTGTCTTTGGTTTTTTCATAGTTATTATGATTTTATAAACCATTTCTCTTCTAAAATGAAATATATTTTACAACTACTGACTAATAGCGGCACAGTGTGATTTACCATTGCCATAAGCAGTTGCTGGGGAACTTTCATTGCTGCTGTTCAGGCCAGTGAAAGATTTTTCTTTTTCTGTCTCCAAAAGCTGTAGTTGCTGTACCTATTTTGAGACTAGTTCAGCAATGTAATGGCAACGTTAGTCGTAGGTTTTCACAACCAGAAGTGTTATACATAACGTGCACAACAGAAAGATATCAGAGCTGTTATTTTCTGCTCTTTAAGGTTTTAAACTATGCAGAGAACACAAGTGAAAAATTAAATTGACAAGGAGTAGATGTAGAAATACAAGAGAAATCCAAATTAAAGTATTAATGTAATATGTAGCTATGCATCCATGTGAGTTTATTGGATAATTGGTCCTATGTATAAGTTAGAGAGAGTTATGAATCTGAGAATGGAACTTGGAGAACATTTTGGGCTGAGGGCTGTTCTTTCCACAGAAGCTGAATAGTGTCTTTAGGCAGAGCTATTGCAGTTGAGTTGGAAAGGCTCTAACAATTGTGCTTTTGTATTCATACTGAAGGGAGGTCTGACACACTGATTTTTCTTTGAGCAGAATTTCTTGCTAAAAGTGTGAAGAAAAGCCAGTCTGTGACTTGCATTGATTGCCATTTGATCCAAAGTGAAATTCAAAGCCCTAGATTTTGAGAACAACTGTAAGCCTCTTCCTTTTCAGAGGCCATGTTTGCAAAGAATCAGCTATGGCACATGTGGTCATTGGAGACAGAACCTCCTAAAAAGACCAAGTTAAAAATAGGGTAGGAGGCTACTGATGAAAATGGAGTTTGCAGTTCTGCTCTGACCTAGTTTGTTTCAGTCCAGATTTCAGAACTTGGCTTTTTGTGACATTTTTTCCTGGAGCAGGGGTGTGTAGGTGTGATAATAACAAACATATTCATCTCAAAACAGGTCACTCGGGTTCTAGTAGAAGTGAAGTCGTGATAGCATAGACCTCATTGCAGGTTCACTGCCTTGTTAAGTGCACGAGGTTCCAGTAGACACAAAAAGCACAAGCTAAAGCCCGTATTATTCTCAACTTTATGCTGTAAAAGTTAGGTAAAATCTAGGTAAAATCAAGCAGCCTTTGATATATTGACAACTACTCTAGTTCCAAATGTAGCATGTACGTTCATAGCTGTGTTGAGGGAGGCAGAAGGAAGCTCAGACAGAAACACTGCAAGGGAAGGGAAGGGAAGCATTTTAAAACTAACTTATTAAATGAGGCTAATTGCTTAGCCCTCGTTTTGAGCATCTTTATCTGTAGATTCTACTAATGGAAAATAGGTGCTAGTTTAAAAAGTAAAAGGGAGTAGGCTGGGCGTGTGGAAGGGAAAGGCTTTTGTAGCACCTAGCAGAGCTAGAATATAGCCACTCAGGCCATCACCAACAGAAAACAAGAGGGGAGAGCAGCATCTCTTTCACCTTTTGTCCTTCTGTAGTCTGAGGTGACAAGCTTATCCATTGCAGGGAAAAAGAAAACCTTTATGCAAGTTTTGTTCATGCAAATAAGTGTTCTGAAGCATGTTTAAATTTTCATGTTGTCCAAAGTCCAATAATGAAGGGAAGTATATTTTCATCTATTTGAAAGAATACTCTTTGTCACAAAATGGCTTTCGCAGACTGCATCCTTTTATTAACTTCTGTGTTTCAGTATGATTAATGTGGAAAAAGATATGGTGAAGCAAGTAGATGTTACAGAAGGATGTATTAATGATTTTACCTGCTTCATCATTGGCTAGGTTTCAGTAAGTGTTCTTACGACAGCCTTTGCTGGGTAAAATGACTGGCTTGGTAATATTTTCTATGCTTATTTAAAGTTTTATTCTTGATAACTGGTCGACTAAAGGGCTTCAAACTATATCACTTATGACACTGGACTGTAGCCTTTTCAGTCTTGGTGTTCCCAAATAGTTTGTCCTGGCAAAGAATATGTCACTCGTTTAAAAAGTTCCCATGAGGTTTTTTATGAGGAAAAAACACATAGCTAGTGCTGTCCCAGCAAAAAGGGCAATTTGGGCCTAAAAAGACTGGTGCTTGGCTTTGGCCATACAAAGAAGGACCCCAAAGTATTTATGCGGTGTGTGGACTTAGCAGTGTTTTAACTGAGTGGTGTGGTGGTGGAGGGAGGCCACATTGCTTTGTGATGAACACAGTTGTATTGCTGGAGTCAAATTTCCTTTAGAGGTGGAAGAACTATGAAGAAAAAAACAAAGGTGAAGGAGTTTTTTTCCTTTAATTTTTTTTTTTCACCCCCACATTTCCATAGAAAGAGAGGATTGTTTTGGCCAAAAACGCTTGCAAGCCTGTTCATAGCAATAATTGTAGATTGAAAAGACACATATCCAGAGCCAGTGAGGCATATTTTCCTCCACTCCTCTGTTCCTAGTCTGAGTATATAACGAAAAAATATTCTTCTTTTAAACGCTATTTTAAAAGATCATTTAAAAGCTTAATTTCTTAGTGATGGATGGAGTCTTTACTTGCAGATAAAGGTTTGTGTACATGTGGGCGGGAACACAAGTCAAGCAAGTTATATGACCATATGAAGAAGAATAAAGATTCAACAGAGTTTAATTATAATTGCACCTGTCCCCTATTTTGAAAGAGCAGTTACATTCCTAACTCTTCTAAGACCTGCTTTGCCCTTTCTGCCTGTCCACCTGAGTGGCATCAGTGATACAAACTGAGGTATTTTCTTGACAGTGACCTAAGAATTACAGACTTACTTAGCTTTTTGTCTGGTGCTTTTGTAGTCAGGTAAATTTGGTGGGAAGCAGATAACCAGTAAGAAATGTATTTAAAATCAGAAAATGGTCTTCAAGCACTTTGTTGAAGTACTGTCATAGCCCTGGTACTTCTAATGGCCGTCTTTTGAAATAATTTTTTTTCATTCTCACTTCTGTTTCAAGCCACAGATAATCCTCATCACAGACACAGCAAGTGTAATGAAATTCAACTCCCAGGCTGTGCTTAGGGAGAGGTCCAGGTGCAAGCTATCACTGAAAGAAAATTGCCCATGCCACCAGAAAGCACAGTTTCTCTAGATGAGATTTGAGAATGTAGAAGCAATTGCAGTTGAGTAGGACAAATCTCCATTTATATGAGTTTGCCTACACTTAGTGTTTGTGGAAATCCTTTTATTTAAGGCAAAATGCCTAAGTTTTATTTTAAAAATTGTCCTCTATGGGGCAAAAAAATCCCAGCTCTTAAACCTGTCTGATTCAGCCACTGTAGCTCAACCTAAGACTGGTGTGCTCTGAAGAGCTCTTGGAGTAATGTTTTTCCTGCTTCCATTGCTGAAAATCCATCTGAGAACTTCCCAGAATGAGCCACTCTGCCTAAGCTATTCCACCAACCCCAGATGCAGTGAAATTTTCTTCTCTTTCTTGAACATATTATTCTCTCATTCCCAGGGCTTTAGGCCATCATCCTACAGTGAGAGGTACTGGAACATTTCCTACTGCCTTTTTTCCCCAAGGCTGCTTAATTAATTGAAATATAGCAGAGAAATGTTAGAGAATATCATTGGCACTGGACATAAACTGCTTCCCTTTGTATGTGGCCTCTTCTAAAAGGAGAGACTTAACTGTGGCATAAATTTGTGTATCACAGTAAAAAATAATTGTGCAAGGTCTCTTCAAGATTTATAATGCTTAACTTTTTACTAGCTTTGTGTATCAAAATCAAAAAAATTGATTGGAGATGGGATTGGCAAAATTACCAAACCCCAGTCATGTACTTTGTTAGATTTAGGAGTGGATCCTGTCACTCATCTCTACTCTTCAGGTTAAAAATATGTTTTAATAAAAGCAGATGGTGTGGCTTTTTTTTTTTTTCAGTCTAAGCAGAAGCCTATGTTTTCTGCTGACAGGATTCTAATGAAATCAATAAAGTTATGCCAACTGAGAATTGGTCTTACAACATTTTCTTCCCTTGTTTGTCCAGAATCTCCAGCTAATAGCAGACAAAATTACAACAGCAAAATACAGTCCCTGTCAATTATCTGCAAGTGGTAATGGTAAAACAGTAACAACAATAATGACATCTCTGAAATTTAGAATGATTTTAAACTTGACAACATTTTACATGATTTTCTGCTTTGTTTTTCTTCTGTGTATTGTACTCCTTTAAAGAGTTACATGGTACTCAGTGGTAGTTTTACAGGACATTGACGAAATGATTTCTCTCCAGAGTGGCAGAGTTGGTCTTACCAGAATCTAGACTTGTGTGTGAAAACATTCTGATAAATGAAAACCAAACTTTTAAAGATTTAGACTGTTATATTAATGAAGGAATTGGTTTCACTGACAGAACTATGGAAAGTCATAATAAAATTGAGATTTTGTAATTGGATCAGCAGGGTGAGTGTCAGTCCCCTGTCTTCTCACCATCTTAATGCTTTTATATGTGAATTTTTATAAATGAGAAAATTCCATTTTAACTATAATTGTCAGCTGGTTTAAAAGTATCTCTGCTGCACTTACAAGCAGGCTATAAAAGCTTCTGTTTACAGATATGGTCCAGAAATGATTTCTCTATAGGTGGTTTCAAAAGGTCATACCATATGAGAATTTCTGAATTAAGTTCTTTCAGGACACTATCTTGAAGGCTTTATGTGAATAGTGCAATGACCTCAGACTTCCTTTTATTTCGTGGGTGCCTATCGAAGGAATTCATGGTTGGAGGTTTTTAAAATAATCTTACTTTACCTGGATCATTATTTATCAAGCTCTTTCAAAATTAACACATAATTCCTCTGGCCACTCATATGGGCCTCCAGTTCCCTGTATTTTTGGGTTTCACGTGTTGTCTTGGCTTTTCCTCCATGTTTTTCTGTATGAGCAGTGGTTGCCACCCTCACTTCGACCATTTTGGTTATCTCCAATTGCCAAATTGTTTTTCCTAATTCCAGTCCCTCTTCACAGAGTCTTTTCTGCTTTTTGGGTGGTCTCTATCTGGCTCAATTCCTTGACACTCCTCCTCGCAGGTTTCCTAATCTATTCCTCTAGCTCATCAAAGAACAGTTGTTTCCACTCCTCTCTTTATGTCACCTGATGGCATTTTTCAAATCAATAACCTCTGCTCTTGTGTTCTAGGAATCTGTTAAATACTGTTGCTTAGCTCATACTTTATTCATGCAGGTCTTATTCAGGATATGAATGTAAACCACAGAAACTTTAAAATAGGCATAGATCTGATATTTTAAAATGGGTACACTGCCGTATTGTCACTTCTACTACTTCACCCCTTTCTCCTTCCTGGGATAGGTGGCAGAGCACACTGAAATTTTACAGCTTGTTTTAGTTACTTCCAATAATCTGTGCATTGTGCTGCTTATTCCCAAGAGAGGGAATGTTTTTGACTGTTGTAAAATCCTTGTCTTAGGGAGACTGTGGAATCTCTGTTGCTGGGAGTTTCAAAAACAGGTTGGACGAATATCTGTCAGGAAGAATCAACACACACTTTTTTGTGTCTCCAGGCACAAAAGTGAACCAGACCTCTTCCAGAGGTCTCTGATTGTCTTTGATGCTGCTGTGAAACCAATTCTCAGCTTGATGTTCTACCTTAGTGAGGAGTATCTGTGCAATATAAACATACTTTTTGTCATGCTATTATGTTTTAAAATGTAATAATTCATTAAAATGGATGCATAACCATTGATTGTAATGTGTTAATACTAAGGACTTTCATTTTTTGCAGTATTTGTAATAATTTATAAAATATGAGTGTCTATTTCAAGTTTCTAAATGACCACATTATTAAATGACCACTACCAAGTCTTTAAGCAGAAATGATTCTGAGAACAAGTTTGCTTGTTTAAAGTTTAGGCATCTTTTCAACACAGAGTCATAAATTAATGCTTTCTAGAGATAAGTGGTGGATTGACTTTTATAACAAGTTCAGTCGTGGAAAACATACTTTATCCAACCCTTGCAATTTGATGGAAAGTTAAGAGTGGAAGCATAATACAGAAACATTTATTTTTTTTTAATTTACTTTCTTTTAACGAATGGATTCTTAGTCAACTACTGACCTAGTGACTGGATAACTGGCAAAATATGCAAAACAGTAAGGGAAAGAGAATGGTTTCCCTGCAGTTTGATGTAGAGTAACATAGGCCATGTCAAAAATTATATTCTTATCATTATCCTTGTTGGCTCCATTAAACAGCAAGTAACATAATTCCTACTTAACCAGAAACCACATTTGTTCTGCATTATTCATTGCAAGTAAAAATGTAAAAATGTTTTGTCAGATAATGAAACGAGGGTGGCAAGTAGTCTTACACTACCATTTTTTAACTGCTGCCATGACACTGTGTATCCCCTATGTTGTCTCAATGCAATATTACCCTCTAGAAAGTTAATCATTCTTGGATGGCACTGAACTGAACCCTATGCTGATAGCTGAAAACATTGCTTAGATTGATGACAAGTCAAAAGATGTTGCCATTGTTGGGGGACAACACTTGTATCTCACACCTGATTTCTTTCCTATCAGTGGCAATCAGGGAATTGTCCCTACTATTCCCTTCTTCAGCTGAAAGCCACCAGTCTATATACAGGATAATTCTATATACACAGCATACAGCACAGTTCTGTATGAATATTTATTCCTCCTTCTTTCCTTCTCTCGGTCTTCCTGCATTCCCCAGGCATATGGTATTCCTCACACTTGTTGTGCACATTTGTAGGAAGGAGATGGGGAATTCCACCCCCACAGAAAGCTTCCCCAGTCTTCACCTTTTTTCCTGTATCTAATGAATGTGAAAATATTGCTGCTTAACTTCTCCTTTAGCTCAGTGTCCCCCACACCCCTTCAGACAAGCCCTTTGTGGAATTGTGTTTTGGTCTTAGTGATACTGCGTCAATAGTTTGTTGCTGCTGAGCAGCAATGATTTGAGAAGCTTCTGTAAGGGAAGTATCTGTGTTCCTGAACTGTATATTCTATGAAACCAAATAACTTTGTGGTGCTTAAAATTTTTTGTTAGGTTAACCTCAGAAGAAAAGGCAATACTTTTAGAGAGTGATGTTACTCCGTCTGTACTGAGCAACAGAATTGTCACCTCACAGGTATAGTGATGGCAACCAGTGTTGGAGAGTCCAGTACTCTTCACATAATGGACATTCCCACCGTACACTGTTCTTACCCTCTTGATCTGTCTTTTCTTTTCATGTGAGTCACAGGAGTGGTTTTAAATGTCTTTCAGTGAGTCATATAGTTTTGCTAATTCTGTCCCTACTTTAATGTCACTATATACAGAGTCTCTTTCTTACCTAAAAGCTAACATTTCATTTGGTCATCTCCTTGACACCTTTATAATAAGTACTTACTTCCTCAAGCACACTTTTTTTTTTTTTTTTTGGTCATAGCAATGTCAAAACCTCAAGCTTTTGTTTCTGTTCTGAACTGTCAGTTTGAATTTTTAAATCCTTTCTCAAAAATGGATCAGACTGAGCATTACATTGGCTGCATACCTCCTAACACCTTCTGGCAAGCATCAGAAGCCAAGAGTTCCACTCTGCTGTGCCTTATTGCTTGGCTTAAAAAGAATCAAAATGCACATAGGAAATTTAATGTGGTAAAAGTGAGAAGAAGAAAAGGATTGAAGGCTAGAAACAAATGTAAAGACTGTATACAAGTGGTAGCTGGAATGTATGAGACCTCATGCAGTACAAAGTGTTCCTCAGAAGAGGAAAATGTAGGTCTGTTATAGCAGTCACAGTTTTTAAACAGTGACTTAATTTTGTGATGGTAACATTCACAAAATTCCTAACCCAGTGGTTTCATTCAGCTTGAAAATGAAGGAGATAAGTGCCTGAAGACATTGTGCATGTGGTATAGAAAGGAAATACTAAACTGACAGATGCCAAAAATCAATACAGAAATGCTAACACCCTTCCAGGAAAACAGCCTATTTTAGACATTTGGATAGGTTAGATATATTTCTTGAAAAAATGTGGGAGAGAGCCAAAAATGATGATTTGTTTGACTGCTGTATTGAAACATATTTGCATTACAAGATATGTTTTGACATTAAAATGAAATGAGCAAGAAAATTAACACAGTTCAATATCTTCATTTCTTCCCCCCCAATGCCAGCTTCTTCCAATGTAGTTATGTTAAAATGTTAAAAGCACTTTCACACACCTCTTGTACTAGAAATGCAACTCAAGTAAAAATATTGTTTCATTCCCCACCCAAAATACTAGAATGTGTAAAATAAGGAGTTAAAAATAATACTTGCATTGCATTTCAAACTTTTATAATATTGAAAACTAAACCAGATGCAGTCCAAATGCAGTGGAGTGACTTGGTGAGCAGAGCATCACCATCTAAACACTGAGAGTCATTTTTCTGGTTTCTATAGAGACAAATCAGTGCAAAGTCAGACTGATTTTTTTTGTGTTTTGAGATGTAAATCTTAAAAACAAATATTTCTTGTTTTGTAAATGGAATATAGAGAATACATACTGCCTGTGAAGACCATCTGTTCTGCTGTTCTTGCATACAGTTTTTCTGTTGGTACCACATGTACATTGGCCAAGGATGCACTTTGATAAACCTGCCTTTCAAATAGTTCCAGAGGTAATATAGCAAGATTAGTTCTCTCAGGAGTTACTTGGTCTGCAAATGCATCTTGAAACCACCTTTCTTTTTCCTTTACAAGATGTTGTCCTAGTGATGTATAGAAATTTTAGTTAATATTTTCTGCTGATATCTGAACATGTAATACTAGGATGTACTCTCTGAAGATATGAATATAGTGTTACATACCATTTGTATCAGTCTCACTCTTAAATTTTGTGTTTTCTCTTAAATGTATTTCCACCTGTGTTTTAATATGACTGAGAAATGTGATCACTTTTGCTGTTTTGCAAATAGCATAAGAGTGCTCTCTGATTTACAAATCCTGGGGAATGAAAAATAATGCATAGTTGAACAGTACGCTCAATAGGCTTGTAGACTTCTGTATGTAAATATTTAAGCTAGTATTGCCATGAAATTTAAAGAGATATCTTTTGCTTCCTGAGAAGTGGTCCTCAGAATCTCATCAGCAATTGTGTGTTGGTAAATGAGCAGGGAATTGACAGAAACACTGGTACTGGAACAAATGGTATAGAAGACGCCTAGAGAGAACATTTCATCCTACAGGATGAGCAGAAGAATTTCATCAGAGGATGAAAGAGAGGATTTCATCGTAGAGGAAGAAATGAGGAAGAAGTAGATAGGCACAGATATAGCTGTTAATAACTATTAAAAACAACAGCCATTTTGCTCATTACTCACCCTGCCTGCAAAACTTCAGTTACATTGCCTGCAGTATTTATAATGGTCACAGTAAAGTTAGCACATGCAAAAGGCAATTAGGTGCAAGTAGCAGAGAGTACATTGACATTTCTTTTTCAGACAGCAGAAACTACAGGGTTAGAAAAATTAAACTTCAGGAATATTACTATGAGCTGTTCTGAGATGGCATTTTCAGGTTCACCACCAGGAATCCATTACACGTCAGAATTAATCAGGTCTTTTTTTTTTTTTGCTTTTGTGAAAAATTCATGTTCTCATGGTCAAGCAGGAATTTTGGCAGGAGAAAAATGAAAAATACACACATGAGTTAGAAACCCCTCTGGAAAAAAATCCCTTTTTCTATATACCTTTTATTATAAATATACAATAATACATTTTGAAGTCACGAAGTAAGGTTTGTCTAGTCGCAGCATTTTCATCAGCATTGGTTAAATTATGAAAACAGAAAGAATGCGTTGGTTCATAGCCATTATCAGAATAGGATCAAAGAATTATTTAGGTTGGAAGAGACTTGTGGAGGTTGGCTGGTGAAGCCTCCTGCTGAAGAAGGCCTGGCTTCAGAATCGCTCAGGGTCATCACAGACACGATGTCTACGTGATAAGATACAGAACTACAGGTTAACTTCTACTGAAATAATGCTTAATTCATTTGACTCATTTGACAAAAATTAGAAACAGTTTAAAATAATTTTTGACCTGAGGAAAGATGGGTTATGAAACTACAGCAATTTATTTTGCCATTTTCTTTATTAGAAATATAATAATTTTACTCTGGGAAGGTTTGGTGTTTTTTTTTAAAGGTCTGTATTTTACATTAGGAAAAAAGCAAGCACAAAGGCAGAAAAGAAAATGTTGATGTGGATTGTCTTTTTAAGGAAGATCTGTTAATTAGGGTAGTTCTGCCTACCTCATTAGCACAAAATCAGTCCACCTCTCCCAGATTATTTTCTGTTTCTCACATTTCTTTGCCTTCTCAAGCTGCTAGTAGACTTTACTTTTTCTTCTGAATATATGCTAACTGGTTGCACTGATTATTCCTGGGCTTCTCTGTGGACTGTGTGATGCACTGTTGGGTATTTCCTGTTGGAAGATGGTACATGACACATGACAGAAAGCAGAGGGCTAGACTTACTTAGTCGTGCCAGTAGGCATTTTTGAAGTTTCAAGACCTTAAGAGTTCATAAGTTGAAGATATACTGAAGGAATGAACATGAAAATCCTTCATTCAAATAAAAAAATCAAAAAAGAAAATTTGGATTTATTGCTTGGGTCTAAACATCTCTCTGTTAACATAAGATGCAGCCATAAAACTACTATCTGTCTCTAACTTCATGCTTAGAAGGATCATACCTTCATCAAGTTGTGTTGTCATTGCTCACTAAAGGCTTAATGACTCCATGGTGCAATTTCTGGGAGCTTCAGTCAAAGGTTTTTTTCTTAGCTCTTGATTACAGCCTTACAAAGCCTTACTTTGAAACTGCTTAAACCTGTGATTAAGAATTGGAAGGTCTTGTTGCCCTGTCTCAGTCTGACTATGGGATAGGTTAACTTGAACTCCCTGTGTCTCATCCTTCCTTTTATAACTAGGACATAATTACCATCCTTCCATAATAAAAACTATTTTGGATGGTGGTTGAAGCCTTCCACTGAACTGTTTGGTATTAAAAATATCTAGTATGTTGCTACCAAATACTCAGGCTGGTCTTGTCCGTTAAGCCTAAATCTGCCAAGAAAAAAAAAATAAATAAAAAAACCCCACCTAGGTGACACTTTGCTCTATTCATTCATCAGCAGGGAAGTAAACAGTTTGTCTATGATTGCCTGTCTTACTTATCTATTACAGTCTGTTTGTTCTTCCTACCCTGTAATTACCCCATTGGATCTGCTGAAATAACCTCTGATTCACATTCAAACTATTTTCAGAAATACCCTTTAATTCTGGCGTGATATTTCAGTGCTCAGTAAATATGAAGAGGTGCTCAAGTTTTGCTTTATTACAAAGTTCTGGATGGCACCATAAACTTATTGCTGTGTTAAGTTCCAGTTTGGCAGCCACTAAAAACTGATTTCCTGCCTAGACTGAGTGCCAAGAGTCCCCTTCAGTGGGGGACACTTACCTCTTGTTACATTGTCTCATTATTGCAAATTCAAATTCAATTGTTAACTTTATAAAAGAACCACATTTAAACTTTTTTAAGTTTGTTTATATATTTTGATCATTTTACACCATGGCCTTGTGCCTTAAGTGTGAGGAAGGGAAACCCAGCTGGCTTCCTCAAGTGGGCCAGATGTTAAGACCATGAATAGACTTCCCCTGTAAGGAAGTTAATGGGGATGCTAAAGGATGGCTGGTTGCCTAGTTTCACCACACATGTTGAAGTGAAGGTGGTGAGCACACGACAGCAGCTGCCTTGAGGCATGGAGCAGCTGCATCTGCTCTCTAGAGGAGCATATTGCTCATGTATGAGTCTAACTCGTTTGTGTGACCACACAGTTTTACTCCCGATGCCCAAACAGCAGGTGGTAAAAGAGGAGACTCACAGGAATGCTGGATGTCAGAAAATGTGTAGTACCTATGGGAAGGTTTAGGAGGACAGTGCTAATTTCCGGGCCTAAGCAAGCTGAACCATGGAGTCTCAGCTGCCAGAAGAAATACAGATGTGTTTCCGTATCCATACCAAGAGCTGGAGAGTCAGAGTTTCGGTTTTGCACAAGAAGACAAGAGCACAGCAGATCTAGATTTTTGGCCTAATACACTATCCTGGTAAACATTTTAAAAGACAGCACGTCTTGGGATAGCCCATGCTTTTTGTCCTGCTAAGAAGCAAGGACTTGTGTTACACCTTCTATGCATACAGGAATGATCAATTCCAAAGAGGAACAAGAACTCAGTGTAAGATTTTCAGTTCATTTTATAGTTCTGAGCCATATATTTCCACTGGGAAGTTAATGGCTTAAAGGCTTTCCTTTTTTTTTTTTTTTTTTCTACTTTCTTCTACCTTTTAATTCTTTGCCTATTATTTCTGGGATATAGTGCTTTAATATTATTGGATGTATGCTGTAATTTACTATTGGAACTGACAGGATGTTCCCAGGGATTTCTGTGTACAGGTTTTTGATGTAAAAGAAGAGTACTGAAAGTTTATTGTCTAAAGTATAGCAAAACCCTTGCCAAGCCAAGTAATTAGGTTTAGAACCATCTCTTATCCTTACCCTAATGTTATTTCACAAAAAGATTTAAAAAAGTAATGACTGTACATATGAATCAGTTGAATAATACAACGGTATATTTTCCCCAATTTTTGATGAGGAAAGCAAAAACTCTATAGCTCTCTAATATACAGAAATCCACACTGCTTTTAATAGCAAAAAAGGAAAATAAATAAAAATTACTGATATTACTATTAGAAGAAGCAGTACTTTGAGAAAGTCAACAATATGCTTTACAAAATTTCACTACTGGCTCTTGAGTGATGGGTAATGAATTTACATGCAGATGTAAGTTGTGTATAGCACTTTTTGCAAATGTGTCAGACTGAAAAGTATGAATAAACATTAACAACTTTTTAAAGGATAGCATTTGAAACTTAGGAGAAAGTTGGGCTTTACTCTTCTTTAAGCATTTTCCTTTAATGCTGCTTTGTTTTATTAACCACTGACACTTATAGGGCATTTTATTGTCCTCACTGCTGTCAGTCTATTCTCATGAAGCACGCGTAAACCAATATTCTGACTCTTGCCAGTTATAGCTCACACTGGCAAAAGATATTTTCCATTTTACTTGAGACTTGTTGCCTTACTTGTTTGAAAGTTGCCCTTCTTATTGTGACATACCTTGCGTTATTATGGCTAGGGTAAAGCAAGGAATTGCGTATTATGCCATTTTTCACTGGGTTACTCAAATAAAGACCAACAAAAATGTATCCAACTTTGATACTTTGACTTTGTAAAGGTTGGTTGTTTCCATTTTTTTTTTAAAGTTGCATTTCTAATCTTTTTACCTTACTGTATTATGATTATTTTGATTAATGATTAATTGTATTATAATTAATGGCTTTAATGTAGAATTAAGCCCAGGTTGGTTATGTTGGTTAAAACTTTCTTCCATTTATCTCCTTGGCTGTTTCTGTAGACTAAAGTTAAATGTAGACCTGTTTAGAAATGTTGCTCTAAAAGAGTATCCTCTGCTAAATAATTTTCAATGAGTATTAGATGCTGAAATGAATAGAAAAAGTAAAATTGCTCTACTTAAAATATATGCAGCATATAATCTTATTAGTATTAAAAAATCAAATACAAAACATTTGGCAAATATGAAAAAAATGAGTTCATGGGTCAAATAGTACCTTGGGAATGAAAAATTTTAACACTATTCACTATTATCTCTTTCCTTTTTCCCTCATCCACTTCTTTCCCCTTTATTAGAAGATATTTATTAGAAGATATTACTTATAGATTCTAATTAGGAGAGAGAAAGATGAAAGACTTATTATCTGCAAGTTTTAACAGTTTTGTGCGTTAAATTGTTTACTAACATTAAATCAAAATACTTGAAACAAAAAATAAAGCTGATAAGTAGTATACAAGACTACAAATTTAGGGAGTTTCATTTGCAAGTTGTTTTTAAAAAAACCCAAACCACAATGCTTTTTGATACCAAGAGTTTTCCAAAGGAAAGAGAAGTATTACCTACTCCTATACTATTTGATATCTATTAGAAATAGCGTGTCTGTCCCACTAATGCAGATAATATATAATTAAACAGAACACTGCAACTGTGACCAGCACCTTGGGAAACAATTTGAAAATAACACATCTTTCAACTGTTGAAAGATGTGTTATTTTGGACTCTGGTAGTTAAAAAATTCTCTTATTAAGAACACAGTGGCAGTTCTTAGCACTGCTGAGTACTTTGGCAGAAAAAGCAAATTTGTTCAATGGGTATTAATGTTCTGTGTTTGGAAAGAATGGCATACTAATATCATGTGATGATTACAAAATACCAGCTCAACTCTTTATTATCAAGGCCAAATGAAACATTTTTTATGAGGAAAAGAATATTTTATAATTAAAATAAAACATTTAAAAATGAAAATCTTGGACACCAAATTATAAGGTAATGCTCAACTTATAAATTATTTTATAAGAACTAAAAAGTGATCTATAATAGTACTATTAAAAAACTCCAAATTGAGTGATCCAGGTGATCCTATAAGGTCCAATACCTTTAAGGTATCCTAAGTTTGAGGGGGAATAATAGAAGGATTGTTTTGGGATTGAACGAACAAATATCATTATCGGAATATTATTAGAATTATCAGAATATCATTTATAATATTCAACCTGGTTTTACAGAAATTACTTTTTAAAAATTATTTTCTTCAAATTACCTTCAATTCATTCTTCAAAGAGAGTGCACATTTGGTGGTTCAAAGGGATTACTTAGCTGGAATACTGCATTTTTGTGTGGTATTTATTTTGTTATTGAAAGTCTCCAAATTTAGACAAAAATTTTACCATCATTAGTGTTATGTTAATGTTATGTATGTTATGTATGTTAATCAGTCTCAGAAACAGGCACTTATTTTTTTGATCGATTCAATTTTATTGATGTATTTAAATTTTTTATGGGTTTAAAAATATTTTTGTGGGTTCCTATCACTAAGCAAATTTCTGATAACAGTCACTATTCCATTTATTTTCTCATAGCGACCTGCTTATTTAAAAAGGCATTGGACATTGACTACAATTTACAAGACAGAGAGACTGAGTAATGGTTGATAAAGATATTTTTTAACATTATTATTAATATATAATCTGGAAAGCAATAAACAGAACTCTAGGAATTCACAATTCAAAAAGAATGTGTAGTAAAGGAGAGCCTGAGTAAAAAGAACCAAGAATGGCCGACATGGTGGGGGTAGAGACTGATTCCCAGGAGAAACTCAAATTTGATTAAATTAACATGATCCAACTTGTTTTTGTTAAAGGGTATTCATACATTTTTAAAAAACCCTTTCCTGTATAGAGAAGAGATGACCACATTTGCATACTGAAAAATAAGTACATGTGATGATTCACACAGCTTAAAAGCCACCTGTCCTTTGAAGAACTGAGATTTCCTTCTTGTTCAGAACACCACTTTTCTAGTTTGAATTGGCTTTAGTCATAGACCCCAGGACTGAGCTGACATTTAGGGCAGCATCTGAAAATTAGTGTCTGGGACAAAAGTTCACAATTCCAGATTGTTCCTACTCTGCTTTGTTCACCTGTAGATAGATTTATTATTTGCAGTTGCTGTCCTTCTCTTTTCTGTATTGCATCTGAAATATGTGACATAAGAGTTTGTTTCCTCACCTCTGTGTTATAGGAGTTATACCTGCAGTCAGGCTCAAAGGACCATATCACACAACATAGCAACTGAAGTAAACCACCTTTGGAAATTATGAGGGGTTTTTTTGCTTTTCTTTGTCTTTAGCAGAGGTTTGTTTAGAGGCATAGTGGACAGAATTTTGCCAATCCAGAATCACGAGTTCAAGCCATTAGCGTGGGTGTGCTTTACACACTCTAGCTTGAGAAATTATTCTGGCTCAGGTGAAATGACTCCAGTCAAGGAGTCATTTGCCAGCATGGTCAAGTACATGGTCAAGTACATCTGGCCTCTGCAGTTCAGGCTTAAAAGTCTCCACTGTTAATCTTTGAGTCTGCTAAATGTACTCCTTTTATTAGGAGAAAGCAGCTTTACAACATTAGCCTGGAGATAGCCAAGGTTCTTTATGCTTTATTTGCTCTCAGGGGATGCCTAAGTTTTGTGAGTCAATATTAGGATGATGAGGGCATATAACACTAGATCAGTCTAACTGACACCAGGGATGCCCATGTAATCCATGTTCTGCTAATGTATCTGGTGTTGATTGTTAGGTGATATAGGTCCAAAGGGCCAGGAAAGTTCAAGAATAATAAAAAAAGTGGCAAAAGGACCAGAATTTTCTTTTCATCACTAAATTTGTAATATGGACTCAGTCTAGGGAGTAGGGAATATCCAGCTTTTTACACCAAGACTTCTCTTTTCAGAGACATATATAGAATAAAGACTGTATCTTGCAAGGCTGTCATGGAAAGTGGCCAGTGTGTGGATGTTACTTTGATTAACTTATAAAAAAATCCCTGAAAAAATAGATTTAACAACAGTTATTACAGGAAGAGATGATTGCATCCTATTAATTTGTTGTCTATGGATTCTTTAAGTTACTTGGCTATATGAGCAGAGAGAAAAGTACTGCTTGAAATTGTTGCTGACCATTCACAATGGACTGTCTATGTGTATCTAGAAAGGTACCTAATAATGAACTACTGAATATGAAAATTGGAAGTGAATATAACTAAATAAAAATGAACAAAAATTGGCTTTAAATTTAGTGTCTGAATTGAGAAAAAATAATGCTGACGTATATATAATTCATTATTTATGAACAAGAGAATTATTCATCCTTTTGTGGTTTTGTTATACACTTTAGATTGTTTAACAAGGCTAAAGGATAAAATTAACTCCAAAAATAAGCAGTCTGATAGATTATAGATTGATCCAGATAAATTGATGGGTTAATAGATGGCAAATGTAATTCAATCAATTAAATGTGAGAAAAATCCATAAGAATACAGAGTAAAATGCAGTGGTATCTGTTTGTAGGAAGCTTGTTTCAGAGCACAGGCCAGGAGGGAGAATACGAGTGATGTGCTACAGAAAGAAGTCATTAAGTTGTAAATGGAGTTAATGGGAGTAGTGGAAAGAGGAGCAACAGAAAACACTACCTAACTAGAGGACGGCTGGCTGGTGGGCCAGCCACAGAGAGGGCATTTGCAGACTGCTAGGGAAGTTCACTGTATCATCATCATCATCTCAATTTCTCCCATGTTTTAGCTCAGATGATCCTAGAGATTTGTCCTCTGCAGTAACATAAGCAGATGTACACTAAAGGTCCCAGCTGATGGCCTTTTCACCATCAGGTGGTGTTCCAGCCTTGCTTGAGGGCCAGTTTGGACTTTCTGATTGAGGAGGTGTGAGAAGGAAATGAAATCCTACTTGTGCAAATTAGAATTACTGGGTCCAAGCAGCATTAGCAGTTCCTAAGAAAAAGAGAAAAGCTTGTGCCATTGGCATTAAAATAGTGCCAAAATCATTCTGTTTGAGGAAAGTATGTGCTGGTTATTTAGGAGGTGAGAGTTTCTTAGTGCTTTGCAGATCTGTGTCTCCCTTGGCAAATAGATTTACAAGAGCATTGGGTAAAGTGTTTCCATGGCAATGCTCAAGCCTTTTGTCAGCATTTTTAAAATGAGGATTGAGAGGTACCGTACTGAGCAGTACAGGGCAAAAGCTTTTGCTTCCAATCACCAAGAGGAAACAGACCCTTCTGAACTTTTGTGAGGCATGAAAAGGCAAGAGGCAACAAGGTGGTGGCTGTGGGAGGCTTTTTTGTAGGATTGTCAGTATATCGTTCCAGCTGGAAAATAGCTTGAGACTGCCTTTTGAGGGAGTTCAAACAGAAGACCTTTGATGCTAATGCGAGGAGAGAAGCCACAGAAGGAGACCTTAAATCTGCTACTGCAAACAAGTAACTGTTTAAACAATACATGTGAATAATGAATTAGCCAGATGGTTACTGGCTCTTGGTCTTCAGACCTGAATAAAGTCTGATCCATGGGATTGCAAGGATGATTATTATACTCAAGCACCTGCAGATAAGCAGAGAAATTCATCTTCTACTTAACTGGATCTTTTTTCCTGTTGTGAAAAGTAGTATGTCCGGTACAGTTGGATGAGGAATGAATTTTACCTAGTGTTCTGTCCAGAGTTCTGAGTTGCTAATATTTTTTTTTTTTTTTTTTAATTTGCAATACTCCTCTGCCTGATGCAGGCAAAAGAAAGAATGTGTCCTGGAGGATGGTGGAGATGAAGGACCCCTGAGGCCTTTGGAGGAGATTGCACTATTAACAATTCTGCAGACTTTTTGGATTTCCCCGAAATTTCTCACAATGGGCATTGTTGGAATAGTGTTACCTGAGAGCATCTTTGTGTGAGTGCTGGAGCATGGAAAACCTTTTAAGTTACTGAATAAAAGAATGCTGTCTTTAAATGAACAACTTAGAATCTCTCGTAGTTGAATAAGTTGCTGACATCAGTAGATGCAAACTTGGGGAAGTCACAAGTCACAAGTCAAATAAGAAAGAGGGTTTTCACAAAAAACCTTCTGGTTTTGGGTGCTGTGTGTATTTTTATGTTTACCAGGGATACACATTGCATCACCAGCCTTTCAGTAGATCAGTGTTATTTTTAGTTAGAACATAAGTGAAAATGGATATGCAAATAAACTCTACGTGTACTCTGGTAAGACACTGAAGTGTGGTAGATGCTGTCATGGAAGGATGATGGCTGTGAGACTGTGAAATGAACTAGGGATACCATTTGAAAGAACAAGAGAAGAATCTTGACTTTCTTCAAGTGCTCACAGGTATTCTACTAATGAATATACAGGACATACTCAGTGTTTAAAATGCAAATCATGAATTTGATTCACTATCAACCCAAAGGTGAATGATGATCGTTTTTCTAGCAAGGTTGCAGAGAGTGATAAGCACACCTTTTTCATGATAATGACCTATCAGCAAATTTCAATAAAACCGTGTACTGAGCACTGGTAGCGATGCACCACTGCGGTTGTTCTCAGCACCAGCTGAAGCAACTGTTTCTGCAACATCAGAAGCCTCAGGTCAGACAGTGCTTCCCAGAGAGGACGGAGCTCTCTGGAGAGCAGTAGGTACCCAGAGCCTCTCGGTAAGGCGGGGAATGGGGAGATGATGCCTTTAGCTGCAGGAGGAGGGTCTATGTTGTCAAGTAAAGGAGCTGCAGGTGGAGGTCAGCAGCTGCAGAGCATCAGAAATGATGAAAAAAAGAAGGCAAGATCTTCTCTAAAACTATGCAGCTACAGGAGCCAGAGTTCACAGCTGTACCTAAGGAGAGGCAGGTGGAGAGACAGGTAGAGTCTGCGTTTGTCAGGCTGGAAAATAATGACAAAGCCTAGAAGCTTGTAACTTCTGGTACACACAGAAGAGGATCAGTGCCCTGGTAGCAGATGAGAGGCTGGGAGATACCTTCAGTGACAAACTGAGCCCGAGCTGGCTGATCCTGAGCCACACAGAAGCACCAGGAGGAAACAACAAGAAATCGCTGTGGCAGGGAATGGAGGCCACAGTCTGGTGTCCTAATCTGCTGTCAAGTGTTGTTTGTTTCTGGTCAGCATTATGGACCTGAGACATGGAGAGGCTGCTGGTCTAGCTCAGTCCTCAGACTATTAAATCTACTGCTCTTCCATGTAATAGGAAGATAGGGGAGACCTGAAGCATATGAAGTGTGACTGTGTGGCTCTGGGGGTGAGGGGCAAGACTTTGGCAGTCCAGATCTTACTGGTGGAGAAGGAATGGCTTTTACTTTCAAACAAAGATCTACATTAATTTTAAAGATAGATCCAGTTATTCCTCTAGTCTTCCTGAACCATTTTAGAAATGAAGTAAGTAAAATGCCTAAAACTGCATTTGAAAACAAATTTACATTTTGAAATAATATTAGTTGTAGTAATATTCTGTTTTAGCTCTCCAGAATATGGGGAAATACCTTTCAGTGATTCTTTTCTTTGTTTTGATTTGAATCACAACCTTCAATGTCGGGGAATATTTCTGTAACTGGTAGAATCCTTATAAATAGAATAAACTTCAGTAAGTTTTAAATAGCTTTTAAACTTAACGTGTACATCACACATGCAAAAGTACTGCACTCCTTAAAAGGGTAAAGTCCTAATCTGTGAATTATGAAAACCCATACCTCTTTTCCTTTCAGTACCAGGACATTTTTTTATTCACATAGGCCTTCAGAGTTGTTACCACCCACCCCAGAAGGGGAGGCTAACCCGGGTAATAAATCCCTTGGGGTGAATTAGAATGAAATGACACTGAAAAAATGATGTTTGTAAACATATATATGTAGGATTTCTTTTAGAACAATTTTGTTTCAAAGGTAATGTTGCCGTCATCTATAGTAATGCAGGAATATTAAAGCATAAAAATAACACTTAAGGAAAAGTTTAAGGAAAGGGAGAGAAAGAAAGATAAAAGTGGAAAGATATATATATATATGGTCAGCTCTAGATTCAGCAATGAAACTTGGTATTTGCAGCCCTGATGTCTGTTGATTGAAGTGATGGTCTTGATCTACTGGGGGTGGGGGAAGGCCACCAAACTCAAAGAACATCTTTTACCTCCCTTGGAGTGGGGAGTTTTACAATGGATGGTATCTCAGGCATGTCTCTGACACCTCCTAAGACATTGCAGCTGCCTATTATGTCAGCATCAATCATGGTCCAACATTTGAGATGCATAGCCCAGGCTAGATGAGAAATGTCTTCAGGGTTCCCCAGAGGGGTTTCTACAGCAGTCATCATGTAAGGGAGGACACTGGTGTGACTAGAAGGATTATCCTATCTCACAGGATTATCCTACCTCTTATTAGCCTCTTTCCTTATCTAGAAATCCAGTTTGTAGCTTCAGGTATGGATACCCTTCTGCACCTGGGATAGCTGGACAATGGCACCTACTTACCTGATCTGAAGGTCCTTTCACAGTAGGCATATTCAGGGAGGGGTAGGCTTTGCTGGGTGAGCAGCTGTTTCTTTTCAGTTTACAACAGACTTTTGGTGATCTCACAATGTTTAAACCATTAACTATTTCAGTCTCTGAGTTGAGTTTATGACTCAGAGACTGGCATAAACTCTCAAGAGTTAAACTCTCAAAGTTGGTTTTGAATTTTTTTTATGGTCATTGGAGATCCAAATTTTAGTTTATGTTTACTTGAACTCACTTAGGTTATACTTGCTACCATTATAAAATTTGTTTCTTTTCTCGTGGGAAATAGTAACTTCTTCAAACCTTAAAGAAAATAAAAATTCACAACTGATGTTTGGTAATTAGAGGCATAGAAACTCAAACTAGGCTAGGCTTAGTTATATTAGTTATATTTTGTCAACAAAAGATTCAGCATGTACTGCTGCAGAGGGCTGTGAAAGGGACTTAGCAATGACCACTGGAAGTTTTTATTTTTTAATGCCTCTGCTATTTCACTGCAGAGAAAAGGAAGAATGAAAGTTAAGTGCAGTACTTCTAATTTTGCTCCATTGGAATAGCTGTAGGAACATGACTTGCAATTCTGTCGAAGAAACAATTGCTACTGATATCACTGAATGCAGTGATTTTGTAAAGTCATACTCTGTCATCAGTTTCTAAACTGCTTTTCTACTTTTTGTACGCAAATGTTGGTATCTAGATTTCCTTCAAACATCCTGTTGCTCTACAAAAACACTGGTGAACTTGGCTTAGTAATTTTTATGAGTGATCTCAAATATCTTTTTTAAAATATTGCAGAAATGGATTTCTGTTTCAGTTACTTGTTACAGTGTGACAGTAGTTACAGTGAATTAGAGATGTGTTTATCAGTTGTTTAGTAACTTTGTCCTGTGTTTATTCTAAACTTTCTTGACAACAAGTGATGAAAGCATGTTCTGAAATGAACATTTTTCCCTAGATTAAGTGTTGGTCATAAATTTTGTACTGTAGTTATTTCTGGTAGGATTCCTATGCTGAGCTCTAGGCACTCTTGCATAGCAGAAACATCTGGTTATTTGGCAGATTCTCCAGACAAATGTGTTGCCAGCTTCCGAGCTGTCTCCTCATTTGCCTTATGATTTGGCTTTCTTGGCAGATTGACTCAAATTCCTCAATGCCATTTTTTTTCTGATTTTCTTTTTATAATAAAGACAGTATTTCAAATGTTTTAAGTTTATTAATGAATGTTTATACTGAAAGTTCTGCTTGGTGTATCACTGAAAAAATGCAGGTGACTGGAAAGAAAACTTTGGAGGTAGTATAAATTATATAAATTATTTATAAAATAAATTATTCACTTAAAAAATAAAATAACTTCTTTGTGTTTTCATGTAGCATATAAAATAGCTGAGAATCTCAAACAGGATGATGATATGTGCTGTCCAAACACGAATAGTCATGATACATACTGTCCTGGAGAGCATTTTGTTTTGGCAGTATTTTCACAAAATATATGTCAGCATACTATACGTAAATTTTTGCAGTTGCAGTAATCAAGATCCATGAGAAAGCCCCCTGATAGCATTTCCCAGTGCATCCTGTATGTTGAAAAAGTAAAACAGCTTTTCAGGAAAAATAAATTACTAGATGTGGGGAAGTTCTGATAGTAATTATTCGAATAAGGCTGATCAAGAACAAACATCATGAAAATTTAAAATATGCCAAACTCTGTCAATTACATCATCTACTCTCTGCACACTGACAAGGAGTAATGGAAATGTTTACTCATTTTCAACATTGCAGATAGGTAAAATTTGCTAATATTTTCCAACCAACTGCCCTATCAATAGATCATTTACCTATTCACAGAATGCTCTAAATAATTTTGTTCTGTACACCTACGCCATTCTGTTAATGGCTGTTCTTGGAAAAACATCGGACCTTCTCTTGGAAAAGCATGGGGAGTTGGATGTCTTATACCCACATTTGCTTTCACAAATTAGGTCTGTTTATAGTGAGAGATGATTATGGCATTTTAGGTAGTGCTTACTTTGATTTTTTTTATTATTATGATTTCTATAGTGAGTTCTTCTTTCCCTTTTCAATAGATGAGTAACATAATCCTGTTGGATATTAAAATTTTGATCTCTTTTGTCTCGTTCCTATAAATGCTCTTAGGGAGTGTTATTTGCTTCACATTAGTTTTCTAGAATAAATTTGACTAGCCCCAGAGGCAATGTTAATCTCTTCTGATGCAAATTCTCTTCCAAATGCCAAGACCAGGTGGCAAGGCTTGGTATGAATGGGATCATAAGGGTTTTAGGCAGTTTCTTCAGCATGTAATTCTTTGGCCTGTTTTATTACAGCCAGATCCTTCTGGTTACAGCAGAGTTCCTATGTGTGTTAAGGCTGTGTGGTGCACAGACTGCCTGCATGCCTCATCTGAGATCCCCAAATTATGGTTTGCTTGTGCAGAAAATTCTTGAGTAGGAGATAATTTCTAAACTGTGCTAACTGAAGATTTATGTAAATGAAGATTTACGTCGTGAAAAAGCAGGAAAGTTGGAAAAGATTTTCTGAGGAACTAGAGACTTGTTCCAACTTTTTAAAATGAAGCTCAGTTGAATGTTTGGAAGTTGATCAGGCTTTAAAATTAATCCAGATTAATAATTTGTCTGAATAGTATCATATTTGGACTCAGTAATCTTAGATGCATTTTCCACCCATAACGATGCTAAGATTCTGTTATTCTACAACTTAGCATAACACTACCATATTTAATGAAATATCAATGGATAGAACCACTGTTGGAGCAGGGACTGATATATTCATATTTAGGAAAGATGAAAGTAACACTTTGTAGCCTCTTTTGAATGCTTTTATTCTTAATACACTGGAGCAATTATTCAAAAATATGTCACCAGTGTGAAAATATGTTCCCTTTGGTGCCATGAAAATAGCTCTGTCCTTAGCATAACTGCTGCAAAAAGTGATGGACAAACAAGCAAATACAGCTTTAATTTACTTTTAAAGCAGTATACAAGAACATTTATGTTATCTTTCCTTTTTTTTTTTTCTTTTTTTTTCCCCCCCCAGAATATTTTCTTTCTGTTTTTGAAAAACTGAATGTTCTACTTCTAGACATAGGTACTTTGGTATAAATGAATACTGATGATGAATTAATTCAGTCTACATTATATCTGCATAGGCTAAAAGTGGGTTACAGTACAAAGCTCTAGTTTCTTGCCAAAGTGATAACTTCAGGCCCACAGAGGTATAAAAGTGGAGTATGACACTGGAAATGAAACTGGCTTTTTAAAACTCCCTGTAAAATGTCACTGTAGCATTCTACTTTCATCTCCTAATTATGTATCACTATCTTGTTTACATGCTTTCCTTAATTATCTTGTACTCTGACCTTAATATTGCTCCTTAAAGGTATTGACTTTGATTTAATTTTCTTCTTTTGAAATAAGTTGTGGGTTTTTCTATGCCCTATGTTGATTCAGCTGTGATTTTATCTTACATCCTGCTAGAATTGTGGTGGAGGCCTCTTGTGCTCTAGCTGAGGGGTTGTCCATAACTATGTGTGGGACTTTTTTTTCCTTGTTCATCCCCCAAAAGGTAGGCTAGTGCAGACATTTGAGAGACACTTACCATGTTTAGGTTGCCTTTGTTATTGTTGGGAAGAAATTGTTAGGTTTTTGGACACATCTCTTTCCTTCAATAGGCCACCAAATAAATCCAGGGAAACCTAACAATCAGTCACTGGCTTTCCTCTGTAACTTTCTAAATAGATGAATTGGAAAGAATTAGTCTCTGGATTTTGAAAGATATTGAAGTATGAGCAGTCAGGATTCATTCCTGTTAGGGCAATTCTGCAGATATTTCTTGGGTAGAGTCTCAGATTAAAAGTTGGAGAAAAGAATCAAGTTTTGTGTCTTTCAAGGAAATGAACAGGGAGCCAGAACCACGCTGTGGAGCTTGCAGTAGAAATATTTTGGGAATCCAAAGAAGCCAATCTAAGGTACTCCTCATATACCCAATTTCTCTCTTTGTTGAACAGAAAATTTATACATACTTTGTTTTCTGTACCATGCCGTAATATTATATACATAAGTGTATATTTTAAGTTGCAGGAAGTGTCTTGCCTAATCTGTATCATACTAAAATTTATGGGCTTCATTCATCTTCTTAAATATGTGAACCTAAGAATATTCAAAATATTAGAAGAACCAAAGATAAAAAAATGTCTGTATTGCTAAATTGTCCAGCTCTTTGTGGTAATGTCTGTACATTAAACTTGATTGTTTTTCCTCATGGAGTCCTTATGGAAGTGAATTACCCAGTTTGGAAGTTTGAAAAAAACACTGAAAGTTAATTTATCTAGTTGTTTTTTCTTCTAGTCAGATGCTTAAGTTTAATCTCTGTTTTAAGGAGAAACTATGTGCTTGCAGATTTTTATCCAACCTTGAATAACTGTACTTTAGGTTGTCATGGTTCCGCTGTTACATTTAATGCAGAACTAGCACACTGATTACTGTGGCAGCAGAATTTAACTGATAGGTATAGAGTGTTCTGTCCGACAAATTTTTGCACTTTAGATGAGTCAAGCAAAAGGATAGATTTTAGGTGAAGAAATTTGACACCCTTTACCCTTAGGGACCAAAAAAGCATGGAGTACAAACTACAAAAGCTTGACTTGCACAGACTTGTGTAGTCTACGTTACTAATTGCTCTGAAATTCCTCATTGGCTGCTGTATTTTTATAAGATGAAGAGAAAATTAGTGTGCCATTGCACTTTATAAATAATTCCTGCACATTTAACTTAATTTTCATCATTAATCAGGAAGCAATTAACATTTTAAATGCTAATTTTTAGACTATTAGAGAAATATCCGTTTATATTAGACTGCTAAGATGGGGGCATGCCATTGTAGATTATTATAGCTTGAAGACTGTAGAGAAGAATTCTATATGTTTCAGTTCAGTGCCAGCCAGAAATTATAAGATGCAGTTCTATAGAAATCTGGAAGATTTATTTTAACTTTTGGAGGAAAAACGGCAACGCATAGTTATATAAAAAGCTTTACTTAAGACAAATTTAAAGAGTAATGAAAACAAGAAAAGTTTTTTTGAAGGTCAGAGTTGTATTGTTTTTTAAGTAGCACATTTGGATTAGTGCATTTTTGCATATCCAGCATTAGAATTTTTTTCCCTTGTTAGTCTTTTCTTGTTTTAATCTGACCAGGAGAATGTTAAAATGATAACACCTGGACAGCTCTGATGCTCAAAGGCTAGTAATCATATGTAAGCAGACATTCCCACTGACGGGACATGCCAAGGACTAGATTTCTAGTTTAATTTCCTTATTGTTATTCATTCCAGTCAGCAGCAGAGATTCTGAAATTGTATGGGACATAAGAAACTCACAAATGAAAGCTGCTTTTAGAGAGAGTCAGAGACCTAATGAGTAGAAAATGCTTAGGTGACAGACAACTGAGTCTTGACCAGCTTTTGGATCTGAACACTGCCAGTGACTTGCTCGGTGATGTTCAGTCAGGGGTTCTGCTTCCAGAAAAACAGGAGAATGATGCTGCCTTTGTTTTCAGTGCACTTTGATCTTAGTGCCTTCTAAACTCTGTCATAATACTGTTTAAAAACCTAACTAATTGCATACTTGTATCCCTCTGGACAAAGATAACCAGAAGAGAATTACAAAAGTTATGGAATTGTAGTCTCTTACCCTTCTCTACTGCTATCTTAATTAATGCTGACATATTCAGCTTTAGAAAATTCCAGTGTTAGCTATTTAGACCTGGAAGTGTAAGAGAGAGTTTGTTTTTCTGTTTTGTTGTACTACTAGTTATGATAATTGTCAGAGTTCAAAAACAACGGAAACAAAATTTCTACATCCATTTTCTAGATCCTGTTGGTTAGGAAGTTTATTTTGCCGTAGGCAATTTCTCATTTCCATTTTGATAACCTTCGTGTAACACCTAGCCTCATAATAGATGGTTGGCTTGATGATTCAGCTGAATGTTATGGGTTCTATTAGCCCTCAAATGTCTCGTAGTTGGGCAATAGAGTTTGAAGCCATTCTTCTCAAACTCCTGCTTTAGCAGCAAGTTTACTGGTAATAAAACAAATGCAGTAATGAAATTCAGTTGTGTTGTCTATACATTCAGAAAGATGCACCTCTGTAGCAAATTGCTGTCAAATGACCATCTAAATGAGCTTGTTATTACACACACATCCATTTTGCTATTTCCAGCATGTAGCTACTCAGGGCTTACTGCCAATGTTCATTGGGCTCCATTGGTAAACATTTGTTTACATCATGGCTTATATTTGATACGACTATCTTCATTGAATCTAAATACTTTCACTTAAAACTAATCATAACTTTTAAGAACTGTGATATATTTTGCTTTCTACGTCTCATATAGAAAATATTGATAATTTATGGAACCCCTAATCCGACTGAGTTAATGGGAGTGTGAGCAGGGGCTAGCAGTGAATATGTCGTCAAAGCTGCTTGGGTGTTTTCTACAAAGCCAAAGAATATCAGGGTAGCAACAGGAGCATTCAGATGGTTCTAATAAATAAATAAATGAAATTATATTCTAAGTTATTTAAAAATAATAATGCTGTAATAAATATTTACATGAAAGGTTTAGGAGAGAAAAACAAAGACCAAAAGATTATGAACCCAGTAAGAACAAGCATAAACAATTGGAAATTTAACAAAGTCAAATAAAAACCAACTACACATAAATTGAAACTCACTTTACTGGAGCAATTGTTGTCTCTAAAACACATGCACAATGTACGTGCCTGGTTTCCATGGTATGTTACAGTGGAATTATTTCACTTATTCAGTACTTGGAAAATTTAACATTCTCTGAAATTACAAGTTTATTCTAAAAAGGTGAAAAAAAGGTCATAGCAAGCCTTAGATTCATATGTGTGGCTACAGTTTGCAAGGCCAGAAAGTTACATATAGCTACAGCTTCATGTACAAGAGTCCATTAGTAGATTCATATGTGTGGCTACACCTTAAAAGCCAAATTATTTGTACAAAGTCACAAATGCAGATCGTGGGTCAAACCAGTTTGTACAGCCTCTCTAGCTTTTCTTACTGATGTTAGATAACAATGACCCCTCAGGTTTTCATTTGAACCAAAAATTTCTTGGCTTCTGCAGAGGAAGAGGCTCTGCAGAATGTCTTGTCCTCTCTTTCATTCAGGAGCCTGGAAAGTTACTGTGCATTAATTGACACTCATGGCAATTTCAGATTGTCAGATAAGTAAATTAATGAAACAGAAGTGGGAAGCTAGTATTGTGTGAGATGTTTCTATCCTCCACCGGTGAAATTAGGGTGGAAACTGCACTGAAAATAGCGTGATTTTTTTCCCTGGTGCTCTTTTCTCTCTGTCTGCTTCAGAGACGCTGAGCGAGAGAACCAGGACAGAATGTGCTAGGATGTGGGTGACACAGGTTCTTGAGGATGAAATCTGATTTGAACAAGACTATTTTTTATTTTGAGAATTTTCACTGCAAATGAAAAACCACAGTATTGGAAGCATGACTTCACCTTGGCTTTGTAGCTTAATAGCATGTGGGAGATCTCCTGTGTTCAGGTCAGCTCAAGATCATGCAGACATCTAGCATTTCAGCTTTATTCAAGTGCTGGTGTTCCCTTCCTACAAAGTGGGTTAATATGTTTAGAAGAATTTTCTCATTGATCTATTTTTGCCAGAAATAGTGAAAGGGAGAGATTCTGCCTGTGCGGTATGAGAGGGGAAAATGCATATTGAAGCAGCTTAAAGCATGAAAAAACTGATATTATAACTTGACTAAGAAATGAGTCTCAATTAGCTGCCACAAATGAAGTGCATTGTTCTTCTGGGAAGTATTTTGGTTATTGCATCTTAGTCTCATTTTGAACCCAATTTGAAAGAAACTAAGTATCCAGATCTGTGCTTTCAGTATTCTGTAACTTACAGTCTGAAAAGTCATAATGGTATTACTTTTCTTAAAAAAAAAAAAAAAGAAAGCAAACGTTATATATTGCTTCTACACACATTTCCATGTGTAATCCAACCTAAAATATCCTGATCTGTTATATATTATTGCTGGAAGATATGGAGGTATTTTTCAAGACTACTAACAGAGGAAAAGCCTTTCCACAGAGGCAAAAACCAGAAGAGTTGCTTGCCAAGCCACTTTCCATCGTTTACCAGCAATACTGGCTAATCAGGGAGGTCCCAGTTGACTTAAGTGAGCAAAGGTGGTGGCCATCTACAAGAAAAGCTGGAAAGATGATTCAGGGAACTACAGGCCTGTCAGTCTGACCTCAGGGCTGGGAAAGGCTATGGAACAGATCATCTTGAGCATGTGCAGGACAACCAGGTGATCAGGCAAGCTGGCATCGGTTTATGAAAGGCAAGTCCTGCTTGACCAACCTAATTTGCTTCTATAGCAAGGTGACTCTCTGAGTGGATGAGGGAAAGGCTGTGGATGTTATCTGTCTGGACTTTAGTAAAGTATTTGACACTGTTTCTCACAGCATTCACCCATATAAATTGGCTGCTCCTGACTTGAATGGGTGCGCTGTTCACTGCAGAAAAAACTGTCTCTATGGCCAGGCCCAGAGAGTCCTGGTGAATGGAGATAGTTCCAAGTGGTGGCCAGTCATCAGTGGTGCTCTCCAGGGCTCAGAATTGGAGCCTGTCCTCTTTAATATCTTTGTCGATGATCTGGACAAGAGGATCAAGTGAACCCTCTCTCAGTTCACAGCCAACACCAGGTTGGGCAGGATTGTTGATCTGCTGGAGTGTTGGAAGGCTCTGGAGAGGGATCTGGACAGGCTGGATCAATGGCTGAGGCCAGTGGTCTGAGGTTCAAAAAGACAAAGTGCTGAGTCCTGCCTTTGAGTCAAAACAGCCCCATGCAGTGCTACAGGCTTGGGGAAGAGTGACTGGAAAACTGCCTGGCAGAAAAGGACCTAGGGGTGTTGTTTGACAGAGAGAGAGAGAGAGAAAGAAAGAACAAGAGTAGACAGTGGAGAGATATCTCCACCTGTGGATCCAGCAATGAGACTTAATTGTTGCAATTTAGGTGTCCATTAGGTAAAGTGATGGTTGTAGTCTTGATCCATTGGAAGTGTGGGTGATACCAAAAAGCANAGAAAGAAAGAAAGAAAGAAAGAAAGAAAGAAAGAAAGAAAGAACAAGAGAAGACAGTGGAGAGATATCTCCACCTGTGGATCCAGCAATGAGACTTGATTGTTGCAATTTAGATGTCCATTAGTCTTGATCCATTGGAAGTGTGGGTGATACCAAAAAGCAGCAGGAACTTCTTAACATCAAATTGTAGGTTTTAAAAACATCATTCTTCATTCAGCATTCTGGACATTCAGAGGATGGCTCCTCTAATCAAAAGTGCCAGATGACAGATAAACAGGGCTTTTTATTACACATACTGTTTACCTATTATTAGATATTCTGACTTAATACATATTCATTAGTTTGCTTTACGTAGTCACACCCTTATTGGAAGTCCTGTTTTGGTCCTTCCTGGTCTTTGTTGTCTTGATCTCAGTTCTTGAGCAGGCACAGCATCATAGTGTTTCACCACCAAAAACTGTAATGTTTGTTCTTTGTCTTATTTGGGTACACAAATGTTTGTTTGAGTTACATGCTTATCTAATTTTCTATGACTTTCTAAGATTATATTGTTCCTTATTTGAACATTCCAGGATACTGTGAGCAAAGTTTCTCTTTCTCCTATGAGGGGAAACCCATGAAATGAAAAGTTCTATGGGTTAATATACCTTCAAGTTCAGGTGGAAACTCCCAGCTACCTTCCCTGGGAGTTTACACTGTCTGATGCAACACTGTGGAGCACACACCATCCTCTGGTGGAAGGCCCAAGAAATGAGTATGGGGGTGCTGGCTTATGTATGGCAAATTCCTTCTGAGGCCTTTACAATGTTTGAGACAGGCAACTCTTTAATTCCTTACACTAGTTAAAAATGTGTATGATTTACAGAAGGCTGAAGAGAATTTCTTGGGGAAAAATAGCATATATTCTGTTCCATCCCATATTCCTGGGAACACAGATCACTTTCCAGTTGGCCTTTAACTTTCTTTTCCCCTCTTGTATTAAATAATATTGTTGTATGGTCCTCAGCCAAAACAAGACCAAAGGGCTAGCTGGACATTGTTCCCACTTTCAGGTCTGTGTTGCATGTGTGTCCCTGAAACACAGGGATCATTTCCTAATCAGGCAGTTCTCCTTGATGCACAGAGTCCTGCTGACTGTCAAGGCTAACTGCAGCATTGGAAATTCTTAAGTTTTTAATGGACCTCTCTTTTGCAGGTGTAGAGGCACAAAAAAAATCACAAAACACAAGTCAACAGAATTATATTGCTCTTTCATAAAAGTAATATGTGTGAAAAAGGAAAAGAGGATACTTCCTATATTCAATTAATAAATAAAAAAGTATGTGTAATAAGAGCCTGTTGCCATTAGCATTTAGTCTCTTGATTTCCTTCAGAAGAAAAGCTAGTTTAAAAAAAAATNCAAAAAAAATCACAAAACACAAGTCAACAGAATTATATTGCTCTTTCATAAAAGTAATATGTGTGAAAAAGGAAAAAAAAAATTGCAAAAAGGAAAGATTGAAAAGGAGAGTGTGCAAAGAAAAAGAACAAAACTTAATTTATTCTAATGGCTTTCCTTGAAATGTCTTGATGTTTTGTACTGAAAAAATTCCAACTTCCTATTGCAAAGTAATTTTAAATAGACATACTACATTTTTTGCTTTACCGATTATTGGTGTGTGGTTGAGGCTTATTTTCCTAATATATTTTTAGTGACCTTTAAAAAAAAATGATTTTGACATTTTATGGCATCATGTACAACAGTAAATACCTCTTTATCTTCCATTTCAGTTATTTTCTATTCTTTTTGCAATACCCTCCCTAAATAGTGTACACATTTTTTTGTGCTAAAGTATGTTTACTTTTATAGGTATATAGGTACCTACATTTTTATATTTGTGTGTGGGTGTACACATCTGTGTGTGGAAATGATTTGTCTAAAAAAGCATTGGAAAAACTTCCAGATAACATTTTGGAATTGTTTAATGCCAGAAAAACTATGTATAATATTTAGCTCTGTCTTTAAATTTCTATATACTATTCTTTCTTTTAGACATCCATGGAAAAATTTAGCAACAGACACATATATGTGCTGATTTAAAGGTAAACCGGCAGGAGAAATAAACCCAACTCAAAGGAAATTAAAAGTCAGAATGACAATTTTAATAATAACAATAATATAATAAATACAATTTTATAGGTGAACAATTGATTTTAACCCACAAAACCCGGCACCCTGGGGCACGAACAGAATCGTGTTCATCAGCCCCCGCGTTGAACCCCACGTGGGCCCCTCTTAGTCCAAAAAGCAAAAAAAGAAAAACATGCCGATGTCAGCGATGGTTGCAGTCCGGCTGGAAGTGGTGGGCGCAGTCTGACTGAGAGCGGTGGCTGCAATCCAGCTGAGAGGGGTGGTCCCAGTCCGGTAGAGGCTCTGGTCATCCTCTGGATCCCACAAGTGGAACTGGAAGCCCCCAGACCCCCAAGATCATATATCTTCAGGTTCAGGCAGCAATGCCCAGCCCCTTTCCCAGGGCAGGGAGTTCCACTATAGGTGAGTGGGTGTGCTGAGTGTGAGGACAGGAACATCTTCTTATCTCACAGGCCTCTTAACACCCAGCTCATAGCCTGAGGGGTCAGGTGTGCTCTGGGCAGCTGCTGCAGATGGTTTATTGTTAGCAGCTTCTGGGAAATGGCATAGGGGGTGTAGAATACACAGTTCGGGTTACACCCACACAGTGATGAACTGGTTCCCAGCTGTTCTAACTAGGACAATATATTAAAATGCTAAGTGGGAAATTGTGTACCTAGCCCTGCCAGGGCTTATCTTTAGTTACATTACTAACTTTAGTAATATCACAAGCTATTTATTTTTGTTATAAAACCTTATCATGAAACAGATATTACATGGAGATTACTAAACACTGTAGTTACTGCTAAATAATGGCGGGGAGTGGGGGATGGGGAATGTAGTTTATTTGTTGCTTTGAAACTTTTTTAACTTCAGAGTAATTGTCTGGTGACAGGAAATTCCTTTCACATAAAGAAGGCAAAATTATAACAATTTTTGCTAACTTAGTAACAGGGGGAACCACAGTCCTGCAGCACTCCTCTGTTCTGAACTTAGTTCCAAGTCTTATCCCAACCTTATTTTCCACCATCTGTTCCAACTTCCTTTTCATTTCACACAAATATCATGGTATTCTTTCCACTCTCATCTTGCATTCCTATCACTGAATAACTAAATACCCACCCACCTAACACATAGGTTAATACCCAGACCACATGGTCCACCTAGGGGATATTTTCTAACTATGGTTTCATTTCATTACAGGTATTTTTCAGATCTCTGTTTTTTCAAAATATCTACTTTCATGCAGAATACACATCCTAAAATATTTTCACATTCTGTTTTTATGTTTTTATTAAAGACCTTATCTTTATTAGTGAATACTCTTTCAGCTGGTGCTTTCTGCACTCAAGTTTTTTTGTTTCTGTTAACAGGCATTATTTTTCACCTAAATTTATCTTCTAGCTTTCAGTCTGCCAATAAGCATTTGTACTTGGTTAGCTCCCTGCAATATTTATGTATTACTAATTTCCTACTTTACATTCTACCTTTTAAAATATTTTCTATTTGTTACAGTCTCCTTGAAATCTAGGTATATTAGTGTATTACTTCTCATTCTAAATATGTGTTTATAAAAGTTTTTTTGCTGATATCACAGAATCATAGAATGGCCTGGGTTGGAAGGAACCTTAAGGATTATCTATTTCCAAGCCCTCTTCAGGGACACCTTCTACTAGACCAGGTTGCTCAGAGCCCTATGGCTTAGACCATGGACAGTTCCAGGGATGAAGCATCCTCAGCTTCTCTGGGCAACCTGTTGCAGTGCCTGACCACCCTCACAATGAAAGAATTTTTTCCTAATATCTAATCTAAACCTTCTCTCATTTAGTTTAAAGCCATTTCCCCTTGCCCTATTTCTATCTGCCCTTGTAAAAAGTACCTAAGTAATGTAACTTTTTCTTTCAAAAACCAAAAGCATTTGGAGAAAAAATCAACCAACCAACCCCCAACATGTTTATCTTTCGACATGTTCATCTATGTAAAGAGATTATATACGGTACCTGTGTGCAAGATATTTTGAGACTAAGTACAGTCTGAGCAACAGCTATAATTCCTGAATGCTTAAAGCCTGAAGCAATTTATGGACCTCTATTGTGTGTGCAGGAAATGGAATGACATCTGGCACTTGTTGCTAGGCAAAGTGTGCTTACCAACACAGCACTTAAAAGTAGTCTGGCAGTTTAACTGGTAGGAAAGCTAAATTGCTTCCAGTGCAATTTGCCTGTGATATATTTCTAAAGTGAATGTAAACTTTTTTCCTAACCAATAATTTATGCCTACAAAATTTAAACCCTGCTACTTGTGTAGGCTGTCAGCCCCATGTGGGTATAATCCCAACATTCGGGGGGGGCTTTTTTCTGGAATGTACTAAGCACTTCTCAAGAACATTGGTTTCAGTAGGAATTACCAAAACTCACAATTGCTTTGTAATGCACGTAATTAGGCTCTCAAAAATCACACCCATATACACTGTGAGGGGTGTGGATGTAGGAGAGCAATTTAGCTAGTGTTTCCAGTAGCTCAGTATTTGCTTCATTTCTGTTCCATACCATGGACATTGAAGTGAAAGGGAAAGGATTTTGCATTTCGAGGACTGGAGACATCCTTCAGGGTATTCTTGACACAATACATATAAACTACCAATAATCAGTCATTCTAGATGAGCAAAAACAGTGTTTGAATATTATATGTGCATTATGGTGGGCCATGTAGAAGAAATTAGAAACACATGGGGTGGTTTATATCTGTTTGTCTGATCTTAAAGTCTTTCCAGGACTTAAAAAAGATGTCCACTGTCTAACTGGGTTTAAGCCAAGCGGTGTTCATAATGGATTCATGAAGATACACCTTTTTCAAGAACATTACACTTTATTACACAGAAATTTATTTTAAAAATATTTGTTACAGAGAAAGTTTGACTAATTTATATTCAAATATAAAATAAAATATCCTTTATTTCATTATAATCTAACTTGGCTTTCAGTTGTGGACCTCTATATTGTAGGTATCTAGCAAAGACCTTAGTTGAATACGTATTCTAGCTTTATAGCTTTGATTTGCAACTGTAATATGAATGAGATTCTGCTTTGCTCAATGATTGTCATTCAGACATTCTTTGCAGAGAACATGAATTTGAACTAATGGCAGGAAAATTAAACAATTCTTCTATTGATTTGTTAATTCTTCTAGTTATAAAGGCATTTCCTTTAGGGAAATTGCATTCTATTTGGGCATATCTTCTATCAAATAGCCTGCTTTGATTCTTGATATGATCACATCTAATCTTTTTGATTGACAAGGTTGAATCTTACTGCCAAGCTTTTTTTTTATGCTTATTTTTTTTCTTGACATTTTTCCATGTCATGGCTTTCTTTTACCTTCTTTCCATTCTTTCTCCATTTTGAGTATATGTTTTAACAATTTTCTATGTTTTCTCACCTTCCTTTTTCATTTTCTGTCTTTTGTTTCTTCTGAATCCTCTCTTTAGTCTGGTAGTTTTGTTCTTTCTGCTCCACATTATTGTACTGCCTCTTTTTCTTTCCCTAATTCCTTTGTCCACTCCCTCAGACTCTAATTTCTTCTTCATTTGTTTCTAGGTTTCCTACATATGCTCTATTTAATACCACCCTCTGTCTACCCCTACAGCCACAGTCCTTAGGCACTTAAAACAACTGATGTTTTCACCCTGTTCCTACCCTTTCCTCCCCTCTCTGTATTTTTATCTTTTTTTTTCCCTATGGGAAGCATTGACTGAGGATATTTGCTTAAAGAGAAATATTTTTTCTCTTAGATTTTAATATTTTAAGTGCCATTTGCGAAATAGTTATGTTCATCTTGCATTCACTTACACTTTTTCATCTAAACCATCATAGTCAGTCTTAGCTTGTCCGTATTCATAAGTTTCAGTGTTAGCATGAATCTGTTGTCCTTGTCTAATCTATCTTTCAAATTGATCTGCTTCTTAGAACAACTAACATATCCATAATAAACAGACATTATTAATTTCTGTGATAATTGATTTTCCACAGAATATGAAAGCTGGCCAGGGTTGCACATTGGGAAAACTTTGTGAAACAAAGATCTGCTACACAGAAAGAGAACAGGGAAACTTAGGTTTGTTATTGTCTTTCAAGGCACTATTTTAACAACTACTAATTGCATTATTCCATTTAATTATCTGACTAGCCAAGGTCATGCTCTAACTAGATGGGTTTGTGATTATGTTGGGCTTGACAAGGCATGAATAACCAGCATGAACATAAAAATTATGAGTGCAATACACATTGTGTTTCTATTAGTGTGTTTCAGTCAGAAGCAGAAGTGTCTTGTTTTTGTCCTTGATTTCTGAACTGTCCTTAGTGGCTCCTTTTAGAGCTTCTAGACCTTCCACTCTCACCTTTCCACTCAAAATGTTTCAAAAGTGTAGAAGTCCTAGGGAATAAAAAAATAATAATATTAAAGAAAAAGTACTCTTCTATTACCAAGCCAGCTCGATGAAAGTTCTTTAAAGGTTGCACTCCTTTTTTTCCATCATGTAAAGGTTCATCCTCTTCATCTCAAACTCAGAAGAACAATGAGAGTCTTGTTTACTGAATCTATAATTTAACAGAATGTTTTTTTTTTTCCTTTTTTATTTATTGCCACCAAAGTTCTTAGGAATTTTCTCCTTTGAAAGCTGACAGAGGATCTGCCTTTTTGTCAGTGTATGTGAGAGATTTGTTATCAAAAGCTATCTAGGATCCTTTGTTAGAACAGCCTTCCTTTCTTGCTGCCTTGATTGAGCTTTTGAAGATCCCCTGATGGTTTCATTAGATGAGAGGACATCCATGTCATGAGTAAGAATGATTAAACTTCGGACTGAAACCAGACGTGAGAAAATCAATGTGAGTTTTGCCACTGACTGCAGCACGCCAGTCTCTATTTCCTTCACTGCTTACTGCTCTCATTCTGTATGTTTTTTTCCATTCTGTCCTGGCCACCTAATGTAAGAAGGAAGTGCACAGTGCAAAGTGTAGAGTCAAGACCACTGATTTATATGATCTGAGTGTAAAGACAGAGACTGTCTCACTCTGCTATATTAATATTATATTGGGAATATTAGCTAAATAATATTAGCTAAACTCACTTGTTTTACTGTCTTCCAGTACATTTTATTCAGTATATGTAAAATGTGGGTAATTGTATTCCCCACAATTTTTGGCCATCGTGAAGGTAACAGCCACACAAATGCCTAACAATAGGTTGTGATATGCTAAGGTCACGTAGCAACAGAACTGTATAAATATCTGAAATTAAAAGTACTCAGGACTTCACCTGAAATTACTTCAGAACTTTGGGATATATTTTTTCCAGTGCTTCAAACTTCTTTGTAAGAAAAGGAAAATGTCATTCAACTGTTTGGATTTTGTTTTTTTACTAGATTCATTACTTATTAGCACTACATTTAAATGTGCATCAAGGAGAATAACAACATAAAGAGACTGAGAAGTTCAATTATACCACCCACACCTAGAAATAATCTTTCTACACTAAGAATATGAAACGTTTTAAAAGCAAATAAAACAATCTGTTCGCCTTCTATCCATTGTGTTCTTTTAGTTTCAGAGATTTTTCTGATTTATTTTGAACCAAGGAATAAAAATAGAGTTAATTTCATTTTGCCATGAATTGCAGTCTCTGGTATTTTAAAAACTTATAATACTGTGCTGATTACTCTTCATTTAAAAGCATGATAATCTGTGCATACTATCACAGTTGGAGCTCTGTTCCCACCTGCCAGCTATTTTCTCACTGTTTCTCTGAGCAAGTAGTTTTTCATTTTGCTCTTTAAGTAATTTGATGCAAGGAATAAGCAACATAATAGTTTCTACTCTGTAAAAACCTCTTCCTAAGTTGTCTGACCTTTTATAGAAAGGTCCGAGCATATTCACCCATCCAATTTTGATGATGTACCTGAAGCACCTAAGTTATGAACCCTATCTATCTTGCTAAAATATCTGTATTGGCTTCAGACTGTGCTGTACAGATCTGTGAGGTGCCATGAACTATATGTAAAGTTTTCACAAAAGGCAACTGAAAAAATCATGTTCTAATATATATTGGACAAAATGTATGATTTTTCTGAAAAGGATAACATATTAGCTGGGAAATGTCTAGGGGTCTATAAAGCCTGAATAATGTTTATCTTTCTTTGGGCTTAAGCTCTGAATTCAAACCAAGCTACTTGCTGGAGCCTCCTAACTCTCTCGCTTTGAGTATAGATAAGCTTAGGATGATTCAACTTTTAACTTAACTAAGGAACTCAAGTGCATTCTTTTTCATGGGAATAATTGAGAAGCCTTGCAAGAATTAATAATACTCGGATACCAGGCTATTCTAGAGTGCTTTCATAATCATCTCAAAATAATATAAATATATGTAAGTCCCTTTTATAAATTTATATTACTTTATATAACTTATTTATGCTATTAGAAAGTGTCCAAAGCAGGACCATGAAAATAGTGAACGGCCTGGAAGGAAGCCATATGAGGAACAGCTGAGGTAATTTTGTTTGGCCTGGAGAAGAGGAGACTGAGGGCAGACTTCATCGTGGTCTACAGCTTCCTCACAAGGGGAAGAGGAAGGGCAGGTGCTGATCTCTTCTGTGGTGACCAGTGACAGGACCTGAAGGAATGACATGAAGCTATGTCTGGGCAGGTTTGGGTTGGGTACTAGGAAAAGGTTCTTCACCCAGATGGTTGTTGGATGCCGGAACAGGTTCCCCAGGGAAGTAGTCACAGCACCAAGCCTGACAGAGTTCAAGAAGTGTTTGGACAACATTCTCAGGCAAATGGTGTGATTCTTAGTGCTTTCCTGTGTAGAGTCAGGAGTTGGACTTTAATGATTCTTGCGTGTCCCTTCCAACTCAGAATATTCTATTATTCTATGATATATCTTGAAAAAAGTAATTCTTTTTTCCATATCTGCCACCTCCTTCTCCCTGACAGTCTTCCTATTTGCAAAGAAGGTGCAATGATTTCTTAAAGAATCCTGTTCTGAATATCTTATTTCTTTACCAATCCTTCTGTTTTCCACTTGCTGAGCCTTCCTTCCGACTGAATCGAGTCACTCGATTTAGAACATTTACAGAAGTCAGATGCTGCCAATCCAGACCTGACCTTTTTTTGAAGACTGACTGCAATTGCAATATATTTTAGCCTGTGTTAGCTTAGGGATAAAATTTCCTAAATACCATACCGCATGTTTTGGAAAGTGAAGTCTATTTTAATTTCTCTGAGGAGCCAATGCACAACTTGGTAAGTTTACAAGTCTGTACTTCGTAGAATATGATAACAACAGGGGGTGCTGCAGGAGGTTTGGCTGGACTGTAGAAGAAACTGTCAAGCTGAGGCATGTTCTAGGAAACAAATCAATCTTTATTTTGCTGAACTTTAGATTCTTCTTAAAGCTTGTAAAGAACACCACAATCTCTGAACAGGCTAAAAGTGCACAAATGTTTATCCTTTCCAAAAGCATAGGGGAAAAATGAGACAGTGTTAAGACATGATTAATATTGAAAAAGCAAGGGAAGAAAAACCTTATGCCTACCAGTACAGTGGGTAGAGACTATAGCCAAAACAAATACTGAGAAGCGCTTGTTTAGCATTTGGCAGTGGATAAATGTAGGCATAACTTTATATGCTCAGAACTGTATTTCATTTTTCATTCATGCTCTTCATTAAAACGTTGAGGTATACCCCTCTTATGTGTCCTGTCTGGTCAGATATGTTTAAAATTCTCTAAAATGAGATTTTGATGCACTCATGTTTTTTCCCCCAATAAGAGTCTATTGAAACTATATGCAATGCTCAGTTGGTTTTTAAACATTACTTGAAGACTCAGTTTTATACACCTCTTATTTTGGTAATTAGTTTTTTCCATATGCTAACAAAATTTTTGGAGACATTAGTGACTCAATTTCAGGGATTACTAGCTGGTATTTAACAATTTAAATCTATGCTGTGACAAGCTGCTGTTTCCCATTTCTATTTTCTGCATCAAGGGTGGATCTGCATTGTTTTGAAGAGAGAGGAACCAGATTTCCTACCAGACACAAATCTAAAGGACATGGATTATTATAATTATGATCTTTACTTAGGGATTTGTATAGTACCAGAGAAATTTTCTGTTTAACCAAAAGACTGAAAAATATGTTTTTGATTTAAATCTGAGGAAACTCATTGACTTTGCTTGTGTGCTCTTGCTGAGATGCTGCTGTGCAAAGCACACCCACAAAGAATTTATTTTAAACTAAGCTTTTCAACAAAAGCTGTAGGAAGAATGTGAAAGCACATCCCTTAATTTGCTACATATGTAAAGAGACCATTAAATAAAATTGTTATCCATTCCATTAGAATTATATTAGGGACAAACTAAGTTTTGTAAAGCATATACATAACTTTGTCCAAAATATTAAAAATTAATCAATCATTAATAAATCACATTAAATATAATTATTTCAGATAAGAAAGCACATCATCTAGGAGATCATTGGTTTGAAAAAAAAGTCCTTAGATCACCAGTCAGTCATTCCTTAAGCACAATTACTGAATAATGATAACTTGCTGATAAATTTCACTTGTGTAGTCATTGTGGGAGGCTTGCAGTTATTTTGTGAGGGTATGTCAAGCCCACAAAACTGAAGGACAGAAAAACATTGCAGGAAAGGGAAGCACAGAGTTTTTTACTGTCTATGTGGTCCCTGCTGTTTGATCAGAGCAGACTCTCAAAGCTCCAGTGGATACTGGAGTGGGTGGCATGGCATTTGCCCGTGTGGAGAGAGGCAGTATCCATGGTACCACCACCTTGCTGTAGCTCTGTAGACCAGAGTGCTGAGGCTGCTGACAGCAGGAATAGCAGGGAATTTTTGAATGAAATGGGGTTGCTCTAGAAATTTCACATTTGTTGAAACCATAAGGAAAAGGACTTTCCTCAAATTGCTGTTCAAAGGGCTTTCTGAAAGAGCTTTGCTCAAATGATATCCACCAAGTGTTAGGTTTTTGAGTTACTAGCACAGATGTCTGAGATGGGAAGCCTTAGGAACCTTTGTCCATCTTTGGGATTTAGGCCACAGTTGGAAGCCTCAAGAGCTCCTATACAAACGTGGCTTCCAAGTTTTCCAGATAGCCAAGAGGTGACTGTCAAGACCTTCTGGTATCCTTGGGTTTGTTTCTCATAACTATGGGAGTATTAAAAGCCCTTTGGTTGTTTGGCTGAAATCAAGTAGCTTCTAGGCAGGCACTTGGAGGCACAGTTGTTAATAAATTTGTGTGCCTCTTGTTTTGAAAATAAAAACCGTGCAGAATTTGGAGTTTTTTTTTGGGTGGATGGTGCTGGTGAAGCGAAACATTAACTGTTTAATCTCAAAGGGAATCAGGAATTCTCCTTTAGTCAGATCTGGTTTGTTGCTTTTGAATTATGGAGCCCAAAAGGTCATGGGTAGCCACAGACCATGGAAGGAGCTGGTGAAGGGTATCTGGGACAGCATTTGTTAGTCAACCTTAAGCACACTAGGCTCATTGGCTAAACTCAGGAAATGGTCTTGTGCTGGCTTTTTTGGGAATGATTTTCTTCACTGTAGTTGCTATGGGGCTGTGTTTTTCATCTTTGTTGGAAACAGTGTTAATAACTCAGGGATGTTTTAGCGGTTGCTGAGCAATGCTTGCCCAAAATCAAGGCCTTTTCTGCTTCTCACACCACACACTAGGGAACAGCTTGGGCTGCATAGGGAGTTGGGAGGAGACACAGCTGGGATAGCTGACTGCGGGCAACCGGGGGGATATTCCATATGGCATCATGCTCAGTGTATAAAGCTGGAGGAAGAGGGAGGAAGGGGGAATGTTTGTTGTGACGGCATTTCTCTTCACAAGTCACCATCATGTGTGATGGAGACCTGTTTACAGCTGAACACCTGTGTGCCAAAGGGAAGGAGTGAAGGAATTGCTTCTTTTGCTTTGCTTGTGTACACAGCCTTTGCTTTACCTTTTAAACTGTCTTTTTTCCCAACCCATGAGTTTTCTCACTGTTACCATTCCAATTGTCTCCCCCATCCCACCAGGGCTGACTTCTCTGCAAATTATCTCATGGAAAGGAATTGTTCATCTCTTAGGCATACTTTTGTTTGATATGTTCAGTATCTGTACAAAAGTCTACACTGGGAAAGTAAAATATGCAAAAGTGGTCTTCTAGAGAAGCCAAAGAATACTTGCTCTGCCTATTTAAAGATCTTCTTACTTAAAATTGATTATTTTTGTTCTTGAAAAAATGAGAAACCATTTGGTTAAAAATAAGTAAGAAATCTTTCACAGAAACATTGAATTATTAACAGAAACCTTGACTCTAGACTGTTTTGATGGATAAAACTAATTTATCTCTGTCTCCCTGAGATATTTATATCATCTGTCTAAACAGTGTGATTCGCATTTAAAATTATATCAACTTGTGCCACCTCCAGGGTAACAAACTGGAGCTGATTCCACTGAATGTTGCTTTCCTTCATTTTAATCATTCACAATATCTAATTGATTTTATTAAAATTGAGACTGTTTACTTTATGGGGAATTTGAATTGATAGCCAAGGGGAAGAAAAAGAGATGTCAGTAATCAACAGTACAACCTTTTTTGCTTTTATTTTGGACCTTCATAGTAATGGTAGAGGAAAAATGTATATCTTAGATTCTTGAGGTATGTGTATGTATACATAGACACAAACTTATTAATACTAAGTACACGTGCAGTAAAAAATAAAATAGTTTTTTACATACATATTGTGGGGTTTATATATTATTCAAATAAAAAACTCAAGCTAGGAAAGACAATTTGGTCTCAGAACACTGTTCAGTAAATAAAAGTGCTAACACTATGTATTATCCCTGCCATGTGTTGCAACTGGAAACAATGAAATTTGAGTAGCAACATTTTGGAAGTTTTTATGTCTTGCTCATTATTGCTTTTAAACAATTATCAAAAATTATTTCAGAATTTGCCATGAAAATAACTTCCAAAAATTTTTTTGTGGGTTATGTGGAAACTCTTTGATATTAAAAAAGAAATATTCTATATTATACACTTTCAATATTTATTTGCTGAAAACTTTGGTTGCTAATGCTTTGTTAAGGGTTTAAGCAGAAGCAGGATGGAGATGTAAAAAGGGATACAAAACTGTATAACCCGACACACAGAATTTTGTACAGAGTAATTTTAAGAACACAGGAGACAATCCCACTTATATCTGTCTTTTGCTGAGACCAATCTTTGAAAAGCCTTCCTGGTGTCTTTAAGAAAGTCTTGGTTTTAAATTCTGAAATGTAGGATTAGAATAGTATGTATTTAAAAAACCCTTATGACCAACATGTGCAATAAAAGTCTTTCATAAGCATTACTGAATTTAACTTCTAATCTTGTCAGTGGAATTGCAATTGCCAGTAAGTATAGTTTTAAATTTCAAGACTAAGTAAAATAATTCATGATGATCTCTTTGGACAGAGAAAAATAACTGCAATCTCAGTAATGAAGAATATTCAGACCATCCAGGGGGCAATACTTTTATTTTTTCTTTAATTTCAGTTTCATTTTTTGGTCTATTTCCATTTCTGATTTTAGAGTTTTGTTTGATCTGATCCATGGTTCCTTATTACTATTAGCGTAATAAATAAGTTTTTATCTAATGAGAGGACATTACTTACATGTCTTATATGATGCGGATGCAAATTTTGTTTTCTTAAAATATTCTTCTGCAAATGCTAATACTTTTCAACTCCAAATTTAGCAATAGTGCTTTTAAATCAGCTTATTTGGACAACTTGTAATGGGAGATGATTAGAAGACTTAAAAACTTCTGTATTCACATTGACTCAAGTCAACATGAAACAAAGAGGTTATTGCTGTGAATAATATTGCAGAGTGTGTATAATAGAAATATCCATTATGTTTAGTTTATTTATAACCTGAAAATTAAATAGCAACAGCAGTCATGTCCTCACACTTACCTCTGGTAATTTTTTTATATTGTAATGCTTGTTCTGTTTGATTTTCTGATTTAGGAACACTATTTAATATTTGTTTACCAAAGCATTTTTCTAAGCAATCACTGCAACACGACACCACAAGTGCAATAACATTTTTTTTTTTTTTGCTTAGGAAGTATATACAGTAGTTAAGTTGGTTTTATCCATACCTCTGTTGGATTTATGATTTAACAACATTTATGATGTTTTCATTGTTAGAATGTTCCCAGTAATAACTAAATTGAGATATTTTGTCACCAGTTTTCATTTTAACGTTGAAAATCCATTTCAGATAAACTTAAATGTGTGTGGGGAATCCAATCACTAAAGAGCACTGACAGGCAAATTCTGTTACAGACCCTGTGTGCTCTTGTCACAGTGGCTCAGACAGTCTCTTAGGCCGCCCAAGGGCCAGTGCTCAGTGTTTTTGCCTCTTATTCTGTACTACTTCAAAGTCTGGACAACCTAAATAAACATAGATAAATGTGTTCAATGTAAGAGCATCTAAATTTGATGTCCTTTCTTTCTTTTAATTTTTTAATAGCCCTTTGGGAAATAAATAAGGTTAAATTTCTTTTCATCCTTAAAGGTCTCTGGGCTTAGTGTGTTGCTTTAAAATCTCTGATGCCATTCTTAACAGGACTGTAGCTTGTTGATAAAGGGGCTTCAGTGACAAAATTGGCTTGAAATGTTGTACTATCATTAGACAGCTTTTTCATTCAAATTTCCCCCTGGCTTTATGTTGTTTCTAAATTTAAACTAGTACCCTTGACCAGTCTATAGTTTAACCTCATACTGTCAGCATAGGGAGAGTAATAAGTGGTTGTGTTGTGAAGGAGGAGCCAGTACTTTCATGAAAACCCCAGCATTACCAAACCTACTTTCAGTAGGAGCAGAATCCCTAGGGTATACTGCAAAGTTTAGAAGACACCTGGCTTTCATCAGAGGTAATCCAACATAGACAACTGAGACCCCAACCCTGAAGAGAGATTTATTTCAAACATAAAGAGATTAAAAAAAGTAAAAAAGATAAAAAAAGATAAAAAATAACTAACTTCTTTTTTTCCTCCCAGAAACTGCAACTCTAGCAATTCAGAAAAAGGAGATTCAGAGCAATGCTTCATCTGAGTGCAAGGCAGTTATTGAGAATCAAAAATGCAGCTAAACAGTATAGTCCATTCTGTAAAACTTATCCTAGTGCAATCTGAAATATTTTCACTAGCTTTACATTGGTATAAAGTAGCAGAATCTACTTCACTAACTACAGGAAAGAAAACCATCCAGCTATTAAAAACATCTTCACTGGTCTAGGTTGAAAGTCTAGAACAATGTTTTAATTTTTTTCCCAAATTTTTCAACTCTTATGACTAAATCATCCTTCCTATCTAACATCCCGATCTGAAGCAGGAATCCATAACAATAAGTTCTTAATATTTCTTCACCAATTTAATGAATTGATTTTTTAGATTTGAGAAGCATTTAATGAATCACTCAGGGATTGCTAAAAATGAATAATAATGTGCCCAGTTAATTTATCATGCCAGTTGCTGATTTCCTTCTGATGACTGACTTCATGCTATAGACAGGAATCCTTATGTTAGCATGTGCATCTCACCTGCCTGTAGAAAATTGATTGCATTAAATTTTCAAGTGAGAAGTGCCCTCAACTGTATTCTTACATAGAATAATTGGACTTTAGTTATTAAAAATAAGTGACAGCAAGGACATCTGAGTGTATTTTAATGTCTGGTCAAACAGCCTGGACCTTTGCACTCAAGTAAGCGCAAAGTCTCATCTATTGCAGTAGGAGTTACTATATTATAACTAATGTGGTGCAACCACATAAATAACTATTATTTCAAAGGCAGTATCTCCAATTGTGTTGACTTAATGAACCAAGGATTTATTTAAGAGCTTTGGCAGTTTAACAAGCACAGGATCATAGCTTTAGGTTCCCCCTAGACAGTGTTCATCTTACTGAGAAAAACGGTTACTGTAATTTCAAAGATAGTACATTGCCTCATTGGCCTTTTTGTTTGTTTGTTTTTAAATCATCTACTTCTAGTCATACATCTGAAAAGCAACTGAAAAGCATCTGAAAACTCCAAGAAAATTTGTCCTTGTGAGAACTTTTAAGACAAAGTTAATTATCAATACTTTCTTGATAAAGAAGAGAGTAGGAGAGATTTTGAGCTCATGTCTTGGATTCCTGGTTATGTTGTGCTGTGCTAGAGGTTATCCAGAAGATGAAAGATCCAAGAGTTGAACCCAGTCACCTTTCTTTCAATTCAAGGTCTTGACATCAAGATCAGTCTCTTATTTTCATTTTCTGCTACATGATCCTAAGGAGTCTTCATTTTTTGTGCAGAAAATGAAAACAGAAGACCATTGCTGGTCAAAAAGATAGTCATGACATATAGACATGCATACATTGGCACATGCTCCTAGCAAGACCATGGGAGATAATGAAACAAGTAATTTGTTTTGACTGTTTTCATTGCCTATGGGAAGTTTAACCACAAGGATGTAGAAGAGCTTTCAGTGAACATTAGTAATTAATTAAAAAAATTAACCAAAACTGGTACATAGGTGGAGAGAATCCTTTCCAGTGAAATGCACACAAATAACAATGGCACTGCTGAATAGTGCAATTTCTTTATACACATAGAAATGGAAACAATTTCAAATTTAATTTCTGCTTTATCCAATAATTCTGTAACATAATTGTTTTGATAAACAGATAGACTTAAACTGATATCCTTCTCCTTTCTTATTCAAACTGTATCAGAATATAAAAATCCTGACTTAAATTATTGTGTGGATAAATGAAGCAAAAGAAAATAAATGAATGAATCTCTATTTGCACTCAAACCAGTCTAGTGATGCATCAAACTCCAGAATCTCAGTTTCCCAGTAATTTAATGAAGAAAGAGAGCCAACCTCTGAGGACTGTTCAGTCCACTCAGGACCTGAGTCACTCTGCAGAAGTGCCTGTCTCTCATGATGGATTACAGACAGATCACAGCAAAACCAGGCTTCCAAACTGATGCCCTGAATACATATAATTCAGATATGGATTCAGAACTTTTTGTCAGAGATTTTACCTTTGTGTCTTTGCTCTTGGATCTATGGCTATTCAAATAGGTAGTAGAAAAATGTTTTTAGAATGCACTTATGATGAATTTAAGAGTCTAAGGGCAAAGGTATGTGATCAGAGCCAAGTGGTTGTGGTTTAAATTACCATCTTTCAGGTGAGATGTTTTAATTCCCGAATCATTTCAAGTTTGGAAGTGGCTAAAATTTTACCAGTGTTTTCACTGGAAAACTTGACTCATTCTCCTGAGGTTTAGAGACCTAATGACAATTTTCGAGCATAAACTGGGCCCATTAGCGTGTTACATAGAATGTGTGCATCATTTCAAATGCAGGTTTGTTACCGTTTCCTGTCCCTAATGATATATTTTCAACAGGTACATATCAGACTCTTTTAAGCCAAAGACTTAGTCACATCATCTTTCCAGAGCTGACATGAATGTGCACCCAGGCTCTTCTTGTTATTTCTGGCTGGGGACATATTAGCCTATGGCATAATTTCCTTGCCCCAACTGTGTGATCCTGTGCTTTGTATTTCTAATTTCAATCCTTTTACTAATTCAGTCCTTCAGACAGTCCATCCAGTTAATTTTGTATGGTCTTCTATGTTCACCTTTTTAACGAAGGCTTACATGTTCATGTCTTTGGCAAATGTCATTGGCATACTCTGAATTTTTGCATCAATATCAGTAAAACATATACAGTTCCAAAAACATAATTTGAAACATTGCCAGTAATCTTCTATCCCTGTAATATTCCTTTTGTTCCTAATATTGTTTCCTTCCTTTAAACTATGTTGTGATTCTTTTACATTTCTAGAGCACCTTATCCAAAATAATCTTATTTTTCCTGAATGATATTGCATCCAATATATATGTTCGTATCATCTAGGTTTCCTGTGTTTGTTTTCTTAAAATATTGGTTATCTTATAAAGGGATTTGTCAGGTTAATTTAGCATAATGATAGCCTATTTTGGGATAAAGCTGTTGTTCATTATACTCCATTTTCATTACCTCAGTGTCTCTGATTATGCAACGCTTCATAATTTGTTTGAAATCCTTGCACAACTCATGAGATCACAGCCACTTGTTTTTATGTTGCCTGGATCATGTACATTCCTTTTTCTTATAAGGAAAAAAAGCTAGGTGGGTTTTTTTTCAGATATTTGATTGGCACCCTGATAGATTCATTAAAAGTCTTTGTTGTTAAACCATCCTTTCATGTACAACTATTTTAGGTATTCTCAAGTGGAGATTATGGGATCTTGCCCTCTTGGTCTAGACACTTCCTTAAAAACAGTTTTATGTCTTTGTTTTCTTCTCATCTTAGATGAGTAATTTTCATTTCCACAGAGCATATCATTAGCCACACTGCATTTGCTACTAGTAGTCAACATCGCCCATATTAATTTTGTTTTGGACTGCCTGTAAATTGTCTTTAATCTTAACTGTTTTTTTGCTGCTTGGCGAAGCAACTCTTTTTGCCATTTTCTTTTTATTTGGATGATGAAAGTACCTTTTAGTACTTGCAGTTTTGCAAGATCTGACCCTGCTTTACATTTTCTGTTCTCACTTTCTTTATATATTTTCTGACATCTGACAGTTTTCCTTGCATATTAGTTTCATGTTCCACCCTACAAGCTTTCTGCATAGTCCAGATATATTCTCTGAGGTGACTGCTCATCTCGTTAGAAATGGAGCTCTTTGTTATAAAAGGTTTTTCCACATGTTTGAAGATGCAAGTTTTTCACAGTCTACAGCCAGTCTTTTTCTTGAAGAAATTCTTGCACTTTCTTCAGTCTTCATTATTTCCTTATTTTCTGCTTTTTGAAGTAAAGTTCTGATTTATGTATGTTTAGCATTTATTTGTGTTACAGACATTTAAAAAAAATGGAATGAATGTGTCATCACATTGAGATACAGCTTTCTTGACCAACTATTCAGTAAGGTCTTCTACCTCACTTTTCTTTTGTTGTGTTTCACATCCTCACATGGCTGGGTCTACCCCTTACTGGTGAGTGAATGGTGGAATTTATTTTCTTTGAACTTGCAATCTCATCTCATATTTTTCATAGTGATATTAACTGCTTATTTACTATCATAATTATTTACTAACTAAATAATGCAGAAATTTATAAACAACAAATGGGATTCTACTAAAACCTTCCTAAAAGGTTGACACCAATAAGAAACATTTTGTGCTTTCTCTAATTTTTATACAGCTTATCACATACTTGGTTTATACTTCATCACACCACAATTTTTGCCCTGAGGAGGATCATATTGGTACATGGGAATGTGGGAAAAAAAACAAGAAGAGGATTACTATGTTAAACTGATCAGCAGCTGTACTGCATCATCTGTGTGACAGGGAAGATGCAGTGAGTTATTCAAGTTATTGCAGGCAGTTTTATGGCTTTCTACACTTCAACACAGTCCTCACACAAATTTTCAGTCAGAATATTCCCATTGCTTTAAAATTAAAAATAAATCCAAATGGCATAAGGATTAGGCATTAGGCACTAGGATATTTTAAGAGGTGGTAAAGGTGAAAATCACACATACAATCTTAAAAATTCATAGTAGTTAAATTCCTGATAGTTTCTTTCAGTTGTATGCAAGGGATCTTCCACTACTTCTCTCAGTTTAATTAGCTTAATTTCTTTGCATTTTCTTGTTAAATAAAACCAGGAAACTGTTCTGTATAACTACTCTCATGGAGGTCTTTTATTAATTTTCTTTAAACAGACTATGCATTTGAAGTGAAACGATTTTTTTCCTTTATGTATCATATGTTAGATTAGTGCTGAGAGAGGTTAGTGCTGCTGGACCACTGGTACTAACTGGTAAAAAGTGGCTTCTGTTTTACTCTGTCATTTAGACATGGGAACGGGAAAACGAGGCCTCCTTTTATTAGAGTATCTTTTCTTCACCAGCAGGCATCAAACTGTTAAATGTCAAGAGTGCCTACCATAGTGAATGCAAAGTCATTATGTTGAGTAATATTTAAAAGAATGGAAAATGGTTATATTTTGTCTTTATTTTCTTGTAAGCTACCCTAGGATTTACCATTTTCTGGAATGGTTTGTGTTGTTTCCTGTCGGTGAAGAAGAGTGATCTTTATTCTATATTTTATAAACTACTTTTTTTTTAATTGTCCTTTACCAACAGAGAGTTATTCAGCAAGTTTTATGGTGGCGACTCCTGTTTTAAAACAAGAACTAACACGGTTCCCTCATATGTTTTTTATTTATGTTTTTTTCCGCTATTAAACTGTGCCTTGTCTTAGGACCACCTTGAAAATCAAAGAAAGTTTTATTGAGCAACAAAAGATACTCCTTTTTGTAATTAAGATTGTCTTTTTTTACAATAGTTATCAAAATTCCTTCTTACTGTCTGCAGACCGGGCTTGTATTTTTCAGGCAGATGACTCTAACTCCAGCAACAGACACATTTAAAATAAACTGCAATAAGATTCTACTTTTGAGATGTAGTAATTGGACGGGAATCTTCTTCAGTCAATCAGATATATATTCAAATAGTATTTATTTTAAAATTGAATACTATAGTTTAAGAAATGTGCAATAGTTTTCACATTTACTATCTAAAATTGTAAGGAATGCTAAAGAACTAAGTGATAGGAATTGCACCTGGAAGTTTGTGTGAAACGATATTTAATATTCAACATTAATAGCGTAAATTGTCAGTTCAGCTGCATATCTGGGTATTTTTCAAGAAACCTAAAGAATTTAAAAAACCCCTTTACATTACTTTTATAGTTCTTTATGTTATTAGTTACATTACAAATTTTAAGCAATTGAAATGTTTGTGTTGGAAGGGACATTAAAGATCATATAATTCCAACCCCCCTGCCATGGACAGGGACACTTTTCACTAGACCAGGTTGTTCAAAGCCACATTCAACTTTGCCCTTACCACTCTGACAGTGAAGAATTTCTTTCTAATATTTAATGTAAACCCACCTTATTTTGGTTCTTTAAGATACTTCACACTTAAGAAATAATCATAAGTATATATAGTCCTATAAATATCAAAACACACCACATTGTCAATATTGTGTCAATATTTTAAGAAAAAACCTCATTTTTACAACAGTGGCAATGCAGAGTGTAGGTGGGGAGGTGGGAATGGGCTGGAGAAATCAATTGCCAGAGGAGATTTCGTGAACAAGGATATGCACCTCTCAGTAAGGGTAGGAGCAGCAGCTGCTGCTCCATGGGAGAGATACTGCTTGCTGCTGTAGCTGTGCCCCCTCACACTCCTTTCTAGGGCTTTTACCAATACAGTTAACTCAGGGTCTTCAGGCTTCTGTTTCTAGCTGTTCTTCTCCTACTGCTGGCCAAGGAGGTGAATGGAATCTTTGTACTTGGAGTTTTGTTGTGGTAATAACAGTTAAGAGTAGACAAATATGGGAATGAGAGAGAGAGTAAAGTAGTAAGAAGGCCAATTGTTCATGAAGGATGTTATATCCTCTTAAAATAAGAAGTCTTGTATACCCTCTTAAAATCAGAATTTATATGCAGACCTATCAAAATTACATATGATACATTTATCATGGTGATTTCAGATGTCCCCTCATATTTAAGATCATATTTTAAGATCATATTCTACATGTGTAGAATCACAGAATGGTTTGGGTTGGAAGGGACCTCACAGATCATCTAGTTCCAAACCCCCTGCCATGGGCAGGTACACCTTTCGCTAGACCAGGTTGCTCAGAGCCCCACCCAGCTTGGCCTTGAACAGTTCCAGGAACAGGGCAGCTACAACCTCTCTGGGCAACCTGTGCCGGTTCCTCAACACCCTCACAGAAAAAGATTTTTTCCTAATATCTAATCTAAATCTACTCTCTTTCAAAGTCATTGCCCCTTGTCCTATCAATACATGTCCTTGTAAAAAGTCTCTGTCTTTCTTGTAGGCTCCCTTCAAGTCATCCTAAAGCCTTCTCTTCTCCAGGCTGAACAATCCCAATTTTCTCAGCCTTTCCTCTTATTAGAAGTGCATCCGATGATCTTGGTGGCCGTCCTCTGGTCTTTCTTCNACAGATCATCTAGTTCCAAACCCCCTGCCATGGGCAGGTACACCTTTCGCTAGACCAGGTTGCTCAGAGCCCCACCCAGCTTGGCCTTGAACAGTTCCAGGAACAGGGCAGCTACAACCTCTCTGGGCAACCTGTGCCGGTTCCTCAACACCCTCACAGAAAAAGATTTTTTCCTAATATCTAATCTAAATCTACTCTCTTTCAAAGTCATTGCCCCTTGTCCTATCAATACATGTCCTTGTAAAAAGTCTCTGTCTTTCTTGTAGGCTCCCTTCAAGTCATCCTAAAGCCTTCTCTTCTCCAGGCTGAACAATCCCAATTTTCTCAGCCTTTCCTCTTATTAGAAGTGCATCCGATGATCTTGGTGGCCGTCCTCTGGTCTTTCTTCAACAAGTCGATGTCTTTCCTGTGCTGGAGACCCCAGAGCTGGTTGCAACACACCAGGTGTGGTCTCACGAGAGGGAGTAAAGGGGCAGAATCCCCACCCTCAACCTGCTGGCCATGTTGCTTTTAAAGCACCCCCAAGTTCTTCTCAGTAGAGCTGCTCTTGATCTGTTCATCTGCAGCCTGCATTGATACTGGAGGTTGCCCAAGCCAGGTGCAGGGCCTTGCACTTGGTCTTATTAAACCTCATATGGTTCCCATGAACCCAGTTCTCTAGCTTGTCCAGGTCCCTTNGTCATCCTAAAGCCTTCTCTTCTCCAGGCTGAACAATCCCAATTTTCTCAGCCTTTCCTCTTATTAGAAGTGCATCCGATGATCTTGGTGGCCGTCCTCTGGTCTTTCTTCAACAAGTCGATGTCTTTCCTGTGCTGGAGACCCCAGAGCTGGTTGCAACACACCAGGTGTGGTCTCACGAGAGGGAGTAAAGGGGCAGAATCCCCACCCTCAACCTGCTGGCCATGTTGCTTTTAAAGCACCCCCAAGTTCTTCTCAGTAGAGCTGCTCTTGATCTGTTCATCTGCAGCCTGCATTGATACTGGAGGTTGCCCAAGCCAGGTGCAGGGCCTTGCACTTGGTCTTATTAAACCTCATATGGTTCCCATGAACCCAGTTCTCTAGCTTGTCCAGGTCCCTTTGTATGGCATCCCATCCTTCAGGTGTGTCAACCACACCACTAAGCTTGGTGTCATCTGCAATTTTACTGAAGGTGCATTCGATCGCTTTATCTATGTCATTGATGAAGATATTAACTAATATTGGCCCCAGTTCAGACCTCTGAGGGACACCACTTGTCACTGATGGCCATTGGGACTCTGAACCATTGACCACTACCCTCTGGATGCAACTGTCCAACCAATTCCTTATCCACCTAACAGTCCACCCATCCAATCCATCTCTCTCTGATTTAGAGAGAAGGATATTGGGATGGGCTGTGTCAAAGGTTTTACAGAAGCTGAGATAAATGACATCTGTAGCCCTGCCCTTGTCCACTGATTCAGTCACTCCATTGAGTGTGGGCAGGACTTGTCCTTGGTGGAGTTGTGCTGGCTGTCTTGATTCATCTCCTTTCTGTTTTTAATTGCATGTGAACTATGTTAAGTTTATCTGTTAGTCATGATCATTTAAAAATGGAATTGATGGAATCTATTTTAAAAGCTGGATAAGAAAATATCACTTTCTGAATGAAAAAAAAAAAAGGACTCTACACACTCTTCCTTCCTTTGCTAGGCCATGGAAAGTGTGACTGTGGGAAGTGCAAATGTGATGAAGGCTGGTATGGTGAAGCTTGTCAGTATCCAACTACTTGCAATCTTACACGGAGAAAAAGTAATGAAATGTGCAAGAATTCTCAAGATATCATCTGTTCTGGTGCAGGTAAGGTGTCTTTTGTTGCTTTTGATGGCTTGATGCTCTCCCAGTGTTATCTCGAGAATCATTGTAATTTCTTTTTTAACTAACAATTTTGTAGAGTGTGTTTCAAAAGACTGAGAAATAACTGTATGCATATTAAAGTGTTTCATTTTCCTATAGGCCTATTTCTGTGCATATAATGTACACTGATTCAGAATACCTACTTTAGAACTCTATCCGTAGCTGATTTAGGTTGGTGAAACTGCAGCTATGTCATGTATTTTGCTCATCGAAATGTTGTGGTAATGGCATTAACTCAAGAAGTGATGCGATTTCTGTTTCCTGTTTGTGTTTGCAGCACTCCAAAATGACATTTGCAAATATTTTTCCAGGGCATTTATAAACTGTACAATTTTGGGGGGATGCTTTTGAATTGTAACAATGATTATTAAAATCAGTTGCAGAAGACCTGCTGAATCATTTTACAAGGGTACTTCCATCTTCAGTTTTCTGATTTGGTAACACTCTTTTCTCTAATTGTTTAATTTAATAACCATCCTAACTAAAATAGAGAGTCCTTTCCTTAAAACAAACCAAAACCAAACCCAACAAAAAACCCAAAAAAATCCGAGGAAATCAAACAGCATTTAGAAGACTTCACCACAGAATGGTAGAATTCTGAAGAGCATTTGAGACCAGAAATTGCCATCCAGTGTTTCCATGATATTGATCTCTGAATGAATGTTTCAAGAACCCCGCTTCTGCTCACTATTCCCAGCCTTTAGTTTCTCTCTGGGTCCATATATTTTCATACAATAAAATTGCTCGGAAGTTAGCTGCTGCATGAGCAAATAACCCAAAGGATTTGTGGGACTTGTTACAGAGAAGTTAGCTCTCACAGCAGGATGCGAAGCCAGTTTAACAAAAAACTTTAGGCATGCGTCATGCTGAGTAAATGATACATTTCATTTATGACAGTAATATAGATTATATGAAACTCACAATTGAGAGACAGATGAGAGGCAGCTAAATGAGAAACTGACTCTCAAAAATAAGAATAGTTCACTGTTGTTAGTCAAAGTTCTTGAAAACCCTCTTTCTTTGGCTAGAAGTGGCCCAAGTCTTCACAGAAAAACAGTGTAGCTGAACAACCGCTGTAAGTAGGGAAGTGTTTTTGAATAAATGCCTTTGGTTTTACTGATTTTAAACAGGACTGGAATACCGATGAGTTTGGGGTAACTTTGGCTGTAGTCATATGTATTTTCTCTTGGAGGCATTGCCTTTTGATCTATGACTAGTGTTGTCCTTAGAGTCTGAGCTTTTAATTGCCAATAAAAGATGGGAAGGGATGACATGAATTATTACAAAAACAGTCCTCTGCAGTCACACAAATAATTATTTGTTGTAATACTATTCATTAATCAATTAGGATCCACTTAAAATTTCACTATTCTGAGTCAACTGTTCCTCATCATTTGTCAGGATGGGGATTACCTGTAAACATGAAAATTTTCTCAAAATTTTTATTTGTATTTGTTTCCTGAGTAGTTATAGCAAATAATTTGAGTTCTGTAGGTTACTTATGTTATATTATCAGTTGTGTTATTATTATCTTATTATATTAACTCTTGCAAACATTTTTTTGAATGTCTGTCCCAAGGCCCAATACTTCTTTAGATTAATATGTTTAGTAAAAGTTGTGCTGTACTTGTAGGGGTAAAACATAAACTGGTTTCTGCAAAATAGTTGTGCAATATCAGTATAAAAGGTCTATTTTGGGGGAATTCTTTGATGTCAATAACCATATTTGCTAAAATATGTAGGGGTATAATGTGAGAAGTATGAATCTTGTGAAGTTCATTTTTTTTTAAATTCATACCTGCTGGCATAGTGATGTCACTGACTGCTGAAACAGCTTGTGCAAGCTTACTGACCACAGGGCCCCAGTAACATGGTATTGCACAAAATTCCTAACCTTGCAATTTTAATAAAGGTGATAGAGGTAGAGAAAAGGGATGTCTTATATGATCAGCATGGTTATACTTTTGTTTCTAATATGATTTTAATGTATTTTTGCCCTTTTTGACTGTATAACTCTAATATGTTTATTTATGAGCTCAGGTCAGATAAACCCTTTGAGGGAAAAGGGCGATTCTTATTTCCCTAGGAGCAATAAGTCCTGTTTGGGAGGACAGGTCATGGAGAGAGGCAGCCACTGAGGTGAGGGGGCAACCCTGTTTAAAAGACCAAAAAACAGCTCTGGACCATACCAAAGATGTCTGTTTACAAGCACATTTCCCTCCTTTGCATTGTCTGAACACTCTAACTTTTCATTGTATCAGGTGGTTTCATTTTGTGGTTTATGTTGTGGGAAAAAACAGCTCTACCCTTCCAAAGCAAATGAATGTTGTATCTCATTACAGCTAAGATTAGACTTTTTGATGATATGGATTGTTTCTGTGTCTGTCTGTATTTGATTGGATGATCTTCAGATTTCAGCCTTCTCAGAAATAAAATATGTACCATGTCTGATGAACTAATGAAGATCTTTCTATAAACTGCAGTCACTGAGTACTATCTTAAATGTTTACAGGCACGTGTCAGTGTGGCAGGTGTAAATGTGCAAACTCAGAAGGAAATGGACTGGTGTATGGCAAATTTTGTGAATGTGATGATAGAGAATGCATAGATGATGAAACAGGAGAGATTTGTACAGGTATGTATTTTAATGAGTGCAAAAATCTGTGAAAATTAATACAGGTTGTTATAATTTTATTTGTGGTCCTAAAAATACCTTTACTGAATGCATGAATTAAAATAAAAGTAACTGTATTTACAAGAATTTAGTTTGCAAATTGTAAGTGGAAATTTCATATGCAAAAATGAGCTAAGTATAAGGTTAAAGAATGAATAAATCCTGTGACATCCTCCTTTTTTTGGAAGAACTACAAAGAGGATTGCATAAGATAATTCACTGAGGTAATTCATAGCTCAGTGTGTCTGTCTGGTACAGTATAAGAAATGCAAATGCTTTGTGGCACACATGAGAGCAGGACAGAGGACATAGAAAAAACCCAAACCAAAACAAAAAATAGGTTATTAAGAATTTTGTCAAGGAAGCAAAAATGAAAAAAAAGTAAGAATAAATGTAAGATGAGAACTCAAAAGCAATTCAGGAGATAAGGAGAGAAAGGAATGAATGAATGAATGAATGTATGAATGAATGAATGAATGAATGAATGAAAATCATCTGTGGTAGGAAAGGCAAGAAAATCAGATGGAATGAATTCTTCTGATAGAAATGCAACCAAGATTCAAACTGTGTTTTCATTTTGACATAAGGTAGGAACTGGGCAATACAATTTTAAATACACACCATTTATGGCATTATAGATGCTGTTGCCTACTTTGCTGGGGAGGCTTGCCCTTGAGCTGGAAGGTGTTACAAATACTGTTCAAGCTACATGCATACTGTGTCTGCATGCATACAAGTGTTCTGATCTGCTCTTAAACTATTCATATCTAATGATGTGTCTGTGTAGAAAGAGAGAGAGTACTTGTGTAAAATAGCTTTCCATGTCTTTTCCTTACACAAAGAGCAAAATAAATTCTATTTATTTAAATGTCTTTGAAGGCAAAAAGAACTTTTTTTTTTTTTTTTTTTTTTACGTAGGATCTAGTAGGGATTTTAAATGAGGGTATACAGAACAGTCTTTTGAAGTAAAAAAGTAGTACTTTTAGAAGGAGTACTTTTAAAATATATTTAGTAGAGGGCAACAACTTTTATGAGCCAGTGCTTCCACTTATATTTGCTTGTAATTGTTACATATGGTACCAAATACAATAAAAAATTACCATTTGTTTGGTTCCAGTAAATTCTCCTTCCTCTGTTTTTGTCTGGTTTTCCCCCCCACCTGTTTTGCTGCTGCCCAATATAAAACGTTTTATATTAGGTTACTCTTAGCTTTTATTTCCTCTTGTTTCATCCAATCATTCCATATTCCAGAAAGACCAGATGCATATGTGTGAAAAATTAGTTTTATGTGTATGGAGAAATCAAAGTATGCTGATATAAAAGGACATAAACTATTGGTAGATCCAATAGTTTCTAAAGTCTGTGATTGATCAGCATAAAAGCCATGATACCTCATTTAAGGTTTGGAACCTTTTAAAGTATAAGGTATAAACTAATAGTTTGCTTCACTTGGTTGGGTTATATTGTAAGCTGAATAGGTTATGCAGGTAGGCTATGAGTGTTGCATTTTGCTTTGATTTCTAACAAACCCCTACAGTACAAAACCATATGTTGAACTAGACCTTATGCAGAGAAATGGACAGCACATGAATTGAAGATCAAAGGTACATAATTTCATCAACTGTGAGCTGGGATTTTATCCTGGGAAAGCATACAATGCCATGCTGAGATATAGATAACATGCATTTTTATTTTTGCATGAGGGCACTGCATTTTTTAAGCAAATCAGTTCTTAGGTAGGGCACAGTTGCAAAGATGTGTTAAGCTTTTCCAGCCTCAGCTGGATTTCTATCAGTCAGTTGCCTGTATCACTTTTTATTTGAAGTTACATAAACTTTGGAATCAAGTTGTAGCTTTTTTTTAATGGAGTATCCTGGTTTCTAACAATTTAAATTCTGATCCCTGTCCTTTTTTTTTTTTTTCTACTGCTTTTTGTTCTCACTGAGTGATTTTTTTCTTCTGTCAAGAGAAATTGATAGTGGAAAATTGTATCATTTAATTCATATTTATTTGAGGAGTATAATGGTGTGAGTGAAGCATGAAGTTCTGATATATTAATCTGCAAAAACTGCCAGTAGATTAAATTTATTTATTCCTTCACCATTTTCCCTTTTATTTCTTGTCCACTGTTCAAAAACAACCCTTTGGTAATGGGAATTATTTTGGATTGTCTTTGCTGCTTAATTATCTAATTAAATTAATTGTTTTTGACGTGTAACCAAACAATTGTAATGAAAATTCCATGTGTAGTTGCTAAAGCAGGAAAAAAATATTGAACAATTTGAAATATCGATAGTTAAGAACATCTATTAACCCGATTTTGATAGAGATGACCAGGTCCACTAAGCTTAAGGGAAGGAAGAACAAGATCCTGACTTGATCCTTCTAGTAAAGAATTATTTCATGGCTTTAAGATTCGTAAGAGTTGCAGCTACTTAATTTGAATTCTTTGAGCCACTGAAGCACATGGCACAAGTACCTTAGCAGATCAAAATGTTCAAGAGCTGGTTTCATCAGGTCTCAATTGATGCAAGTATCTTTTTTGAGATATGTATGATTTGTTAAATGAATGTCTGAAAGATTTGTTTTGCTAATAGTTATCTTTAATGAACTGGTTTATCCATCTTCTAAAATCTTCTTAACAGGTAAGAAGAGTAGCCATACACAGTGTAGACAGTGTGTAATAAATCAAGGTTTCCCCTTTCTGGAACTATCTGAGGAGTCACAAACACACAATGCTTTCTTAGACATGCTGAATATGATGGGCACAGGTGTCCTACCTTAATATGTAAAGCTGTGCTTAAATTTTAACTGTTACACTTACCATCTTTCAAACTGATCCATAAAGTTTCAAAAATTGAGCTTACAAATACAAAAATGTTGATGTTAATTAGTGATTATTAATTTGATTTAATCTGTGATTAAATGAAAACCTGGTATACAAAACTCTAATGGAGATATCTTTTGTCTTATTTTTTGTGGTCATATATAGTCTATAAATTGTTTCTATTCTGAGTCTAGCTCTAGAAGTTTTTAAAATAAAAGATCAAAACAAGTTAAATTGTTAATGCCTTTTAAAAACTTGCCTTTTTTTCACTGTATAAAATTTGTTTTGGCTTAAGGCCATGGAAAGTGTTACTGTGGAAACTGTTACTGTGAGGCTGGTTGGCATGGAGATAAATGTGAATTCCAGTGTGACATCACCCCCTGGGAGATCAAGAAAAGATGCACATCTCCAGATGGTAAAATCTGCAGCAACAGAGGTGTGTCATTCGCATGGTCCTTCTATGCATATTTATATAACTTGCTTTTGTTTTACTCTATGCATTTGCTACAGTAGGACACTGTGTTTGCTGATAGTTTCTAATTTGTTCTCACTTATTTCAGGGCTGGATATACATTTCCAAGTGAGTGGGCAGATACCTGTGTTTAGGTATAAACTTAAACAAATCCACACCCATTTCTTGATTCATCAAACCTAAGTTGGTCTCATCTTTTATTTTTGTAGTAAGACTGAGCAGGATAATTTGTTAGTAAAAAACACCTGTGAAGGGTTCAATAAAAATGGTGAGGAAGGTAGACTTCACACAGTTTCTAACTACATGGTGTTTTATTTGCACAAAATTCTGGAATTCAAATTTCACCATATACTTCTCTCTGATTTTGCCATTTTGGGAAAAAAAAAAGGGCACAAAATAAGGTTGGTTTTCACTAGCTGCTGAACAAAGAGTTAAAAAAATATAAGGGGTTTTTTTTTGCAATAGTCCAGAATTATTACAGTAGAACATAAGGAAAAGTCATACAGATACCTCTCTTAAAAACATCTCTACTGACAAAACCTGGTGTACTGCAAACATTAAATTATCCAGAGGGAATTTAGAAAATTCTCATAATTATGAGAAAATTGAAAGATTAGCTCAGATACATAGATCATGTAGGCCCATTTAGTCTTGGGACTTTAGCATAAGATTTTTGTGTAGTTCTGGAAAGGATAATCGAAGTAGCTTCAGATCAGATACTTTCTTTGCACTGAAAAAGTAATTTCTTGTCAAAGAATTTGTCAAAACAAGTTTTTGTTAAGATTTGAAATTGTAGTGTGTGATTATTTTTTTAAACTGACATTATAATAATTGGAGGAATTGCATGAGTAATATAGCTGGAATTCTGTAGTAGTTAGAACCTCCTATACAGAGGTACATTTGTGGGATACTTCTATATCTTTAGCCTTTCATGTATATGTGATTTTATATTCATAAAACATTTGTAGGCTTCCTAAGACATGAAGTTGCTTTCGAGCACAGTATTTCTGCTCCATTTAGTCCTAGTTACCCAGGTTCTAGTGTTTATACGTCTTGTGGCATAAGTGCAGTTCATCTTGTCAATCTTGAGCCTTCAAGTATTGGGGCTAACCTTTCTGTCTACCCTCCAGTGCTAAGTTGGATTAATTGTCTGTATCTTTCCCCCCACAACTCAGTCAACCAGCTGAGACCTGATGTGAACCTTTAGATTTTTAAACGTTGGAGGGATGGTGTTCTGCATTCTGATATCTGGGACAGCTGATCCAAATTCACTTTGAAGTTGTTTCTGGGAGGAGTAATCACTCTCCAGAGGTGTTTGTTTTTTGGTTTTCTGTTTGTTTGTTGATTTGTGTTTTTTCCTTCTTCGGTAATGTCACTGATTTGTGAACACATAAAAAAAACCAGGTACAAATTTCCTGAGGGCTGTCTTGGTGGCTTTAGCTTTTCCTTCTTCATATAAGTGTCATGCATACACAGTTGTGTGGACCTTACCTTTTTAGAGAAAGTGCTCCTGTCTGTATGTACTGTTGTCCTCAAATGCATTATATTACTTAGAGTAATCTGAATAAAGTGACAAAAGTGTTGTCAGAGTAGCAAAAGGTGGAGCTCCTTTGCAGAAAATGAACTGCATGCATCAGTTAGGTCAGGCTGCTTCTAAGGACCTGTTGGCATCTCAGAAAAAGTAGTGAGTCTGTGGTCCTGAAGCATATTTGTATTTCTGAATAAGGAAACTGTTTTTTGTTGATGTTGTTGTTGTTGTTCTGATTTTCCTAAGTGTTCTCAGTTTATTAGTAGGACTGTATCAAATTTGTATTTCTGTCATATTCCACATTTCTTGTTATTGTAAACAACTGGGCGTGGCCCTGAATATTGACTTGGAAAAAGTGGATAAATATCCTTTTCAGGTAGCTCTGCGCTGCTGTTCTTCTTAGGTAAAGAATGACCTCCTAGACATTTTCAGCTGGGTTAGAATTTGGATTCCCTTGTAGCCTAAATGTTTATGCTTTAACAACCGTTAATTATGTATTGTGCCCAAGCCCAACTCATTTATTGATTTTTATTGTCATTACTGTCAGGGCAAATTACTTTTGATGTCAAAAATTTGTGACTGTTCTGTGCACTACATTTTTCTGTTGGTTCCTAACAAGGCTCAAACAGCAAAAAGAGACTTGAACAGAAAAGCCAATTTGTTTGTATAAAGTGTTGTTACTAACTAATCATTGAAGGTTTCAAATAATAATAAAATGAACACATGCTCATGATTAACACTTGCAGCTTTAAAACTGCATTCCTGTGAGAGCTGAATATTCACAAGTGTAAATTCCTGTAATCAAAGTACTATTACTTTAAATTCTTCTACCTCTGTATCTTTTTTTCCCCTCTTTCTTAGGTACATGTGTGTGTGGGGAATGCACATGCCATGATGTAGACCCAACTGGTGACTGGGGAGATATTCATGGGGATACTTGTGAGTGTGATGAAAGAAACTGCAAAGCAGTGTATGATAGATATTCTGATGACTTCTGTTCAGGTAAGGATTGTATATAATAGGGACTTACGTGTAGTTTTATAAAAAGAGCACCCAACTTCTCTGTTCTCCCTTTTCCCTACTGCTGCAGTTCTTGTTTTTCTATCTTTAAAAATATACCAAGCTTTACCTGTTTTTTTCTTGTGTTTTTTGGGGGAGTGAGGAGGAGAAGGTTCATAGTGGATTTTTTAAATTAAAAGACATAATTCTGTAATTATTTTCTATGCCATTTAACAAAATTCTGTAAATATTAAATACTTTCAGGTGCCCATCTCTCTTCTAATACTATTGCATTCAGTAAAACCTAACATAAATTGGATAATGGCTGAAACTTTAAAATATAGATATATCCTTTCTTGGGGAAATTTGAATATGAAAGTTTGTTAGATCAAATTGTAGTTGTTATTTCATATTATGTGGCAGGGAGAGGATAATCAAGAGGAATAAATTCAAGGAAAAGTAAATAAAGGAGTTAACAAAAACCGGTACCCTGAGAATACAAAGTGACATGAGAACAAGTAGAGCATCAATATATGGAAAATATGAATGTGTGGCCCAGCTGCACACCACTGACTGTACATCTTAGACACTTCCACCTTCCTTCTTCTTCTACCTGTGCTTCAGAGCATTATGTTCAAATCAGTTAACACCATCCATCCATCCATCCATCCATCCATCCATCCATCCATCCATCCATACATCCATTCATCCAAGGTTTTCAGTGTATTTAGATGGATGCTCCATGTATCAGCTAACAAAAGCTGAGATTCTGAGTGAGACCCTGCATACAGTTTTGTAGAGTTACTAATAAAGATTCTAGTACCAGGAAGGAGAGAAGGATTTTGATCAACAGGGAGCATGCAATTTTTACATAGAGGAACTCTTAAAAAAAAAAAAGAGGGATTTCAAAGGGATTTGACAGGTTAGAGGTTGCCAGCTCAAATGCATCCTGCAATGAGGAGGTCTGACCTAATTAATAATAGGAAGAATGCAGTCACATCAAGGAAACTAATGACGTGGTATATTCTCCTCCTATTTCTAGAATGAGGGATCCCTCATTGAAAGATCATAGGAGTTGTCTGTAACAGAGAAAGAAAGCTGAAACCAACACGATATATAAAATTTTCAGGGTTTTTTTTACTGTTAAAAAAGTGCAAGTTTTTTCCACTGTTGTGTTAGTGTTTTTTAAAGAAATATTGATGAATTAGTAGTTAATAAAATGAGGGAAAAAAGAAGCTATTCTGAAAACCTTCATTGAATTAATTCACCAGTTACTGTTTTAACCACTTGTAAATGGTATATAGATTTATTTAATGAATGATCTGGAAGGATGAAGAACTGCAGTCATGATAGCAGATGGGAGACTGACTTTGGGATGTTGTCACTTTTTGAATGTATCATTGTATTGCTGTCAATGTTTTTAGCAGTCAGGGATTGATCAAAATTCCAGCATCAGCTAAGGAATACAAACCTACAAATCAACCTGATAAATACGTTCTGCAGTTAAGGCTGAACACAAGAGTTTCAAACCTGTCTAGATTGAAGCAAACCTGGGGCATCTACAGCTAATGCTGCATAATCGGAACACTGATACTTGAACTTCCCCTTTTCTGGACATTATTGTCATTGCAGCTTCTGCTGCCCAGAGTGGTAATGGTTGTAAGAAAGCACAGGGTAAGTAAGACAGTTGCAAATGAGCTGGGGGAAAGATATTGCCATTTGACACTGGATTAAGGATTGATACAGTGTTCTTTATACTGACATGACTGTAAATGAACAAAACTCAGAAGAGATACAAAATGAGGGACTCATATGGCTTGTGCAGTATAACTAAAACTCATGTAGAAGTGTAACTTAATTTTTCCATCTAATCATCACAAATTTTAGTGCTAATTATTATCATCCATTCCCTTTCCATTATATTTTAGAAAAACATAATTTAGCCTTAGCTGGCCATCCAAATATACACTGTGCAAAAAAAAATCCATTTTCACATGAAGCACTGTGAACAATGTCTTCCAGTCCTGCTGCTTAGTCCTATTTCAAAAATAGATAAGACGTATAAGTATTCATTTTGGTTTATTGTTGTAGACATGCAGAATCTGCAATTATATCAAAGATTTAATAGTAGAATTGCAATTGGACAGCTTACTTGCTGCACAAAGTGTGCATACATTGCATGTGTCTGCAAAATATCCTCATTTTTCTCACAATTATTTGTAAATTGGTTTGGGATGAATCCAAGAGGGATTAGTCAGATTAGGGAAAATAATCCATCTCTCTTAAAACCTTCATGAAATAGAGATGATACGAAATTTTCTTGTCTTGTTCTGCCTATCTAATAGGTATAGACAGGAAACCACATCGTCCCGAGTAGCATATTGAAATGATAGAAAATCAGGTTTCCATGTCAAGAGTTTTACTGTAACTGAATGAAAAGCTATGTTTATTTCATAAACTATGAATGACAGGAATTGACAGCCCTGCTGTGAGGATTTAACATCACACAAGAGCAGCTTCCTCCAGAAGTTTCATATGACTTGAGGAGACTGTCAATTCACAGTACATCATATTGGCAACTACAGACCTTTTTTTAACACCTGAAGTGCTATTCAGTATGTTAATGAATTATTTTCTCTCAAAAGCATTCTCAACATTAAAGTGATTCGCTTCGTTTAAAGAGATAATAGCTTTCATGACTTGACACCAAAAGAAAAAAGGCTTCCACAAGGAAATTCATACATTCACACATCTCATTAGCTCCTTTTCTGTGACTCTGGAAAAGAAACTATTGTATGAAAGAACATAATCCTCTCATAAGTATCTATCTGGACTAGGGAACATAGCTCCAATTCGCAACCTGCCTGCAGGTATACATGAAAGCAAAGGACAGAATCATGGAATCACAGATTGGTTTGTGTTGGAAGGAACTTTGAAAATCATCCAGTTCCAACCCCAGCCATGGGCAGGGACACCTTGCACTAGACCAGGTTGCTCAAAGGCCCATCCAACCTTCCCTTGAACACTTTCAGGGATGGGCCATCCACAGTTTCTCTGGTCAACCTGTTCAAGTGCTTCACCACACACTCAGAAAATGATTTCTTCCTAATGTCTTATCTAAACCTACTCTCTAAACAAGAGGAAGACTTTAATGCCTTTCAAGGAAAACAACTAATGTAAAGAAACGTTATTCTTGTTTCATTAAGACATATTCTGGGAATTACTTTTATGACTCACAGGATGCTTGCTTCCTCCCATTTTCTCATTTTGAACTGACAAATGGGTACAAGCCTTTTTAAAATGCAAATATGGTTGGAAAGAAATATAAAATCTGTGTTGCTATGTTTTCATGAAGAAAACGGACAGAGAAGTGGATGTTGAAGCAGTGCTTTGGTCCCGTGTCCAATGAATGATGACTATGTGAAAATTGTGAGAGTTCTAACCTGCTGTCAGAGGTCATGAAAATAAATACTTGATTTTGTGGCAGGGAATGTTCTTGCTCATTCTCAAGCTTTCCTCAGTGTTCAAGGAATATTTTGTATTGCCAGAATCTCACTGCTTTATCCAAGAGCATATGGAGGGAGAAGAGCAATTATCTGGTTTTTTCTTGGTCTGGATATGCTTGCATTCATAGAGGAAGTAGACAGGCTCAGGAAGAGTCAGGTTAGCCAATGAGATACCAAAAATCATATCCAGCTGTCCTATTGAAATGAGAATTGATTATGTACAATATGTCATTATTTATACATCAGTTTTTTATTCAAGGTCATGGACAGTGTAATTGTGGACGATGTGACTGTAAAGAAGGTTGGACTGGGAAAAAGTGTGAGCATCCACGCTCCTGTCCGTTGTCAGTTGACGAAAGCGCTAAGAAATGCCAAGGAAATTCTAATTTACTTTGCTCTGGAAGAGGTAAGAACATTTCTGAAAGAATTTTCATGCCCTTTAAATGTACTTCCATTAAAAGAATTTTAATGATGTCCAGCATTACTAGAACTGTGCATGAATCCCACATGCATAACTCGTGAGTTAGGAGAAAGGGAAGAATCACAAAGGTCACCTATTTTGCCTGTCATCTTCTGCTTTGTGTTTTATTTTACATATCTGAACATTTGTTTTGGAGGTGTTCAAGGATGCTTTCAAAATTGCTGCAGTTAAGTCTTTACTAACAACACACTAAAAATATGAATGTATTCTATGCACTCTTTGCTACAAAAGCAGCATGACATACTCAGCCTGTGTAAAACGTTGTGGCACTATTGTGATAAGGACTGGATTTACTCTGCCTAAGAAGCTGCGTAATTGAGTACAAGACTGACTCTATAAAATTCAGCTGTGCTTCAGCACAGTTTGCTAGTTGATCACTGGCTTTTCATTTGTGAAATGTGACACGTGACACACTTCTTTGTCACACTGTAACCTTTTCCAAAGTTTTGACTAAAAAAGTATAGTAAGTCATACACATACTTGTAATACACATGGCAAGCAACAGGAAATTTTTCTCTAAAGGAAATGGACTTGCTAATTTTCATCTGTCCCTGTGTGAAATGTGGTTTTCTCCAGAGAGAAAAAGTAAATATGAGAGAGTATATTACTAGAACTGGTAATTGAAGTTGTTATGAATTCTGACCACTTAAAAATTTGCTGGGAAAGGTCTAAAGCTACTCTTGATTTATTTCATTTGACCCTAAATGTCAGTTAATTTGCAATTTCTTCTTTCGCTAATACATAGTCAAAAATTGTACGTTGTCCACCCAGGCTAGCTCTGTGGTAAAAGTACTTTCCCCACCCCAACCCCGGCATAAATGTATAGCAGGTCATAACTTAGTAAATGCAGCATTAACAGTATCTATAAAGAACTGTGTATTAACAACATTGCTGCTTACTGGTTTTTTGTTTGTTTGGTTGGTTGGTTGGTTTTTGTTTTGTTTTTTTGTTTGTTTGTTTGTTTGTTTGGTTTGGTTTGTTTGTTTGTGTTTTTTTTCCTTAATTAAGCTACAGTTTTTCGCTGAGATCTCTCTTTTCTTGTTAAAAATTTTCAACAGGATTTTTGGCTATGAGTTAGATGAAAAATGAGCATCTGTAGAGCATTTTATTGTTCATAATTGCGAGAACGACAACTAAGAGAAAGGAGGGTTGACTTTTGATTTATTTTATTTTAATTTTTTTTAATACTGGCTTGCTTTTTTCTGCGGTCATTGGATGCTGAATGTCTCATCTGCTTCACTAGAAGTTGTTATGTTGAGAACTTGAAGAATAAAAAGAAGCTTAATTTGAATAAAAATACAGTCTTAGTTTATGGAGCATATATTTAAAATTTTGATTTTTAAAATTAAATATAATGAGAGGAGCAATTTTAAGATTTCAACATTAATGTCAATAATTTTATCATTTTGACTTTGGAAAAACATTTATTAATGCTGGCAATGTTCTTCTGTTGAGATACTAGCAGTGAAATAAGTCCCTTTTGGGTGAATTCATTTGACTCAGTGATCTGTAAGTGAAAATTTTCAAAAAAAAATGGAAACAGCATCTGTTGGAACTAAAGGCTTAACTGATAGTGGCTTTCACTGAACTTTGACTTCCAAACACAAAGAGATCACCAAGGTTTTTGAGAAGTGCAAAAGGCACAGAAGTAGATTTAGGACATAGCATGATAGACAACTGCTAGGAAGGAATGAGAGATTCAGCATTCCATGCTTGAAAAAAAGATTTCAGTGAAAACTGTCATTTTCAAATGGAAAGTAGTATCTTGTTTTAGTTTTATGAACATTTTTGTTTAGGAAATTGGGAGAGAAAAGATGTTTTAGTCTACTGATCTGTGTTTTACTGGATAGTGTACTTTTTTTTTTTTTACACTGGACTCCCTGGATTTCCCTTTCCTCCATGATACTTTGGATATAATAAAAAATGTAAGAAACTTCCTGCATTGCTGAAGTGATTAGTTTTAGTTCCTATTAGCATTTAGTTCCTATGAAAAACTGCCACTGGACATGCACATTTAAATTCTTTTTTTCCCTTGGAAAATCCTACTACTTGTCATTATAGCTTTTCATGGGCAAAGTGTGAAACAAGAAAATAAAACAAAATAAACATTTTCAATCAAGCATAATCTCTTTCAAGTCTTCAGGGTTGCAAAAAGCCATGTACTTTTAACACCAGCTCCAATTTTTTTCTGACGTCCATAGAGAGGATTTTGTGATAAGAAAAGGAAAGTTCCAAAAGGAAAAGGAAATGGAAATGCGAAGTGGGCTGGCCCTGGCTGGGTGCCAGGTACCCACTAAAGCCACTCTCTCCCTTCCCTCTGCAACTGGACAGAGGAGAGAAAAAAACCAGCAAAGGATTCATGAGTTGAGATAAGAGCTGGGAGAGGTCACTTACTGATCATCATCACGGGCAAAACAGACTCAAAGTGGGGATATTAATTAAATTTATTACTGACAGGATCAGAGCATAAAAGTGAGAAGTAAAATAATCTTAAAAGCACCTCACCTCTCCTTCCTTCCAAGGTCTACCTCCTCCCTACCAGCAGTGAAGGGAGACAGGGAACGGGGGTTATGGTCAGATGTTTTTTCTGCTGCTGCTCAGGGAGAGGAGTCCTTCCCTGGCTCCAGTGGGGTCCCTCCCATGGGAGACAGTCCTTCACAAACCTCTCCAGCATAAGCCCATCCCACAGGCAACAGTTCTTCACGAACCTGCTGTGCCATGGCTCACTTTTCCATGGGTGCAGTCCTCACGAATGAGCTGCTCCAGTGCTCCTGCTCCCCCACAGGACCTTAAGTCCTACCTGTGAAAAACCTGCTCTACTGTGGGCTCCTCTCTCCATGGGCTGCAGCTCCCTGGCAGGACCCCACTTAATCATGGGCCTCCCACAGGGTCACAGCCTCCTTCATGCATCCACCTGCTCCAGCATGGGCTCCTCCATGGGCTGCAGGAGGATCTCTGCACCCCGATGGTCCTTCATGGGCTGCAGGGGCACAGATGCTCCACCATGGTCTGCACCACAGGCTGCAGGGCCTCAGCTCCTGCCCTGGAGCACCTCCTGCCCCTCCTTCTGCACCGACCTCACTGACATTGTTGTTCCCATGTTCTCACTCCGCTGTTCCCTGGCTGGAATTTTCATCTGTGCAATAACTTTCTGTTCTTAAATATGTTATCACAGAGGCATTACTGCCATTCCTAATTGGCTCGGCCTCGGCCAGTGGCAGGAAGTCCATCCTGGAGCCAGGTGGCATTGGCCCCACCAGACAGGGGAAGCTTCTAGCAGCTTCTAACAGAAGCCACCCCTGTAGCCCACATCCCTGCCCCACTCCCCCACCCCTCCATTAAAACCTAGCCACAGAAACCTACTATAAAATGTTACTTTTTCTGTTTGAATGTTATTGTTCTGGAAACAACCTTGTATTATTTTTCTCCGGACTATGACACAAGGACAGTAAGTCCTTGTACGGGTCAGGAATCCACCGTACTGCCAAAGGACTTGAGTTAAAATGTTACTTTTTCTGTTTGAATGTTATTGTTCTGGAAACAACCTTGTATTATTTTTCTCCGGACTATGACACAAGGACAGTAAGTCCTTGTACGGGTCAGGAATCCACCGTACTGCCAAAGGACTTGAGTCTTAACAGTCTTATTTAATGGGATCTTTTAGTAAAGCAATTCATGTATCAAATATAGAATGCCCAGAGATGCAGATGCATGACTTTTTGATTTTACCATGTATTGTGGTTCCTTGAAGAATGTTTTCAGTTCATCTGTACCTTTTGTTTCTAGATTAGTTAACAGCATTTGTGTCAGCTGATGTACGTTCCTGCAATCACTTTTACAGTCTTGGAGAAAGACACTGAAGGACAAAGCATTTTTAGGATGTTTAGTGCCATATAGATAGCCAAAATGTGCAGACAGAAAAAGATAGAACTGTTGCAATTCATACTATCTCTCTATAGTCTCTCAAAATTCTGACATACACTGAGATTTGCAGGTGGAGGAGTTTCAAACTTCAGTTGCAATACCCTGTTCCCACAATTAACAAAAATTTTATTTCCTAGATGGTATTTTCTTATTGAAATGTTAAGTATGACTTCCAAATGGGATAATCCTGCACTTAAGCAGTATTAAAAAAAAAACAAAACAAAAAACCAAAAAATCATGCTGCCCTAGGAGGCATTGAATAAATAGTCCTTTAAAGCTTTGCCAGGCCATTTTTAGTTTTTTGTACATTTTTCAAATTTTTCTGATAAGGAGTGCTATGAAACTCTCAATGATTTAGCTTAAGTCTTTAAAAACTCCAATAATGATTATAGAATGTTAATCACAAAAAAAAAACCAAACAAAACCCCACACCCAAATCAAACAATGCACCAAATCTCTTAATTCTTTGTAACAAAAAAAAGGTTGGGATCTGGATATATTTGTGTCAGAGGCTTGAATGGTGTGGGCTTGTTAAAAAAATTATTAAAAAGTATATAATATTGGCACAAAAATTGTGGCAAAATAATACTTTTTGTATCAATCTTAGGGACTCAATATTTCCATCTTTGAACTTTACTTACCTTAATTTCACCTAATTACCAATTTTACCTTAATTTTGGTAAGGTTCTTATTTTATACTCTATATTTTACTCTCACAGGTAAGGATAAATGGAAAAGAGAATGTTAGTCTAACCTTACTTTTTTTTTTTTTAAAGATTCAATGACATGATTTGTTATATTAAATATTGTGGGGATTTTATATATGTTTTCCCCAAGTTTTTATTACTAACTTCTAAGATAAATTATGCTACTATGTAGACAGAAATAGGGAAAGCATCAGCAACAGAAACTAAGAGAATTGCTACATACCACCCAGATTTTGAGAATCCCATGTTCCCTTAACTGTTAGTCATGTACTCTCAGCAAGAGAAAAAAGGTATGGGAAAAAATAACAGTGAAATAAAGCTTTTTGTAATGTTAAAATGTGTCAGGGTTACATAAAATCCTGTTAAGTTATTTAGAGAATTAAAATGATATTATGAAGAACATAACGTAATTAGATAATTGCTGTCTATAAAATGCAATAGATTACAATTTCTCAATCTGCATTTTGCTCCTCTGAGATCAGATGAAACAGTGAACTTTCATTTCAGGCTATAATTCCCTTCCTGATTTTCTCCAGTCACTCACAGGAATAACAAGCTGTTTCATGGGTTCTGGTCAGCATACAGGAAGGGTAGAGAGGTTGTCAAATATATACTACACCATGGTCTTATATTTCTTAGCTGCTTCACTAGGTGAAGGAGAGAGAAGGCTTTACATGTTGAACAGTAAATTATAGTGTCTACATGCTAAGATCGTATTAAAGGCAGAGGAATTATATATCCTCTCCTCTCAGTTACACCAATCAGTCTGTCGATACCTGCAGTAGTCCCTGTTATATACAACATGAGAGAAGGATCATATGAAAATTTTGGGAGTTTAAATACATTAAGTAGTTCCCAAAATTTAGTTTTCCTACAAAAGTTTGTTGAGGTTGAGGAGAGATTCTAGCCAGCTTCATTCATATAAAGTGAAGAATTTCTTCTACACTTCTATCCCGAAGAGTGGTTTTTTTTTAGCTTGCTACATGACTTCTCACTGTAGATATAATACTTTCATTTTTTTCACAGTGAAAATCTGTCACTTTTAAGAACACACTGTACGGAAAGACCAGTGTCAGAGATAAAAGACACACCAAAATCATTATGGTTAGAAATAAAGAGATTCCATATTGTTGTCAGGATTAAGGCAAAGACAAACCAGTTTTCTCTTTAAAACACACATTACTCACTTGAGTTTCCCCTTCGGGTAAAAAGCAGAGTTCAAAATAGTTTTAATAAAAAAGCCTTCAGGAATATAAATAATAATAAAAAGAGTAGGTTTTGAGAATAATAAGAGCTTTTTTAAAAAATAATCTTGTTTTCATCACTCATCCTTAGTGAAGGCGACCATTCCATGGCAGATTTCCAAAGACAGATAAATGACAAATATTCATATTAGTGCTGTCTTTTAACACTTAAATATCTTTTCTACAGTTGCTTTTATTTATTTGCCATATGGGGATAATTAAACTCTTTCTTTATTGGTGAAATTCCTCCTTACACTTACGCTCTAGCATTGGTTATCTGAAATATGAAGGGTTTTTTTGATTCTATACTGAAAAAGATTTCTGTTGTTTCTGAAAATGCCCTTAGGTCCTATTTTTTAAATACTAAATTAATTAGTTCAGAAACTATGTGGAACTTTGAAGGTTTACTGAGAGAGTTAATTTACAGTAACTTTGCTGTTTCTTCTCTGTTTAAAATTACTAGATGTTGATTGACTTAGTGGAAGAGCAACAGTGCTCAATGCATTATTAAACATTCTTTGTGGTGAACTAAGACACTGAATCAATCTCTTGTGTTCTGTAATGTATATTGACCATCTGGCAGGATACCGTCTCCTGAAGTCTGAAAACAAAGCTCAGGGATAAGGGTCAATGGTGACTCCAATGATATCTTGTATGATATACACTTTATGCTGCTCTGAAACATATCTCATTGAAGCCTTGACTGATGCAGGAAATGCTGTAAATTCCATTTGATGCAATTCATTGCGATATGCAGAAGGAAAGAGAAAGGCACATGACATAATCATATCTATGTAGTGACAAGAGTGGCTGGAAACGCCATAAAAATAATGTGTTAAATAGCTGCCTAAAAGCAAGCGTAACTAGGCACTTCTGATCTTTGTGAAGTCTCACGTGACTGATGGTAAATATGGCATAAAATATTCCGGTTGTAATTAATTTTGGGGGTTGGATCTTCCACTACTATAGTTTCATATAAACCTTTGGGTTACATAATTCAGCATATCTTGAAGATTTCTAATTCTATACAAACTGTAATATAGTAATGCTGATCTGTTCACCTCTCCAACAGGTAAGTCTCCACAGACAGCTATGATGCCTTCAAAGGGCAGGAGGGATGACATGTATTAGATCATGAGAATTAGTTCTATGCTGTTACCATTGGAGCCTCATTTACTATGGTTTTATGTCCTCACAGTTCTGGTTTCATTGTTCTAAGTGCAGTTATTAGTTAAGGACTTTGGAATTCCCCTCTAGTATGATATTGTCAAAACTAATCGACAAAAAAAAAAATCCTATTTCTATTAGACACCTATATAAAAACATTGTTTCTAAAGCCTAAAGCTTGTTGACTTAGTAAAGGAAGATGATAGCAGAAGTTGCTATTTGAATAATTTACTGTACTTTATACATGACAGGATGGGGTCAGAGCAGAAAAGTGTAAACAATCCTAAGGTAAAATCTAGGTTACTACCCCTGCTACCAGCTCTTTACTGCAGACTCTTATTATGCAAATTGTGCTGTTTAATTGAAGTGTAAATTACTCTAATGTACATCATCTCTGAATTTGGCATGCTGTTTTCATTCATTTTGCATGACCCCTGCATTCTGAAGGAGGTATTAATTAAAGCACTATAGTAGACAGCCTGGCAGCAAGTAGTGTTATTAGCTGGTATAAGAAGAACAGAGAATAAATTCAAGTCATGTGTCACGTCTCTAGCTTTCATCTCATCAACTCTGAGATTGAGCTCTGTTATACATCTGCGTGCTTCAAGCAGAGAAGCACTCTTGCTATGCTAGAAATTTAATGCTGAATGAGCTGGCATAACAGTGCATGTTACATCCTTATGTGCCAGACTGATACCCTGACCTCCACTTGTAGTCTGTTGAAGTCTAAGAAAAAAATAGAGATAAATAGTTGCATCACACTCCTCTTATATTTGTCTATCAATAGTGTAGGTCACTGATTTTAAGCTGTTTTTGTGATTCAGGCTCTGTTTGAGCCTCTCTCTCTCTTAACTGAAGCAGGATCCTCTGGAAGCTGCCTTTTGTTAGGAAAGCCTGTTTGGAGCATTTGAGAATTTTTCACCTTTTCTGACTTTGGTTTTTTGTTTTGTTTTATTTTGTTTTTTTTTTAATCAGAAAGTGTTCAGGAGCTCAACATTTCAGTATTTCTCTACAGAGAAAGCTACTTAATTGCCTACAGCACTCCTGGCTATTGTTTTTAGCTTTACCAGTTGTGTTTTTGGGAGACATCAAGAGGGATGGAGGAACAAAGGAAAGACTGTAAATCAAAAGAACATTTCATTTCTGCAGTGAACCCTTACTTGCAGTAAGGTAATACAAAATGGTAATACGAAGTAATACCAAAATGGTTCATGAAATACTTTGTTTCTGCATAAGTGATTTTTTCATCTGTCCTGGGAGAAGCAGGGTGTGTTGTCAGTTGTCCATTTCTGAGATGTCCATGATATTCTAAGAGTGAAGTAGTTCTGTAATAGAATTTATTAATGTTCTGAAGTTTCCCACTGGTTTTCACAGTGAGAAGTTTGAGGATTGGTAAAGAACAGAAGAAATGTAATATATTTGTTTTAGGATAATACTTAGGAATTAGGGCTGCAGGATAAAAGAGCAGTATAACAATAGAATCTTTAAACCATGGTGTCAATGGCTGGTAGAGTAACAAACATGGATGCCACCTTGCAAGGAAAATAATTTGACATGCTCTTTTTCAATACAGCATCTTTTGGTTCAAGTATATTTCATTTTATTCTAACCAATAAGAAAGGCAGCATAGGACAATTCTGATATTTAAATGAACATACAAGAGGCTAAAACAATTGTTTATATCTTATATATTTATTCAATTATTTTTATATGTTATATTAATAGGTTTATTTATTGTGAGTGTGGTAGGTGTTTGCTACAGACCACCTGATCAAGAAAGGATGTAAATGAAACCTTCTTACAACTGAAGGAATCCTCAGAATTGGAGGCTTTGCTAATCACGGGAGTTTCAGTTGGAATCTGCTGGAAGATCAGGATATTTCAATGCAATTCCCTTAAGACTGGGAATGAAATTCCTCCTATTGTAGGAAAAAATCCGGTTCAAGGTCACCTAAGGAACCTGAACGTTCCATAGGACCTAATGAGGTGCATCCCAGAGTCCTGAGGGAACAGGCAAATGTAGTTGGACTAAATGCAAGGTCCTGCACCTCATCTGAGGTGGGGAAATACCCGACATCAACAGGCGCAGGGGATGAATGGTTTGAGAGCAACTCCGTGGAGAAGAATTCGGGGACAAAAAATTTAGATATCTTTATCCTTACGTTCTTCAAAATTCTGTGGGGTCACAGCCCTCAGCAACTGCACCAGGTGGGCTTTGAGCTGGTTGACCTCTGGAAGCCCTTCCAGCATAGGTGATTCCAGGAGTCTGTGATACAACATGTGTACAAGATACCTTGTAGTCAATGAACTTTTATTTCTTGTGCAATTTGGAAGAGGCTGGGATGCAACCGTGCAAGTGTTCATTCTGAAAACTCATTTATCTCTAATTACATGCCTTAACTCGTTTTAAAACTTGTATACTTCAGATAGTACAAACAATTCCATAGAATAGCTGGAACCCCTAGTCTGACCAGGGATCACCTACAGCTGCCAAATTTGAAAAGCAACCAGCTGGCTTTGTCATATGTCACTCCCATTCATCATATTGACATCTACTTAATCATAGCATGTAGATTTGCTTTTCAGGAAATAACAGCAAAATAAGTGATCCATGCACAGATTAGTGCCAGCCATTTTGTTTCAAAACTTTAAAATCTGGCATATGAGTTCTAGTTTGGCTTTGTATTCTTTCTGATCAGAAAAGTAAAGAAGCGTGTTTCCCTGCTTGCCTTTTTTTTTTAAATGTTCAGCTCAGCTTTAGCTTTTCTCTCTGAGATCTATGGAAGAAAAGAAATCAGTGTGCAATGCTTTATTGGCAGCTGACAGCTGCCAAGAGATAAGATTCAACGTTTGTGCCTCCACTGGTTTAATGGGAAATAAACTCCACTGATTGTTTTTTTCTTTTTTTTTTTTTTTTTTTTTTTTACTCAGTGCAGTCTGTACAAGCCCACTAGTCAGACATCTTAAATGGTTTTGTTTCTAATGAGTCGTATGCCTATCTGAGGTATTTGGAGGCACTGGTTTAGGTGAACTTAATCTGATGGATAAGAATGATTAGGGTACAAAAGGTAGAAATCCGTCAAATATTGGAGTTACTAATTTCACAGCGCAGGGAGGAATGTGTTTTTCTGATGGCTGTAAGAACTGGTCACATGAAATATCCCTTTTATTTTCTCAGTCAGTGCTTCTGAAATGCTACCATCTCTGGACACTTTGCAAATTTACTTTTGTATGTGATGTGGTCTTGTTCTTGTCCCCTTGATTGTAATTCTTACTGCAGCAGACAAAGACCTCTTTCATCTGTGAAAGACACCTGTGAAAGACCTTGAAGGCCAGGATTGCCTTCTTTCTGCTGGCTAGTTATCTTCTGACCATAGTCTCTTCTGTATCCCAGTCTTGCTTAATTTTCTTAGCCTATATCTTCCCATTTTCTGTCTTTCTAAATTTCAGTATTTGGTGATTGTTAGTGTGTCTTTTGATATAGGTAGCCTTTTTTTAAGGCACCCTACTTTTTGTCAAATAGTTTGAGCTTGACTTTTTTAGCAGAGTAGGGAACATAATACCGAAGGCAAACAGGAAAACAATCATATTTACCTTATGTTTACATAGTATAAAAATCTCACTATTGAAATTGTATGTGAGAAAAAATAGTTTTGCCTAATGTTGTGTGTGAATTTGGGTGAAACTGTCAATAATGCCTGCTCTCTTTACGCTCCAGTGAGAGTTATATCTGTAGATGATGACTATGTCTTAGAAGAAGAATTCACCTATATATTAATAACTTGTAATAGATCATAGCCCTAATTTATCAGTCCCAATTATGCTGTTTACAACTGAAAGAACAGGCTAAATATTCAAAAAGATCAGGCAAAGCTTTGCATAAGCGAATACTTTCAAGTGCTACACTTTGCTACAGTCTGGCAATTTTGAAACATTTTCCTGTAATGGATTACTGTAATTATCATAATTGCCATTACCTAATCAAAGAATGGACTGACACTCGTTTGTGCTAGACTTCCTTTGAATATTTTGTCTGATTTTTCTCTTTCATTTGATTAAAGAGTGAGCTGCAGATAGACCTGCAACACATCAAGGCCCTTGATGGATGGTATGGGCTTCTAAAGCCTAGAAAGCAAATATATTGTTGTCAATGCTGCATGGAAGAACTGCTTGCTCTTAAGCAGTAAAGCCTGATAGCTGGAGGTTTGTGGTGAAATTTCTTTAGCTTCTGTTGAAGGACACCTAACAAACATTAGATATACTTGCTTTTGATATAATAGACTAATTTGTAAGGAAGTAGAATGTGAGATATGCATTCCAGTTAGAGAAGATATAAACAATTTAAATTAGTAATAATTTATAAAGTTGATTAAATTTTTGCTGCTCCAAGTTGTCATCCTATTTTGGTTCACTTAAAAAATTATGTCTGACCTCTAGTCAGGATTTGTGACTGTCTTGAGTACATGCAAAGATATGGGAATGATTCACACTGCTGAAAAAAAATATTCATAGGAATGTGCAAGGGTAATTGGAGGAAGGAATGTTTATGCAAGGCATACAACATGAGAGGTAGATGCAAGTTCATTTTACCTTTGTGGAAGCAACACAGCTATTTAAAATGGAAGTACCTTTAAGCACCTTCTCTCTCATATACTCATATACTCATATATACTCTCATATACTCATATACTCTCTCAAATACTTTGGTATACAAAGTATTTTTTGTTCAATCACAGTAACAGAAGACATTACAAAAAAATATCTGCTGGGAAAAGAGAAACAATTGAGGTGTGTGGGAGAGCTGATTAAATTTCTCAGCTTGTTGACTAGAACAAATATCTCCTGTAAAGTCATGAAGTTGTACATTGCAGCAAAAGCTGAGATGAAGACCCATATTGTCCGAAAGTTTTACTCATCACCCAAATAAAGGTATGTATATTGAAACATTATATGAGTAATTTGGAAATGCAGAACTCACTTGTGTATGTACAACAGAATCAAGTCATCATGTTAAAGAGATGCTATCCATTGTAAACACGGAGGGATGCTCTGGGTGAGGTTCATCTCAAATTTACCTAGACATCAAAATGATAGATACTTCAGCATTTGGTTTTGGTGGAATGATTGTATTTTTAAATAAGAGGAAATTTGCCCATTTCTTTTATATTTCTGTGTTACTATAAGGTGAATTGTCATAACTCATACGTTACCTTCCTGTCCTTAAAAGAATTACTATCAGGCTAACTTTTAGATGCCTGCATCTGGGTTCTGTGAATCCTACCAGTTTATGAAATTATTTACCCCAACTGTAATTTTCTACTACAGTGCAAATAAAATTAATAGAAATCTACATGGGCTGGAGCAAAGAACCTCTGCTGTTGATATGAAGATATGAGTCCTTTTTCTGACTATCTTGCAGTTTATTCAGTGTTTTGAGCTGCTTTAGCGGTGACATCTAGACTAGCAAATTAAACACTTCCATGTATCAACCCAGGCACTGCAGCTTGCTTGCCTGTAATGTCAGATTGCTGGAACAGCCACTGACCCACTTTTGCCCTGTGCCAGCTGGTATTCTTTCCAAACAATTCCTGCTAATAGTTCAGGAATTAGTGTGGGCTAGTGGCTGTTCCCAGTAGGCAGTCTGGATGAGACCACTTTCATGGAAGACAGCTTGATAGTATGGATGCCAGTTCTTCCGTGTCAGTTGGCCTTGGTGCCAGGGAACTGTCCCAATCTCATTTAATTGACTAGTAAAGAGACATTTGTCAAATACTGTACTGTTATTATTATAATGAAGATTGACTTTCTTCCTGCACTGTATTGGATGGTATCTAGGTAGTGTCCAGGAAAAGATGAAAGAAAGACAAGAGTTTCTAGCGCACTCTGTCAAGGACCCATTGCTTACTCTGAAGCTGTTACCTGCTCTGTGCCTTAGTCAAGACAGCCACTTGAGTAAAATAAATGTATCAATGCTATCTCAAAATTGATTTTGTCTAGTGTGACAGATGATTAATAGGTTTCCATGTTGATTGAGTAGTTTGATTTCTTCCTTCTTGAGTGCTTCTTTTATAAAAATTTTTACTTAAAAATATGTGAAAGACCCTGAAAATTCAAATAAAGCCAATTTTAAGCTGAGAACTGTTAAGAATTCAAAGTAATCAGGTTGTAAGTGAATACCATGGGATGTGTTTTTCCAGGACCTGCTTGTTGGAAAGAAAGCCTGGACTTGATGGAATAATTTTAGAAGTCTAACTTTCAATGGTAAAAATGACACCCCACTTTTTTTCTTAACTAGATTTAGACCTGACCAGGTTCTAGCCTAGTCAATGCTTACTTGCTTATCTGTTTCAGTTTCTTGTTTGAGAAGTTCCTTATTTCTTTGCAAGTCTCTTACTGTGTCATGGTACAAAATGAGTTATTCTACTCCATGGTAACTGAGTATCAGTAGTGTATTTGAAGCATTTAGGTACAAAGACTAAAAATTTCTTTAAATTCTCTAAACAAGAAAGCTATTAAAAAGCTAAGCAAATCTATTTTTCTGGTAGTCAGAAATAACCTTGCATGTCATAGAATCATAGAATCAGATGGGTTGGAAAGGACCTGTGAGATCATCAAGTCCAACCCTTGATCCAACACTGCCGTGGTTACTAGACCATGGCACTAAGTACCACATCCAGTCTCCTAGAATACCTCCAGGGATGGAGAATCCACCACCTCCCTGGGCAGCCCATTCCAATGCCTGATTACTCTCTCTGTCTAATATCCAACCTAAATCTCCCCTGGCAGAGCTTAAGCCTGTGCCCTCTTGTCTTACTGCTGGTTGCCTGGGAGAAAAGACCAACCTCCACCTGGCTACTACCTCCTCTCAGGTAGTTGTAGAGAGTGATGAGGTCTCCCCTGAACCTTCTCCTCTCCAGGATAAACAGTCCCAGCTCCCTCAGCCTCTCCTCATAGGACTTGTGTTCGAGTTCCTTCACCAGCCTGGTCGCTCTTCTCTGGACCTGCTCCAGCACTGCAATATCCTTCCTGTTTATATGAATAGCTGTGTTCTGCTTTATTTAATTCTAATTCTAATTCTAACTCTAACTTAAAGTTTGCCAACTTTGGAAGAAACACTGACTGGTATGTTAGAGATGCAGGTAATTCTAAGAGTCTGAACACTATAAAGGTAATTTATTAAGTCAGCGAATCTCATTTCCAAAGAATGTATGTCTCTTTTTAATGAACTTTAACAATTTAACAAACTTTAAAATATTTAGTAAATGCTGAATTTAAATCAACATGACATTGATATTTAAACTGAACTTTTACTGGACTACTTTTTGACGTTGCTTCTTTGGCCTGAATATGTTTAATAATCAATATATGATTTGTAAGAAAACAAACACAGTATCTTGCAGGAACATGTAGCATTGATTTTTTTTTTTTTTGACGAAACTAAAACAGAAGTGTTATGAGTTGCTGTTAAGTAAGAATGTAGAATGTTGTTCTGTATTTTGAAACTCTACAGAACTTGTTTTCTAAACAGTTGCATCCTTGCTTTGCACAAGAAAACTGAAATGGCAGCATGAGCTCCCTGAGAGAGATAGATACGGAATTATTTCCCTACTTTTATGTACTTCTAGAGTTATTTGTGTGTTATGAAACCTGAGTAGAGACTGGACTAAATATGTTACAAAGGAATGTAGAAAGAAATGAGACTGTGAGGAAGTAGCTAGGCTTCTGATCTCTCATTGAGAGTTTTTACAGTTATCAGTAAAAAGTGGGAAGTACAGTTAGCAACCAAAAGCCTAAACACTTTATAAAATCTTTGCTAGATATGCCTAAATATTGGTATGAAACCTTGGACAATAACTCTAAGGTAAAGAAGTTTTCTGCAATTTATGTTTGGAGAAAACTTTTTCAAAGTTCATTGTCAGTTCAAAGTCAAGAAAAGTCAAGCTGAAAGCCAATCTGAGAAGTTCCTAACAAAAGTCTTCTTGCCAGTCAAAATCTTTGTCCCTGAAGTTTAGGTTCTCTTTCTGAGAAAGAGAATGGGGTTTCACAAAGAGGAACTAGAAATTGCTGTAATACATTATGTCATTTTTATTTCCTGAATGCCACTAATGCACTTCTTTTACAGGAACTGCTGCAGTTTTTTCTAAGGCCCGTGGATTCAAGTGTTCTGCCCTTTCCTTGCCATCTTCATTTGTCCAGCGCTCAGAATACTTTCAGGAGACAGCTTTGTCAGTTCTGTTAGGAAAATTATTTTATGGCACACTTGAAGTCATATATTTGTCTGAGTCTGTGTTCTCTTTAGTTTGTTGTCTAAATCACACTTCAGAAAGCCAATAAAGGAAGACAAAACCCCCAAAAATAAGTGTTTATGATTAAATCATACTTTCAGCGATATTTAGTTACCTCAGCCCTCCAGCTCTAAAAGTGAAAGCATAGTGTTGGGTAAAACCAAGCAAAACAACTGTCTTACATTATAGAGCTTTTCAGAAAGACAGATAAATATCAGATTAAAAAAAACTGCTGTCATAAAAATATTAATACTTTCTTAATCTGTTCCCTCTTAGACACAGAGGAAGAGAAGGGCATGCAGATCAGATCATAAACATTAATTTTGTTATTTGAACCTTTGTATTTCTTGGTTGTTTGGGTTTGTTTATTTGTTTGTGTGGGGTTTTTTTCTCTCATGAGTCACAGTCATGATTTTAAACCTAAGATATTTGGAGACATGCTGTTCTTAATTGTTTGTAAAGTGCAATATGTTCAGCATTTCTTTCTCATATGTGCTATAATAAATAATTACTGTCTCCTATACTTACTCATTATAAATCAGTCATTACCTAAATACCCATTTCAAAATGACAGCACTTCAGCAATTAATGTTTTTGGAAAGTTGTAGGACAGAGAACATGAAGCTATGTGTCTGGTGGGGTCCTTTTTATCAATTTACTCAAGAATCCTTTAACAGCATTGTCTGCCTCATTTATGCAGGCCAACATTGGAACTGTGTGTTTGGAGTTAATCTGTACTACCCTTGGCTTGTTAATCTGTACTAACCTTGGCTTCACTGTGAGAAGTGTCCATTTAGTCACTATGCCAGTACTGTGTATGCTTATAAGGCTGTAGAACATACATACACAAAAAATCCTTCTTTCTAAGTGGGTTGCAAACCCAGCCAGTTATTTCCTACTAGGAACTTGTTTCCAAATATAAGGCAAAGGTTAGGAATAGACTTTGAAACAAAACCTGGAACCCCTTCTTTCAAATTTAGAGATTTCTTTTTAAATAAATGACCTTTAGACTTGTTTGTAGTTCTGAACGTGACAACCTTACCACACCTAGCAACTTACAAACACTGGTACTTATTGTTATTGCCGGTAGATGGCATTCTTTATATTAACTGAATAAATAACAGTTGGGAAGTTTTTTGTCAGCTTTTTTTTTTGCTGGGTTAATGATAGACATTTGCTTTTCAGCGCTTTCATAGAAATGATACATACCTGCTATTTTGAAATGTTTGACAAAATTACTTACTTCAATTCAACAAAATGACCTTGCCTTTTTCTTTTTTCTTTTTTCTTTTTCTTTTCCAAAATGAAAGTGATTTTGGAATCATGTAATGATACAATTCAACTGATTTAGTAATTTCTACTTTTATTTCAGGTGAGGAAGAAGAAAGGGTCTTTCTTTTCCTCTTCTGAAAGATAAAAAAAAAAATTTAATGGAGAGTTAGAGTTTAATATTGTTGCTTTCATTCTAGAAAACGTTAAAGAAATTCTTTTTCTGGTCTATTGCGTATAGTCTATTGCAACACCTATAGACTAGAGACACAACCATTTTTTCTGTAGTAGTTCCGTAATGACCTGTGACAGAACAGAGGGAATTACCCAGAGACATGAGTCCAGGTGTATTTTATACCTTTCTAACTGTTTGGTGGTTTTTTTCTGCTATTTGGATGCTCCCACTAAAGTTTCAATGCATACTGAAATAAGGGGGTTGCTCTCAGAGAAAGGTACATTAATGGAAGCTAACCAGAAGATTTTTCATGCATTAATCATATTGGAACCCATGACCTTTGCAATGATAAATGAGCAAGTGAAGTGGAGAAGATATTTCAAGATCCATTAAATTTCAAAATGTATTACGTATTCCAGTGCATAATGCAGATATTGATCCTTGTGGCTTTTGCATGTGCTGAATGTTTATTTCACAGGCACCAACTAGATAGGAGCCAGACACCCCTGAAAGTGTGTGGACTAGAAGACTAATTGGATAGTTGGGATACTGGAATACAGTACACTTAGTTCAGTTTGCTACCACATGTGAACTCATTCCATCACTTTATGCCTGTACAGTACCCGGATGTGAGCTTGAGGTGAGTGAGAGCAGCAGCCTCTCATATTCTGGGTAAATGAGCCTTCTCTGGTTGGAGGAGGTACTGCCAAGTGTGGAACACTTTCCAGTGACAAACTATTGGTGATGACACATATATATCTATGAAATAAGGAATTCATGTCAGCAATGGCTTAGTTTCTAAAGCTAGCCTTCGAATGCTGGTGACTTTCAGTCCATTATGATGTGCAGCTATGTCAAACTGAAGAACCAAGCAGTAAAACCCTCTGTCCCAGTAGGTCAGTTGACCTAGAAAGGCTTATGCCCTCTAACACTGAAGAAATTAAAAAAAAAAAAAAAATTATCTTACCACACATTTGTGCTTACTGGAAAGGAAATCTATTATTCCTGGAACTATCAGAAGTCCTGTAAAATGTGACCTGGCTGCAGTGGTAATTCTTGTCACAACCCTGTAGTTAGAGGACCAAGCTGAGGGCCAGGGAAGCACAAAGATATTTTAATTATGTTTATGATTATGGACAAAATGCACATGGAAAGAATATTCAGGTCATCAGTAATGCTCTGCTACCCAGAGGTTATCTCATTTACCCAGTCTTCATTGGAAATGTCCTTCAAAAACCCTGTTTACTTAGGGAAAATGCTGCCACGTGAATTTGTACCAAATACCACCTTAACACATAAGGAATCACATTAATTTTATGTAGCTTGAGAAGTAAGATGTTTTTTCCTCACTGTACAAAGGTTCAGATTTTTCTGCAGAACATGGACTGCACTGGAGCATAATTGAAGAGCAACTCAAAGTGTTTCCCACGCTTTAAAGTTTCATATAAGCTTTGAATGAACTCTGAAGCTAAAATTGATTTAATATAAACCAGAAATATCACAAACATATGTAGACATGATTTTATGATATAATGACATATTAGAGTTCGGTTTTCTGGTTATCTGTTAAATTAGAGGTGCAAATAAGTATTTGTCAAAGAAATTTGATTTAATATCCTAATCCATGCCTTTATCAAAAAGCACAGACTACTAATCTGCTTTATCATTTTTGGAATGATGATTAACTTGAGCTGGAATGCAAATGTTATGAATTCTGGATCTTTTCATTCAAGTTTTTACTTCTACAACAGTTTTTGGGCTTGTACCCAAATGAGTAATAGTTTTATTTGATTAGTTTCAGCATGTTTTAATACTTAAAAGCTGTCACCATAAGCAAGAAATATGCTGATTTTTTCCCTACTTCTGAACGTAGAAAAAATGAGGTAGTTAATCCAAACATCCTGAACTTTATTTTGTATTAGTTATCTTTTTGTTTCATATCACAGATTCAAAGATACTTCTAGATACCTCTGTGTGACCTTTGCTATTGATCTGATAGCAACTAGAACGTGATGCAACATTGATTATCACATAATAAAGAATTTGCAAGAAATAATCAACTCAGAGGCCTCTTGATTTCATATACATGATGTAGTGAATTTCACTATTGGCATCTTACACTGATTAGTCATAGGTGACTGATTTTTGACTGGAGATATCACCATAATCTTATGGTCAAAAAGTGGTTTGTCCAGTTTTTGTGAGGATACAGGGGAACAGAAATTGAATAATAAACATTCAATGATAATTTTATAAGCATTTTGAGTACTGAACACAGCAAAAAAGGGTAATGATGAATAGAGGAAAATTGTAAGAAGTGTAAATATGGCTTTATAATTTCCTAAGCCTTAAAATTTTTTGGTGGCAATGAAGCAAAAGGCAGGGGGAAAAAAGCTCTGAAGAGACAGAAGGAAAGTCATTGCAAACATAAATAAGAATGTATTAATTAATACTAATACAGGTTTTCCAGAGGTCTGAAATGAAGTGCATTATGATGAGCAGTTGTACCTAAATCAAAGCAACTTGTGCAAAAATCTGTCACCTGTAGAATTATCTCACATGCTAAACTTCAGGCATTAATTAAAGTTCCATTCTTGAGTCATCTCAGTGAATATATTAACAGCAAATCACAGGAATTTCAGCTAAAACCTCTCCTTCCTGATGCATTATCAAGCTTATGAGCATCTTGAACAGGTCATCAGTCTTTTGGACAGGAAGCTTGCACATCTGTAAATTTGCAAGTTTTTATCAGTTTCTATTGAGATTAGGTAGATCATTTATCAGATGACAGATTTTCAAGGATAATCTAATAAACAGATACTCCATAGAAAGAAAAGTGATCTATAAGAGCTCATTCTCCTATTCAGCAGTTCTTCTTGCTTCTGTGTTTAATTTATAAATTCTTCAGGTTAGAGTTTATTTTCTTTATAGCCAACAGAACTTGACATGATGGCTTTGCATCAGCTGGACTTAGCTGCAATGCAAATAGAACATGCAGTGGTAAGTAATGTCTCAAATAAAATCTGAGGCTCCTTCAGGTGTAAATGATAACTCACATTAAATGAATGACCTTATAAATAATGCTCACTGATATGGAATTGCATATTGACTATCATTTTGTCATATGACAAGTGTATCTGTATTTCTGAAGAACTCTTTCTGGGGTGCTAAATGGGGTTCTTTCCCAATGGGAATAACTCATATAATCACAAATTTGATATTGTGACATTTTCAAGTTTTATTCCATTTGTCCATGTAGCTTAGTGTTAGACTCTTTAGAGTGTTACATGTTGGTTGAACTGAATCAGCAAGGTGATATAATCTCATCTAGATTCACCGAAAAGAATTGTTGAGCAATAGATCATTTAGATAATGGAGTCCTATAACAATTTGTTCTGATAAAAATCTTGTAAAATAGAAATTTCTCTTCTCAGAGAGGTGACTTCTTGACAGCTATCTTTTATGAGCTAGAAAAAGGCTATTCCACCTCTTATAAGAGCAGGTTTTCTTTGGGGGTTAACATGCCTAGATTTCCAGTGGTGAATCATTTAAGGTGGATGACTATAGGCACTGTATTTCCAAATGTAAAATTTAATTTTCATTTATCTTGCTTTTGCCTCTTTAAGAATTCATATCTGTGAACAGCTGAGTGGGATTTACTTACATGAGTACTCACAGAAAGTGAATCTGGAGTTCAGAAATGTACAGATTTACACTCTTATTGCTGCACTTCTATTATTGAAAACTTAGGACAAAGCTTGGCTCAGCAAACCAACAGAATTTTTCAGTCTCCTTCCAGAGGCAAGTAAATAAACCAGTCGGGGACCTGATTACAATCTTTACATAGAATTACTTTATGTCAGTAAGGATTGTGTGGTGCTACAGGAAATGCACTCTGCAGTATGTTACAGAGAACATGTTGAAGTTTCCACATCCTATTGTGAGAATCCCAAATACCTTGTGGCTTGTGCTGAAAACCTTGCAAGACTGATATTTCATTGTAGTTAATGCCCTTGAGTTCTGCTGAATATTTTCTATACAGTTTTACATGTCGGAGACCTTTAGGTGTTTCTTCATTTGATGAAATAAATACTTGTAAGGAAATAATTGACTCTATATTTCTTCAAGAAATTTTCGCCAAGTTTTCATATTCATGATATATTTCTAAAATATGATTTGCCTAATAATATCAGAAATGTTTCAGTGTAAGGCACTATCATAAATAGTAAAAAATTACATGTTCAGTGTATAATGTAAATCTTCACTCAGCTTTTTAAAACTCCTTTGGAGACAGAAGAGGCTGAATATAGAAATGTTTATGACAAGATGGAGCGCTCCTGTTGTATCTGAATATCTACATACAGCTCAGTAGTAAAGCAGGAAAAAAAGATAAAAATAGAATAAACTTGAAATAATGTGAAATGGACCCTGAAATTGAAGAAGAAATTGAAATGCAAAAATAAATATCCATTCCCTTTTGCTCCTGCACTGGGTGTAGGTGTCAAGCTGCTGTGGGGGGTGGGGTTGCAGGAACAGCCTCTCTGAAGGATGACTGGAGCTGTCATCCAGACACAGCTGGTTCCAGACAACTCCAGCCAACCCATCGAGGGGCACAGCTGAGTGCTTCAGGCACAGTGGTGGTTGTACCTCTGGGAAAGTGTATTTAAGAACAATCAGAAAATGATGGACACAGGGGAGGGGGAAAAAGAGTAAGAAACAGCAGTAGGAACACTGAGGTCAGAGAGAGGAGGAGAAGGAGGTGCTCCATCTCAGAGCAGACATCCACTGCAGCTTGTGGAGGACTCACACTGGAGCAGGAGAGAAGTGTGAGGAAAGAGTGGAAGAAAGATGTTATGGTCTGACCAGGACTTCCATTGTCCCCTCCCCCTGTGCCTCTAGTGGCAGGGTAGGAGAGGAGTGGGAAGTGCGGTAGTGAATCTGAACATTGGAAAGGAGTAGGAGATGTTTGGTTTCAATGTTTGTCTTTTCGTTTCCCAGTACCCAAATTAGTAATTGAATATATATTTAATAGTACCAGATATTAAATATTCATAACTAATAGTTAAATATTTATATTATTATTATAATGAAAATCAATTTTCTCCAAGTTGGGTCTGTTTTCCCCGCTGAATTTAACTTCAAAAATCGGTCAGAATTCAGATGTTTAGATTCCATACAGACATGTACTGAGGTCATTAGTTTCTGTTTTATATATGAATGAAGCCATACCTTCAAGAAAGGCCTATGACTGATTTGAAAGGTGAACACAGCACTTTCTTTGACTGTGTTTTGATGATTAAAGACTTTCCTTACTATAGCCATTTGCAATATAAATACCCAACAAGTCACCGATACTGTCTCCTCTAATCCCTACAAGAATTTTAAAAAATAAACAAACATGAATTCTATGACTGACCCACTAGAAAAGAGGAAAAAAAAAGGTTCCTTGTTCCTACCAAATCAATGCTGCTTTAATGATTCATTTGTCAAATGATACTTATCTATAGTCAAGGATAAAAGAGTAAAAATCATAACATGATATTTTGGGTAATGGTGGTTATGGTAGTCATGGACTAAGACTGAATATTGACTACTAATACCTGGTCTGAATGATCCAGATAGGTAGAAGCTGTCAATACTTTCCCAGAATTTCCTTACAACTAAGTTCCAAATACTATTATTATGCCTTAATTTGGCATTGTGTTAAAAGAAATATCTGGGTAGTCCAAATAATCAATCCAGAAATCATAATTCAGGAAATGTAGCCATTTGACTGTACTTGTTTTTGAGTATTCGTATGTTTTAAATGAGGTCAAATAGTACCAAATTTGAAATTTCTTTACAGTTAGTACTATATGGCTACCAGGATAGAAGTGAATGGTAGACTTTAAGGGAAATGTCTCTAATAATAGGAGAAGTTGATGCTATACTAAGCACAAATATATAAATTTCTGTAAACCTATACAATCATGAAAAAAAATAGTAGCAAAGAAGATTTTTTTCAACTATTTATCTTCTTTTCTACTTCATATCTTTTCAAAAAACAATACTTAGAATCATAGAATCG
>VYXB01010754.1:79195-130270 GCA_013397135.1 Pachyramphus minor | reverse complement strand
GCAGTCTACAACTTCCTCATGAGCGGTAGAAAAGGGGCAGCCACTGATCTTTTAATTTCCTGGTGACCGGTGACAAGACCCAAGGGAGTGGCCTGAAGTTGTGTCAGGGAAGGTTTAGGTTAGATACTAGAAAAAACTTCTTCACTCAGAGGATGGTTGGACACTGGAACAGGCTCCTCAGGGAAGTGATCACAGCACCAAGCCTGACAGAGTTCAAGAAAGATTTGGACAATGTTCTTAAGCACATGGTGGATTTGTTGAGGCTGCCCTCTGCAGGGTCAGGAGCTGGACTTTGATGATCCTAGTGGGTCCCTTCCAACTCAGAAATTCTGTGATTTTGTGACTTTAAACCATAGTCTGTTTCTTAGTTAGTTATGCAGGCTAAGGATAGGGTCAACATTTCTGTTGCAGTCGTATCTAGGCCTACAGTTTGTATCTGAATTTTTACTGCATTTCAGCCTTTTCCCCAAGCTTAATCGCAGGTGAAGAAAGGTTCCCAAAAGCAGACAGAAAACATTATAAAACCAAGATATAGTTCAAAACAGCATCCTAGTTTGGTCTTCCTAGCCAATCATTTATTTATTTTTATTGAGTCTTTGTTTTAAATAAGTCAACTGCTTATGAAAAATCTGCTGTTCAGCTAACATGATATGCATAGTGATATTTGGTTTCATATACATAAAACATGTATGAACATATATGTAAAAGTAAAGTTCAAATTTGCAAACCTTTGTAATTCTATAGATCTTACACAAAAATCACACTCTAAAAAAATAGGTGTACTTGATTTTTGTAATATTTATTTTATGGAAGATACCAGTAAGAAAATATATGAAGTCTGAGATTAAAAAAATGTGCATTATGCAGGATTGACAGGTACAATTTTACTGATATGCTGTCACTTGTTACCTAGGAGAAGAGGCTTACCTCACCTTGCTGCAACCTTCTTTAATGTAGTTGTAGAGAGCAATAAGGTCCCCCCTGAGCCTCCTTCTCTCCAGGTTGAATGACCACAAACTCCTTCAGCCAATCTTCATCAGACTTGTGCTCCAGACCCTTCACCAGCTCCATTACCCTTCTCTAAACATACTCCAGCACCTCAATGCGTTTTTTGTAGTGAGAGACCAAAAACTGAACACAGTATTACAGGTGTGGCCTCATCATTGCTGAGTACAGGGCAACAATCACTGCCATAGTCCTGCTGGACACACTATTCCTGAACCAAACCAGGATGGCACTGACTTTCTCAGCGACCTGGCCACACTGCTGGCTCGTGTTCAGACGGCTGTCAACCAACATCCCCAGGTCCTTTTCTGCCGGACAGCTTTCCAGCCACTCTTCCCCCAGCTTGCAGCGCTGCTTGGTGTGGTTGTGACCCAAGTGTGACCTTGCTGAACCTCATACCATTGGCCTCTGTCCAGATCCCTTTGCAGAGCATTCCTGCTCTCCAGAAGATCAGCACTGTCTGCAAGCTGACTGAGAGTCCACTCAATCCCCTTTTCCAGATCATTGATGAAAATATTAAACGNGCCTCATCATTGCTGAGTACAGGGCAACAATCACTGCCATAGTCCTGCTGGACACACTATTCCTGAACCAAACCAGGATGGCACTGACTTTCTCAGCGACCTGGCCACACTGCTGGCTCGTGTTCAGACGGCTGTCAACCAACATCCCCAGGTCCTTTTCTGCCGGACAGCTTTCCAACCACTCTTCCCCCAGCTTGCAGCGCTGCTTGGTGTGGTTGTGACCCAAGTGTGACCTTGCTGAACCTCATACCATTGGCCTCTGTCCAGATCCCTTTGCAGAGCATTCCTGCTCTCCAGAAGATCAGCACTGTCTGCAAGCTGACTGAGAGTCCACTCAATCCGCTTTTCCAGATCATTGATGAAAAGATTAAACGTAACTAGCCCAAATACTGAGCACTGGGGAACACTACTCATGACTGGCCACCAACTGGATTTATCATCACCACTCTCTGGGCCCAGCCATCCATCCAGTTTTTTGCCCAGCGAACTCTGCACCCATCCAAGCCATGAGCAACCAGTTTCTTCAGCAGAATGCTGTGGATGACAGTTCCAAAAGCTTTACTAAAGTCCAGTTTGACAGCATCCAAAACCTTTCTGTCATCCACTAGGCAGGTCACTTGGTCATAAAATGAGGACCTGCCTTTTATAAACCCATGATGTCTGGGCCTGATCCCCTGATTGTCTTGCATTTGTTGTGCGATGGCCCACGGGATGATCTGCTCCATGACCTTTCCTGGAATCGAGGTCAGACTGACAGGCCTGTAATTCCCCAGATTTGCCTCCTGGCCCTTCTTGTAGATGGGCATCACATTTGCCAACCCCTAGTCACCTGGGACCTCTCTGGTTAGCCAGGACTGCTGGTAAATGATAGAAAGTGACTCACTGAGCACCTGTACCAGCTCCCTTGCTACCCCTGCGTGGATCCCATCTTGTGTGTGTCCACATTGTGCAGCAGCGGGTCACTGACCATTCCCCCTGGATTATGGTGGCTTCACTTTGATCCCCATCCCTATCTCCCAGCTCAGGGATTTGGCACCAGGCAAATGACTGCACTTACTAATAAAGACTGTGGTAAAGAAGGCATTAAATACCTCAGCCTTTTCCTCATCCTTTGTCACTATGAGAAGACACTTTGAAGAATCACACTTTTCCAAAACAACAACATCACTAGCGCTATTTTATGAAGCATTTTATAAAGAAAGAGGTTTTGTATTTTTAAAAATAGAGGTTGATATTTTCACTTTTTATAGGCATTTCTCATGCAAATCCCTATTCTGTAAAAATACTTGTGAAATTAGACTGTAGGTATTTAAATGCTCGTTCTTTCCGGATGTATTCATAGAAATGATAAAGTTCAGTTTTTATATAAGCAATGTCTTGTGTAAGTAGATAAAATAAAAATATTAATCGCAAGCATGTAGTTCTGACAATTTTGACAATTTTCATCACATGTTAAATCCCATTCACAATTACCAGGTTTTGAGGTGATGTCATATGGGTACAGAGCCATAGGGAATAACTGAATTATGGTTGTATAGTGAATAATTTAGAGATCCCCTTTATTTAGGGTGCAGATATAAAACTACTATCTCATGATATATTACTTGCTAAGTAACTAGTCATTTCAAAAAAAGGATACAATGTGTTTTCTTCAGGTTTATATAATACTTTTCCTCAAACTTCCTCTAAGCATATTGATGTTGAGGTTTATATATATTTCTTTTTATTTATGAGAAAAAACTCAGAATCTCTCCAGGGCTCACTAAAACTGTCACCAAGTGATTTGGAAAATGCCAAATGAAACATAATGTCTTTGAAGTCTGTCTCTTTTTTTCCAAATCTGCTTAGTACTTATAATGAAGTCCAAAACTGAAAAGGACTTTTTAATGTTTTTCAGGATACATTATCATGTTCCTCATGGCCAGCATCCCCAGGACTTAGGTGGGAAAAAAGGTGGTGTGATCTTCGTTTAATTCCACTTCTTCATTCACGATTTTCCCAGTACCTTCCGGGATCAGATTTGTGCAGGTAAATAAGTTCAGAAGGTTGGAACTTAACTTCTTGGTTGACAGATACATGCCTCAGGCAGTTGCCTTGTTAGAGCAATGCCATTATTAGTTCCACTGCAGCTAGAGATGTGAAACATAGGAGCTTGCGTAAAGGTCTGTCAAGGTCCACCTTGGCTCATCTTCTGCTCTGACGTCAGCCAGGACCAAGTATATGGGGAGATGTGCAATCTTCCTACTTGCATCTAGTGGTCAGCACCTTTCAGAGTTTGAGATTGCACATAGGTCATCATATTTAATAACTGCTAATGTACTGTCCACAAAAGCTTCTTTCTAATCTGCTTTTCTTTATGTCTTTCATTTTTGCCATGCATTATGGCAATGTAATTATGTTTCTAAAATCTACTTCCTTCTGTTTGTGTTACATATCTCATCTGATGACTACATTGGGTGAATAATCTTGTTTGGGAGCAGCAAGGGCTGGCTGCCCCATGGGGAAGATGAACCAAGAGAGAGTGTGGCAGTGAGGCTGGATGAGGCATTGTCCATGCAGACAAGGACCCCAACCCACTGCTCCTACTGGAGGAACAAAGAAGGCTTAGGGATGGTCTTCAGAGGAGTCCGTCATGGTCAGGTGGGGCTCAGGTCAGGCTTTGATCAGGTCCAGCCTACAGATCAGGTCCAAATCAGCGGGATACATGAATGAAACCAGGAATATCTGCAGCCATATGCAGGTGAGGACCACAAGCAAGAGCCTTAGAAGATAAGCAGCTCCCAAGTGTAGGGGTGGACAGGCCTCCAACTCAAGCTCTTCCACAGCAGCTTGATCCCACATCCCACAATCTCACCATGGCACAGCTGACCTCAAGCACAGGCCATCAGTGTGGTGGCTGTGAGGGACAAGACTGTGGGCCCTGAATCCTTTTATCAAGGGAAATGTGAAATATCTTGATTTATGTTTTTATAACTTCAGCTGACTATCTTCTGTTTTCCAACCTGAAGGTTCACAGTTGTTATCCCCTTTTTGGGAAACTCTTCTGTAGCTCTAACTATCCCTGTTATTCTCTGTTTCTTTTATCATTGTAATATATCACCTAAATGGCAAGGTGATCGGGACTGTGAGGAGGATTTATATTAAGGCATAATGATGTGGGGGTTTTTTTTGTCAGTTCTTATCTAATGCTTTGTAATAACCTATTACTTTGTGACTGTCACTGAGCACTAAGGTGATGGTATTTAGATAAATGTTTGTAGTAACTCTTGTACTTCTCTCCTTCATTTTTATAGCTACGGAAGGGTTTTTTTGTTTCCATATAGCTAAGGTTATTTTTTCCTGTATGTGTTGCTTTGCATATGTTAACATTTCATTTCATTGCCATTTTCTCTCACAATCACTGGGAAAGCTGTAGTTAGGTTTAAATTTATGGCATCATTGTGGTGGGTTGACCGTGGCTGGATACCAAGTGTCAACCGAGCTTCTTTATCACTGCCCTCCTCAGCAGAATGAAGAGGGAGAAAATAAAATGGAAAAAAATTTCATGAGTCAAGATAAAGGCCTTTTAATAAAGCAAAGGCCACATGTGGAAGCAAAGAAAGCAAAATATTTATTCTGCTTCCCCTTAGCAGGCAGTGTTCAGCCAGTTCCTGGGAAGTAGGGCTTTGGTACCCATAGTAGTTGCTCTGGAAGACAAGCGTCGTAATTAATGAATGCCCTTACTCCTCTTCCTTCCTCCTAGCTTTTATTGCTGAGCAGATGTCATTATGTTACGGAATATCCCTTGGGTCAGTTTGGATCAGCCGTCCTGGCTATTTCCCCTCCCAAGATCTTGTCCCCAGCCTACTGATGAGGAGGGAATGTTGGAGAGACAGTGCTGATTCTATGAGAACACTGCTCAACAGTAGCCAGAACACTGGTGTGTAATCAATACCTTTCTAGCTGCCAATACAAAGCACAGCACTGTGAAGACTGCTGTGAGGAAGATTAAATTCATCTCCGCTAGACGCAATACAGTCATATAGACCTACAATTTTTCATTGTTTAATTTAGCATTATCCTAGTAAATCAGGAGAAATTAGGAAGGAAGACAACAATATTCTGGAATGATAACTGTTTTACAAGTATAATGCAATGAAATAGAAATGAAAGTAGCTACAAAATCCAATTAGGCAAGTATATAGATAAGATCATATTTGTTAAAAGTTTTAAATGGATTCTCAGTAAACACTTGAAAGTTGCACAAAAGCCTCTCACCACCTCAGTTCTAAAGGCTTTGTTTCTTAGAGTTACACTGCTTTGGTCTGCCAGCCATTTTTCCTATTCAGAGAGCTGAAATTAAAGCGGGTTAGGCAGTATATGTTTCACCAGATAGATCATTATGAAGCTAAAACAGCCTGCAGCTTTTGACTGGTAATAGCAGAATCATATTTACTTGTCTGCATGATCCTTGTTCTGTTGAGGAACAATGGCTGGCCCAGGGAGTCAAGGTGTAAACCAAAAGCTACAGTGGCTTATTGGCTGAACTGAAATGGAACGGAATATAGTCACCACAGAGGCAGAAGGGTTTTTATTAAATTCTTTGAAAGCCTTCAGCTTGGTGTTTAACAATGAAGCATAAAGGGCCCAAAATCATAACAGTCAAATCTGAGATCTATTCTGCTGTATACTTCAGATAAGATATTGAATTGAATAGAACTACTCACGTGGAAAATTAGCACATATTCAGCTGTTCATAGATCAAGAGTTTTAAAATTCAGTCTTCTGCATCAATAAAACACAAGCTTAAAGTGCACATAATAGAACTTATACATTACAGAGAAAGTTTCTTAGGTAGTAATGATATTTCTGAAATTTGAATTTCTAGAAAATAAATTTTAAAGTGTATTAATACAAAACATTATACCTGAACTCATACTCAAACCTTGGATAACTACCCTGATAATTTTCTCTTTCTGTCCTTCTATGCTGTCTAACATCAGGATATAAGAGTACTTAAACAAAAATGCAGAATAAATAACAGAGAAGTACATTTTTCTTAAAGCATAGAACCAACACTGTATTTTACTAGCAAAGGCATGCTCTAGTTCATTTTTATTGCTTCTCATGACTGAAGAAAAAGCCTGTACTTGACACAGATGCAGCAAAGACCATTATGGTAGCGACAGATATTAGCCTTAAATTCTATACTACTAGAATAAAATTTCAAGAGGTAAAAAACTCCAAAGACACAACTTTGATATGTTGAAACAGATGACAGGAACTTTCATCAGTGGTAGTTTTACCTTGAAGATAGGACTCACTTTGCCTGAGCCATTCACAAAGAATCTGAATGATGTATTTAAACCATGAATTGATGATTAACACTTGTGTTTGTTACAGAATGTCAGCAGTGGAACTTGGTGTTCTCTGTATGTTTAATAATCTCTTTTTGTGGGATATGGATTAATATTGAGTTTTTTTGGTTCTGAAGCCAGAGACCTGTGAACCTTCCAAGGGCTTTTAGCCAAGAAGGCTATTTACTGAAGAAATTAGGTCTGCTACTGCTTTAGCATCTGAAAAATTTCTCTTGTTCTGTAATAGCTCAGTGGCTGGCAGTGGAAAGTCAGTGTATAAAACATGACAGGTATTGTGTAAGTGCCCAGATTGGTGCTGGGTTAGAGGCAGCCAGGTGTACACTGCTTGTGTCATTAGATGTCTCTTCACATTCCAGTTTACTTTGGTAATGATCCTTTATTCAGAGATGTAACTGGAAAAATCATTAATGTTACCTGATCAATTTTGAGTTCTCCAACTTTTCAATCAGTAATTTAGAAGAGGAACAAAATTCTATAAGCGAGAACAGCCAACAAGCGATGTCCAGATAGGAATCTTACTGTCTTTAAAGTATGTATTAGAAAAATGAAACAAAGATGTTGAGAAAAATGTGCTGGCATCCACTGATTTTCACAAATGGTGGTCTACAGTTTCCAATGCACACTTTCCTTCTCTGTGGTCTGCTGTATTAAAGTATTAATCTTTGGTATGCATCAGATTTTTTGCTTGTTTAGCTTCTGAAGTCATATTGGTCAAAGTTCCGTGGAGCTAGTCTATGGAATTTTTTTATAGCCTTGTGGAAGCTTAATATAGTCTGAGTTGACCTTTTAGCATGATCTTTTTAATATGTCAGGTATTTATAAAACAGTAAACCAGCATTTTATCAGTGTTCAGTGGCTGACCTTCGTTGTAGTTGAAAGAAAAGCATTTCTAGAAGTATTGTTAAGATGATATACTAGAACAGATGTAATTTTCGTCTGACCTGATCTGTTATGATATGTCTGTAGGCAAAATGCATTCCAAGTAGTTGCTGTGGATGGGGTTTGCAGTGGAATAATTCAGTGTCTCTCTGCTGAAGACTGTATTGACTGGCTACAAGCAATAGCAAGCAACATTTCCAACCTCACAAAGCACAATGTAAGTATGGATCCAAGTAAGCCAGAAGGTTTCCAATCATATTTGATTATTACTGTCATAAAAGCCTAATGGATTCACACGCAGAATTATCTACATATAAACAATGCTTGAGGCCGTCTGAGAGAAGTCAACTCAAGTTTGTCATCTAATCAGACTCTGTGAGAAATCATTGAATGGGAAAATATTCTTCCCTACAGTTAAATAGTTCACTGCATCGCTATCAGCGTTATTCACTTTTTAGCAGTACCAACTAGGATTAGAAACAAAGACCAGACACACAGGAGGAAGCCAGGTGTGATGGGTGAACATGTATAGTGGAAAAAAATTCTGTACTTTTTTTCATAAGTTGCAAAAGTTTTGCCAAACTAATAGTAAGATTGGTTGAAAGGTCTTCTGGACCTTCCTGTATTTTGCATTTGATAGCGAACATGTAGTTTTCACTGCAGAAGTCTGTATGATACCTTCAGTGATTTTCCTTAAAAAATACAGAACACATGGTTAACTCAATTATTTTGAATTGAATTATAGCAGGAAAGCCCTTGAGGATTTAATTTATATTCTCTCAGATTTTCTTAAATCTGCTTTAGCTTCTCAAATCTGTCTCTGAATTTGCTTTTGTTTCAAATACAGGGAACATATTGAAGGAGGTTGTATTTCTTGGAGATTTATAATCAAGATGCAAAACTATGTTCCATCTGGCAGCAATATGTAAAAGTCATTGTATTATGAAAACGTGACAGACATGAATTCATCCACCATCTGCAAGCTTCCATGCAGTACCAGCGAACTTTGTGGCTATTTATTCATCCTTAAAATGCTGTTGCTATATAGAGCCTTTCTTGTCTTACTAGGTATCCTGAAAATTGAGTTGGAAGGGTTTTTTTCTCTTGCCATCTTTGGTTCAGTCTAGTCTATTAATAGTTCTTGCTACCTAAATCAGTATATCTTTTTGCTTATAACAATAGACAGAGCACCTAAATTTTATCTGATAACACTTTAATAAGACTATAATTAATGTTGCTTTCAACATTTATGTTTGCAAACTTGCATTTTGGTATTGCAAGGTTATTACATGGTTTGTTTTCCGAGTAGCGCTTATAATTCTACACTGGTTTCTATGAAATACATTTATAAGAGTAAATTATGCAACTATTATACCAGTCTTTTTACTTACTTTATTCCAAAGATATCCTGTAAAATAACTGTGTTAGAGCTTATGATAATCATCCATGAATCTATTTTAAAACTGTCCTACTTATTCATAGCCCTTATGAATTTATAGAAACCAATGAGACTCTCTTTCCTGTAATATATTTTCTTTTAAATTATCAGTTGCCAGAAAAAATTAGTGATTTGACAGAGTATGTAATAAGTGAATATAAGAAACATTATGAACACAGAGGAGAAAAAATGAAACTGTTGCTCAGAACAATGATTAGATGAGATCAGAGATCCCTGTATTTTCTTTCTTTACAAATGGTTATTGGCATACACATACTGTTGATGTTAGCATTTTTTCCTCTGAGAGAGGCATTTTTTCCACATTCTCCCTTCCTGTGGCATCCGGTGCCAAAGAAACAAAGAGGGTAAAGAAATTTATTTGAATTTTTGGACAAGTTGACTGAGTTTTAGTTTCAATTACCTTCTTATTTCTATCCAGGGATTACAGAAAATTTGTCTCATTTAAATACTGTGTAGCTTCTAGAAGTGTTAAATAACATTCTCTTTATCGCATCTACCTTTTGAAAAAGAAGGAAGCAGAAAGAAAGCAGGAAAAAGTCTATAAATTATAAACTACATAATTTCTGAAACCATTTCCTCCACTAGTGTGTCAAGTTTGGGCTCTATAGATTTTGGTCGGATTTCACTTGCTTACTTTACATGTCTTAAAGCCGAACATCCAGAGTGATTCTTAGGATCTACTTTTGACATCTATTTTATAATGAAATTAATTCCCTCAGGACATGACTGTCTTTCCTTTGACTGGTAAGGGATCCTAGGGTGGTGAGTTCATATTTGATACCTAGGGAGATATGTATATGTCACTGTTTTTTTTGAGGGGCCAAAGTGAGTTTCTCTGAATAAATCTGATAAAGAAATGCCTGGAAATTTTTGACAAAAAAAAAAAAAAAAAAAAAAGGCACTAAAAAAAGCATACTAGTCTTAATCAGAAAATCTGAATTACTTTTTCACACACAAGATGGCTGAAAAAAATTATCTGATTGCTCAAACTCTGAAAGTGTGTGTGTGAATTACGTGGCCTATGCTCCCATATGTATCTTACAGCTGTGAAATGTGGGTCCCTAGCTCCACAATACCATGTTTGAGCCTAAAGCCCAATTAAATTTTTCTAAGGATAACATCAAAAACTCTTCTCTCATCATCTAATATGTCCACATCTGACACCAAGGTGATGCGACTCAGTTTCAGTGTCATTAGAGTAGCCAGTATCTACCAGAAAGCAAGAAGATAACAAAAATGCCGGAGTGGATGCAAGATCAAAATGCCTTGACATTATCACTATCTTTAAAAGGCAGTGGTGCTAACTGAATGGAGGCTGGAAGATGGTGTCTGCAAGCAAACCCCTTTTATACTCCAGTGGTTAGACTACCAACCATTGTTCAATATGACCTAAAACTCATATCATTATGCAACAAAATATTAAAATTTTAATGCAAAGATATAGAAAATTATATTCTGGGTATTCAGAATAAATTTAAAAAATCAATATGCCAATTGACGTAGTTCATTTAGATTCTTTAGATTTTTATCAAAAGACAGACTTCAGTTATGAACTCTTTCTTCGTATTTGGGAGATGAGCACTAGTGTCCTCCAGTTTTTTAAAAATACTGAGACTGATACTGCTAATTTAAATTTCTTTAGCTCCCATATGAGATAAAATACATCCCTTTAAAATTACAAAACATGACTTGTGTATTGGTATGCAACAAAAATACATACTTTATACATTCACTGTTGGCAGTGACTTAATATTGCACTGTAATTGATGATGTGATGAATCCATAGAGACTATTCATTTCCAAAGATGGGCGCCTCTCCAAGTCAAGTTACTTGAGTTGCATCTGTGTTAAAAAGTTACAAATTTTATCAATAGCCTAAAAACCCAGAAGAGTTGTATTAAACCCCCGAAGTTTTGGGTAAGCAATCCTGACACTGGAATTGATGTGCTGAAATCTGAATATGTTAAATTGAACCTGGGCTTGGGAACTCTAATTCCTCTATGAACTGATGAGGCTCTACATCTTTTTGCTGTGGACCAAAGACAACTGAAAAGGGAATAAGCTGCTGCTTCTGCCTTTTCTTGCTAATACTCCAAGTAGAAATTTTCAGTCAGCTGTTCAGTTCAGCTATGAACTATTTGCCTTTCCATGAACTTCTAAACTCTATTAGTTTCTATGGTAATTGATACTGAGTTCTATTTTTATCATCTATTTTGTTAAAGAGTTGTAGGATGACAGTATCCAAAAGGTCATGTAGCTTTTAAAGAAATTACACTCTGGAAGAGATTAAGAAAATACTCCAAAATCATGTGCTCTATGAAGAACCACCAGCTGTCAATACATCCCTAATTTATGTGCTGCAATTTTTAAAAGCACTTAAAGGCAATTTTTTTAGTACAGTGGAAGTCAGAAATTTTAGGTCTTTGTAACAAAAGAATAATTAAAAACAAAACAAAACAAACAATAACCCACGTTTGAGCTAGCATATTCTAGGTTATAGCTTTATAGAAATTTTGAGGATTTATCCTCCCAACTCATCATTTGTCAGTCTTGCCCATTGCTTTGTCTGTGGCAGGTTTTTCTATTGGGGGCGGGGGCAATGATAGTTCTTTTCCCTTTCCTCTTCCATCATTTCTGTGCAAGACACTGCAACAGTTTTACATTTATGCTTCCTACCTTGAAGCTAGCACTTGACAGCAGAGAAATAACATGAACTTCATCAAACAGGAATGACTGGCAGCTGAGATAAAGTTGCTAGGCAGGAGGTGGCAAAAAGTTTTAAGATTATCTAAAGAATGCTTATAAGATCTTGCAAGATATAGTTCACAGTAACTTCACTTTATAGCATCATGGTACATTTTTCTGGGTAAAATAACGTGTAATTAAAAAATTATAGAGTCACATGTCATTGATGGTAGAAGCATAGCAACAGCATGAAAGCAGTGGGATTAAGATGTCTTCAACAGAGTATTTGCACAGTGTAAGTGTTTTCCAGCTTTTGTTTTATACAAAGTTTAAAAATTCAGCTGAAATCATGGCTTTAATCGTATGCTTAAAATGAAATGATACTTAATGAAAGATACTGCTACTAAGAGGATAAATATATTTGTCTTTACTTTCATCAAAGAAAATAATAATACCTTTACAATGCTGAAGTTTGGATTAGGGCACTAGGTAGAAGGAGAGACAAAGAGTAAAAACAGGAGAAAAAAACCCAATTAGAATAATATGATATGTTCCACTTGTAGAAGGAATAAAATATCACAGGACTACATTCAGTGTTGGTAAAATTATTGAAATAAATAGTAGTATATGTCTCATTTTTCTGGTGGATGTTACCACCAGTAAGAACATATTGCGGAATATTGGATTACATGAAGGTCACTCACATGAAGTGAATAGATTTCACATTTTAATGTTGTGGTTAAAATACAGTGGCAAAACATCAGAACGCTCTACTGTTAGTAATTTTGCAGTTTTCAGGGATTGTATGCTCTTAGATGCCCTATGATCTGTGGGTTACAATAATATTTAACTCTTGCTGGTTACTCAGCTATGAATGTTTGGAGCAAATGCAAAAATATCATTATTACTATGAAACCTCTTACAGTAGTATATTTTGTAGTAGCGGAAAAGTCAAGCACTGTATGAAATTTAGAAGTTGAAAGCATTATAAAATGAAGACTAAACAAAGAATTACAGGAAGTCTACAAAGTATTAATAATAGAATATTTTTACATACATTATTTACTTTTCCCAAGACATAAGTACTCAGATAAATTGGGGATTATTACATAAATGTACATTCAACAGTTTTTTTAAGCAATATTAACCATTCAGGTGTTCACACGGCTCTGGCGTTTTGATTTTCTGTTTTGCATTTCATTCTTGACCTCATAAAGGGCAGCTTATACAGGTACTTATTCCAGTACTGATATTTAGATCTCTCTAGAAACATTTAAAATGCAGAACTGGATACCCTTGTAATATACTGCTGAAATTTTTTTCCCAACATGATTCTCTTAGGGCATATAGATGTAAACGAATAAATGCAGTCAGTGCAACATCAGAATCACAACTTAAATGATTTTTCCTCACTTTTTTTTTTTTAATGTAGGCTGTTATCAGCTGTACATTTAAAAACATACCTGTTTCTATGTCACTTTTATGAAGTGTTATATATGGCCTTGTCTCATATTTGCTTACACTTTTAGAAATTTGAAGCGTGTCTTCTTTTACAAATTTTTTGCTTGTACCTTGTTTAAAGAATTGTGGATAATTTTGTATCCTCTTGGGTGTACTGATTTAGCTGCAAAGAAAGTTAAGTATTGCCAAACTTGTATTGCTATTGCTCTGATGTGTTTCATCTGCACTTTTATAATGTTCCTGAGTTTAAATGACAATGTGGCAGGCCAGAAAAATAGTGCAAGAAAAGATTTCTTTGACAAATATTTATTCCAGAATAGTCACCTTATCTGGGAAATTTGTAGCAAGAAACTTCTGTCTGCTTAGCTGTACTATTTGCTATGACACATTCTGATTATGGTGACAGCACTCATCATAAAGACATGCAGTCTTGCAGTTTTGATTTGGAATGCACAATGTAAACTTAAAGTAGCCATGATAGGTTTTCAAGTGAAATTAAATTTTCTTTCTGTCCTTCTCCCAAATTGTAAATCTATTCATGCTATTTTTAAAAATATTACTGTTTGCTGTATATAAGTACACAACTCTTGCAGCTGCCAATAATATCTCATAAAAATATTAACATCTGTATTACTATTAGATATAACTCTAAAATACTATTTAAGAGAACCAATGTCCTTAGTAACAATAAAATCAAAAGCTCTTCTATTTAAATTTACCTTTTTAATGTAAATCTTTAAAAAAACCCCAATATTATTGCAGAGAGCATATTTTTGCAGTTTTACGTATAATGCTTTCACACAGTAAAGAATCCCTGCACTTCGATTCATCCAATTCTGTATGGAGTCAAATTAATTTGTAGCCTTGCACTAGTATTTAAATAAAAGCAAAACATCAATATTAAATATGTTCTTTAATCTATGCAGGATTTATATTAAGATCTGAGACTCTGTCTGTTCTCTCATTCCATTGTTATTGAAGGCTTAATTAAGACATTATAGTAAAGACTATAATCTGTTTAGTTACAACACACTTCGGACTAATGCAATGCTTGCTCTAAACATTCCACCCTGGGGAAAGGTAGCAAAGAGCCTGCTATTAAGAATAGCTAAAAAAAAGCCTCTTGGTTGATTTTAGTGGCAAAGAAATTATGACAAAAATAAAGGAAGTAAGAGCAGTCTAACTGGGGAATGCAGGTAAGCCATTTGGGGTTTTGCAGAGAGGTAACACAGGGAAGAAGGAAGGACTCATTATAAGTTGACTTTTTGTACCAAAATACTGAGCTATCTTTTTAGTAGTGGTTAGAGACTTCCAGCTACTGTAACCTAGTTTTTGTTGTGCAGTAAATTGTTCAGTATTCCACAATTGTATATTTTCAGTGAGAGTGTGTTAAAAGTGGCTATTGAATCACAAACTGTGATTCAACAGGGAAGTGGGAGGCTAGGCAATAATGACCTTTCTTTTTGTATCCTTTCTCTTTTCTTTCTTAAAAAACCCACAACAAACGCAAATATAATTATTCGTATTTAAAGCAGTGTTATCTTGTTTTGACATCCCTTTCCTCTTACTCACTTTTAAAATATATTTTTAAACGGTGGCTATGTCAAAAGTTTTGCTTTTCTTCTACAACCAGAGAATTAAAAGAAGAAGACAATTAAAAGAAATGGAAATGTACTCAAAAAGCCATAAAACACCTCAGGGTATACATTATTAGTAGCCTAATGTGTTGAAAGCATTTTTCCATTTGGTTGTCTTGCTTCATAAAGTGCCATAGACAGCAAGTGAATTCAAGTAGTGCAGAGATTATATTTGCCTGAGGAAGAGAATGGAATCAGAGAAAGAGGCAGAGGTGTGGGGGAGAAGAGAGGAATTTCAGTCAGTCCAGGACAGTTTTAAGAGGTTAGAACAAACAAGCCCCAATAGGCAAAACAACAAATGACCAGTAAGCTGCAGAGGAAATGAGCCCCAAATACTCTGGACGTTCCATTTCTCTGCCAACAAAAGGTGTTACGAAACACTGTGACAATGTTCTTACCTCCCAAAAATAGCTGGGGTAGTTAAGTGGCAGGCATCTGGGGGGAAAGTCTGAAATGGCTGAAATTACAGCTGTGCTAATCACCTGTGTGGGCAACAACAGGATTGCAGGGTTGTTTCGCTGAGGGTTTTTTTACCAGTTTGTTTATTTCAGCAAATGAGATAATTACATTCAAAATGTGTTTCAAAGAGGTAATTTCATTGAGGTCATGAAGTCAAGCTTGAAAAATTGAGAATGAAGCACCTTGTTTCGTTCTCATTTCCCAATACATGGTACTCATTGACTTACTGCACTGAAAAATTATAAATTTCCTATGGAAATTTTACCTTTTTGAACTGTTTATAATGACTGTTTCTGCTTTCCTCTCTCTCTTTTTTTTTTTTTTAAATTTTAAAACACTTTTCAACAACTTTACCGGCTAAAAAAAAGTATTTTCTTAATTGTACTACTCAGGAACTATAGTACAGTGAATCAAAGGAAAGCTTTCTTTGGTGAAATTATCGAATCCCTTGATACAATTTTGGCCTAAATCTGTAAAAAATCTATAAAACAATTCTGTGTTGCTCCATCTCTTTCTGAAATCAAACCTGCCATCCTTTGCTATATGGAATAATGTTTCAGAAGGTATTAATCACATGCATTTGACTGATATTAAAATGAGTATACATTTTTATATTTCATGCATATAATCAATTTTTTTATTCCCCAATTTTGCTTTTTTCATGAGCCAGTTATCAGTTATGCTTGAGTAGTTTGTCAAGAGAGCACTTTATGTGCTAAAGAGTATGTAACGGGATCCTAAATTCTATTTCAATATGAGACCTCCTGTGATAGTAAAGGTAGTTGCTAATTTTCAAATACAGAGAATGAAGAAATCATAAAAAAAACACTGAAAAGGAGGCAACCAGGTAGTTAAAGAATCCGTGTTCATCTCCCCTGTGGCTATTTAATGGTTCAGTGTCATAAAATAGAACATAAAATGCAACCAGGAAAGAATTTAAAGTGTGTTAGTCCTTATGCTTACTGTATTATCAGAAAGATGATGTAATGCCAATGCAAATACAGAATTTAGCTATTTAACAAGATACATTCCAATTTTATTCCTAAAGCCACTTTTTAAATGTCATGAGGCAAACCTCATTTATATTTCTAATTACTGATATTCGTCTGTTCTTCCAGTGTGATGCATTAAACCCACAAAGATCAGTAAAAAGTGGTTTTGTAGCCCATTGTATTCATTATACACTGACAATTCAAACAACAGGATAAAGTTATTTTTTTCTCTAGATCAAATTCTTCAGAGGTAGATTTAAATATGTGTAACTAATCTAGGTAGATGTGATTTATTTGCATGTTTCATAGGTTTTCTGTTTGTACGGGTGAGGAATCTTAATAAAAAGCAGAATAAAATAGTATATGTCCAAATTCCAGAAATGTTTATAAGTCTGTTGGTGAATGATCATGCAAACTTACGGTGGTTTACTCTGGGGAAAAATCTGTTACTTGCTTAGCAGAAAATACTGTTTTCACTGTGTTTATTTCCTAAGGCAATTTTTAAGGTAATAAAAAGGATGAAAAACTTCCTATGGTGTGTCAACATGCTCAGGCTTCTCACATAATTCAGTCACTTTAACATTGTCAGAGGAGTTTCAGCAGTTCTTCTTCTCTGGTATCTGATTGCCAAGGAACTTCTCGTTTTATACCTACTTTCTTGTAAAAACATAGGAATTCAATCTAATTTAGCTAAACTAAATTAGCTAACTAACAGCTAAATTTTAGGTGTTTGTCCCTAAAAAGCATGATCCTCTCCACTCAAACTCCCTATGTAGTAAAGAGATATAAAAAAAATGTCTTTAAGACTTGAAGGAAGTGAGCCAGTCCTCCTAATATAGGCAGTTACTTCTACCCCATTAACTATATAAAGAATGCAGATATCTCCAGGGGGTAATTCCATCTCCTGGAAGAAAGTACCTACCTCTCTCACTTCTAATAGGAAATGGCAAGAGAGTACTTTAGCATAATAGCCTATAGGTTGGAAGAGTCACCCTGACATAAGAGAGAGGAGCTCCTTGTGCTATTCAGCCTGCAGCCTGATACCATCTGTGTCACCACTTGCCAAAGGATGTCCAGAGACAGAGCAGGGCTGAGGTTCTGCTCCCCCTTCCAGAGACTGTTCTCTGTGCTATCCTTACAGCTACATGTAATATTCATGCCAATGCTGTTGACAGGAGACAGGGGTCTCAGTCAGACTGTCTGGTAGGATTCATCCAGCTAGAGTATTGCTTAAGTGCAGCAGATAAATGCTTATCTCCTGCAGCCCGAGTACTGTATCCCCCATACGATGGTGGGGTACTCTGGTATTACCTACTGTGACCAAATTGGACACAGACACCCTAAACTACAGTGTAGCTTTTATTTTTTTTACAGATTTTTAATCCAATTTAGTTCACTAATTTTGTAAACAGTGAAATCCCACAAACAGTTGTTTTAACACGACTGAAAGGTGGGGAACTGAAAGGGTGGGTAGTAAAACAGGAAAAGTCCACATAAATTTCTGCAGCCAAGTTTTCCGTAAAACAGGAAGATCAGCAAAACCAGGCCTCATGTAGATGTCTTCAACTTAGCAGCTGGGGATTTTCAATTTGTGAATGTTGTAGTCAGATAAGCCTTCTTCACTTTTCCTTTCTTCTACCTTCCTTTGCAATTCTCAAAAGTTTTAAAAACTAATGAGAATGTCTCTCAGGTTTTGAGATCAAATTTAAGTCCATGCTTCTTGAGCTACTCTTACTTCATGAGAAGTGTTCTGCACCATTTTGGCATTCTGAGACTTCTTAACTTGTGTCATAATTTGTGGGAAAAAAAAGCCCACACTGCTTTGGAGAACCCAGATTGGTGCAAAATATTTGGGAAGTTTTTCTGGGTTTTGTTAGTGTTTTTTTGTTTGTTGGTTTTGGGTGGGGTTTTTTTTGTGTGTGTGTGGGGTGGGGGTTGTGGTTTTTGTTTGTTTGTTTTTTTCCTGTATGAGCTATGGACTCAATCATTGCTGAATAAAGGGTGTAAATAAGAATATTTTTTCCTTTTCTCTTCATGTGTGCTTTCCCATTCATTGTGGCTGCTGTTTTCACTTCCCAGGTGCAGATGTACGTTGGGCAAATTATAGCCTTAGCACAGCATTATTACTGTAGAGAGAATATACAAGTTTTAACAGACATTTCTATATATATATTTGCTTAATATTTCTTCACCGGAATACCAGCCTATGGCTGCTGTGTAGATTTAGAAGAACTCCTCGCATCCATTGCATTGCATTACTATTCCGTTCAGACAGAAGAAAATGTTTCTTTTCTCGTAAGTTCATTATGAAAAAGGTAAACTGAGGATTCACATTTATGGAAGAGGAGGGAGGTAATTAAAAAATTATGGAAGGAAAATGATCAAATATTTTCAACTCTCTAGAAAAGAAAAAAAATTAAAATTTTAATCCTTAAAACCTTTGGCAAATGTTCTGATTTTATTGGCAAATGTCCAGAGAATTTTGATTATAATTTTAGCCAGGACCATTCATGAAGAAAGGTGCTGCCAAAGAGACAAAAGGACATGACATTCAGACACCTGTGTTACTGTTTCAGATCCCCTTTTTCCTGCGCTAACATTATTAGTCACTGGCATGAAGTATTCTGAGGTGTTGCAAAGATTTTTCTCTTGAGTTTCCATGAGATACTCCAGATGTCTTCAAAGAAAATCATGAAATTTATTATTTTAAGAGGAGTAATGGAAATGCAGATACAAATATTAAGCAAATCTCAAAGGGCATTTACTGTAGTAAATTATGTACAAGTGACCAATGACTAGACACACATCTGTACTTTCACCTCTACATATTTTTATAAGATGCTTTTGTTAGATGAAGTGCATATATTATTTTTGCTGCTTGTTTTGTTCTTTGCCAGACAGAAAAACACAGGTATCTACTCATAAACTTATATTTTAATAGTGTGTGCATTCTATTAAATGTTTATCTCTTTTTGTAACAGTTACAATATTAATTTTAAAGTATTTCCTTTTTTTTAATATTGTAAATAGAGTGGTTTCCAAGAGGATATAAGTCCTTAGGCTGACATAACCCTTATGGAATTGGGGAGCTAACATTCTTTTTCAGTTCCTCTTTAAATAATTGATAAATCATAGTGTTTATCCATGTTTGATATCAGATGTTTTTCCTTTTGCACCAGATTAACATAAATGGGCTTTTTATTGCTGTATAAATTATAAATTTTAAAATATTGTAGCAAGAAAAATCCTAAGAGGCAGCTGACAAACTGTTTTAAACAGATTATTTTTAAAATTATTGGCTTAATTAGATAGTCAGCATACCTCTCCAGACTATTTAGCAATGTATGCCTGCACCTTAATTAGGCTAGCAACTCTTGCTACTGCACTATGGATATTAGCACATTCATTTACCAAAGTTACCATAAACAGCATTTTTTTCTCAAAAATGTAATAAGCAGAAGTCAGGAAAAAAAGAATGGTCCCTGTTACTCAAATAGCAACTAGAACTCTCTAGAACATCTAGGCTTGCAGATGGTTCTAATAGTAAATTAATGTTCCATTTACATAACTGGACAGGTTGCAGGCCAAGCCTAGCTTAGAGCAATTAATCAGCTAATTAAATCACCTGTCTGACCTCTATTTAGTCTTCTGATCCAAACTCGACTTTTTAAATTCATTGGAAAAATCCCAACAAATCACACATGATGCGTTTTAAGCTTATGCATTTTTAAATCCTATAGACAGCCTCACAGAAACTTCCCATTTACTCCTGTTTATAATATCTTACAGTCTTTACAATGGGGTGACTTAGAAGGCAGTTTGCCTCTTGACTAGGTGATCAGCAAATAACAAAAAAATCAACTGGCTCCATTGCTGGTCTCTGGAGCTCCACTGGCCATGTTGGTTTTATGTTGGCAAGCTACAACTCTAAAGCAAGCTTTTTTTGCTTTTGATTTGAATAGGCAAAAAACCATCTCCAGAAACATTGCCCTTTCAGCTAAAAAAAAAATCTTCCTTTTTGCAGGTTGGTGTCTTCTATCACAAGCATTAGAAGATAAGAAAGTTAATATTAATAATGAGATTACTTTCAACGGTGCAACCTTTTTATCAGTCATCAGCTTCTTAGTAGCTCTTTATATTGTCTCTGTTGCTGGGTTTACTGCTGTAGTATTTCCTGGAGAGCACGAGGGAGTCTGCCAATATAGTGTTACCAATACTGAATAGCTTCTTTTACATTTTCATATATGAATATTTTTATAATTAAAAATCAATAGATAGCCATATTTTCGGTAAGATGCATGCTCTAGTAGTCCACTGGAAAGACAAGAAAGTGCAAGAAGGGACAGCTAAATGATGAACTCTTTATTATTCCAAAACAGAGGAAATAAATAGCAGAGTAGAATTCATAACTAAGAGTGGGCTTTGGAAGTATCCCTTGACTATGCAGAACCAGAATGTGGTAGGACTAGATGAGATTTCCTCAGCTGGGAAGCAATAGGAGTGAAAAAATAGTTTTGACATACACCAGTGAACAGGGACACCAGGAAAAGGATTGGTTCACTGCATTCTGAAAAGAAAATTATTGGCAGATAATGGCAAGAAAGTCAAGGTATTGAATGCTCTTTAAGATCAGTATTTACTCAGAAGGTCATTTGTAAAACAGATGATTGTCACCATTCATAACTGTGACACAATCTTGAATAAAGTCAGAACATTTTAGAGACTAGAGAGGGTACTAGGTGTACATTAATGGGAAGCATTTTAGGTTTACACATTTGCTATATCCTAATTACATTACTTATAACCTACAAAAGATTGAGCTTCTGTTGTAAATCCATTTGCTGAGTACAGGAAGTTTCTAAATGACATAAATAGTAGTAAAGTAGAAGTTAAAAATTTTTTTGTGGCATAGAACAAGCAGTGCATAGAGTTTCAGGGTACAAACTGTCTTTATTTAGCTTTATTGCATTAGTATTTTTTTTCAATCATGACCAGCTCCAAACCAAATCTTTTGCAAATGTGTGTGTTAATACCCACCTAATTACTACTAAGAACAGTCAGTATTCAGTTCTATATTTGATGTAGGAATTACTGCCTTCATTCATCTTCAAGATTTTCTTCTTCTAGGGCTTTGAGCTTATGCTCTCACAGCAGCCTATTCATCATTATGAATAGGCATGATATTATTCAGATATTTAGTTGCTTTGTTCACTTTAATTTTTTAACACATCGTTTTGATATATATTGCTTTTTTTTAAGTGATATTATAATGGTGTCAAGTTTATACAGTTAATTCCCACATTGTGGCAATATATAATAACCAACCACATACAATTTTACTTACTGTGGAGCATCTGTTTTTGTTACAGCCTGACATACGCATTTCACTTCTAAATTATAGCTTTTCTGTTCTACTCATGCCACTGTCTTCATCATTATACCTCTGTTGAATAAGTGCTTTGCTGATTTTTCTTTTAACTATAGTGTTGGAGGAATTTTCTGGGCATGCATGGGCTTGCCTTTTTCTTTCAGGAAAGATAATGTCCATGAATAATAACTAGAACTTCACTAGAGTAATAAAAGAAAATACTGTGGAAATAATATTTTTTTAATTGAGTCCAGTTATTTTGGTGTTGTAAGGATGATTCTTCCTTTTTATATTGCTTTTATTGTTGAAACTTAGAGAAACTGACACATGTTGGTATCTTGAAAATATGGAATACCGTGATTTGCGTTTATTAGCTTATAACATCATAGAATCTTGGAATGACAAGATTCCTTTGAGGAGACCTCAAAGATCGTCTGGTCCAGCCTTTCTTGGCAAAGGAACAGTCTGAACAAGATGGCCCAGAACCTTGTTCAGCTGAATCTTAAAAGTATCCAAGGTCAGGGAATTCACCACTTCCCTGGGTGAATTATTCCAATGACTGTTTACATTGTGAAAAATTTTCCTCATGTTTTTAATTGGAATCTCCCTAGGAGTATCTTGTGTGCATTACCCCTGTCTTTCCCCTGTGATTCCTTGTAAAAAGGGAGTCTCCCATCTTCTTTTTAGTCACACTTTAAATACTGTATCATGGTGATAAAGCCTCCCCTAAACCTTCTTTTTTCAAAGCTGAACAAACCCAGTTCTTTTAGCCTTTCCTCATATGGCAGGCTTCCCTGTCTTTTATCATCTTTGTGGCCCTTCCATGGACCCTCTTTAAATCATGTTTGAACTACAGCAAAAATCTATACTTTTGACTAAACAATCTCCTTTACTGCTGAAATGAAATTAGGCAGGGAGTTGCTGTTCTGAAATCTGTTGACACAGATGCACTTTCAATGAAAGGTCTTAAAGATGTTTCTCGAATTTTATATGCCATGTAACATCTCTCACTCATACAAAAATATGTAATTTTAAATGGATTTGAAGTTTGTTTTAACTTTTTTTTTTGTTCTTTGTTGAAAAATTATTTTCAAATTTTATGTTTAGCCTGGTAAATGCAATGAAATTCATAGTTTTCTCGTAGGCAAGTCTGAAATGCACACTAAAAAAAGAGTGGTAATATCATCAGTGCCTGTCTTAGCCATTCTTAATGCAATTAAATTGACAATTTATGGGAAGTTGGAGAAAATTGTGTTGGTTTTTAACTGTTATAACATAATCCTAATTAAGGATTATGAGGTCATATCCAAAGCAAGAAAAAAATACCATCTATTACTACTGTGTCTGTTTAACAATATGGAACTAGGGGGAAAAAATAAAAGGAAATTGAAATTAATTGAAAATTAATTGGTTTGTGCAAAAAATTATATCCTACCCTTTTTTTCTCTTTTTCTCCCTTTACATCTTCTACTCCTTGGCCTGTCTTTTAGCCACTGTCCCACAGATACACAGCTCTTTACACTTGTTATTGATCAGTATTTGATCATTCCTTTTCAGAAATGCCAGAAAATACTGAGAAACCCCATATTTACCAGTACTTTTGCATACTATTTTATAATGAATTCTTAGTTATGAGGTGAAATTGGAGATAAATAACTATATTCTTTAGAAGGGGATGAAATTCAAGACTTTTCAAGCTAATGGCTAAGCAGCTTGTTAAGAGAAAAAGGTTAAGGAGACTCCAATCTTTCCTATTTATGGCAGTGCAGACGCTTTATTGCAAAAGAGTTTCTCATTGAAAACCAGCTCAGAGTATAAATGAATACAGTGCTAGAGTGAGTCTGTGATTAATCTGAATGCAGAGTACACTAAGACCCATTCTGTATAACGAGGAGGGACTGGATGTATTTTACAAAAAATAAGGACATGACCTTTAAATATACAAGCACTACAAAGTAATTTTGTAGTGTTTCAAGTGAAATTTAAAATGATCAGTTATACAGATGAATGGGAAGTTTTCAGCAGAAACAGGTACTGAAAAACTCAGGGTTTTATGCTATCTCACAGTGACATATTGTATTTCTTTTTTTTGTGTGTGTGTCAGATTTAGCAATTGCATTAATACCTAGTTCATTTTCATGGGAACGTAATGGCTCAGCAGCTATTTTACATTATGTCAACCAAATAATTTAAGTAATGTAATATCAGTTTATTATTTTAGCTTACAAGCAATTTATCTGGTGCTGTCAGCCAAATTGTCTCATAAATATTGCTGTTCTTCCTGAGAGTTCCAAAAGAATAAAAGTGTGTAATTCTTTTAGACAGAAGAAGTGAAATGTGACACTATATAATAAAGACTAGGTGTTTCTGTAATTTTATTTTTAATCCTCTCAGACTAAAGTAAACAAATGGGTTGGTGGTGGGGTGATAGAAGATATAACACCTGTAAAGACTACAAAAAGCCTCTTTAGATTCATTGCTTCGGATAAAGGTATTTGTCTATGGCACTGGCAACTGGCCACTTCATTGAACTTTGCCAAAAGGAATTCATTTAGACCAGTATGCTATGGTGTAAGTATTAAAAGTATTTTAAGAATCACTGGCTACATTTCTATGGGGCATTAGTTTCTGTCAAGAGGGGTAATTGTCTCATGTTATATATAATTGCATATAATATAATTGTATGAAATTCCTCATCTCTTCTGCCATTTAGCTATCCCTGTTGTCACAATAAATGCCAGAGTGTGAACCGCAAATGTTATTATCTGTACCAAAGTGAGGAGTCCTGAAATAATGCAAACTTGGCAAACCGTGAACTCTTCATGGGCAAGGTCAGAAGCCTGCTGATAGACTGAGAGCAGAGGAACAAAGTAAGTTTAGCTGCACTGTTCAACAACCTGCCTCATTCTGTTTCAGAGTGAAAAGACCAGGTTGGAAAGAGGGACCTAAAAAGCAAGGACCATGTGACTGAGTAAAGAAGCAGGTCAAAAGATGTGAATAGGACTTTTAGGAGGAAGGAATACAAGGGAGAGTAATGAGCTTCAACAAATAGACCACATACAAAGCAAACTGATAATGAAAATATAAGTTCTGTTATAAGGTATTTTTCTTCCAACACCTGCTAATGGTTTGAGTGGAAACTTTGGATGGGAACCACAGCTACAGGTGTTGCAATCCAAATCTTAAACTGAATTTGTAGGAGTCACGGTTTGCAGTTCACTTCCAAAGAAGGCTGAGGACATAGGAAGATGCCTCAGTTGGAGCACACCTGCTAGTTAAATCTCTTAAGAAGTTGGTAGAGAAAGCTTTCAGACAGTGAAATCTGGAATCATGGGGTGTGGAGAAGATGTTTGGCAACAAGGCAGTAGCCCCTACTGTGAATGAGAAAAACCTAGCTAAGAGGACGTTTGTACTTACAGGTCTTCTTCATGGGGAAATGATCCCTTCTCAGGCAGTGATGCGTTACAATGCTGCCCGCAGAAGCTGAGGTTTCAAGTGTAATGACAGAGTGGATTAAATATAAAATGAAGGCCTGGCAGGCGGGAAAAATCGTGAGATTAATGATGATCCTTCCCTTGAGGAAGAGATGTATTGGTCATGAGTGACTCACTGCTGTGTGTGATGAAAACTTTAGTCTAGTGTCGACCTAATATTGTGGGAAGTCTTCTGTCTCCCAGGAGCTTAAATCTGAGGGATATTGCCAAAGCCATCTAGTCAAATGACAGTTAGCTGGGACTGCTCATTCATGCAGGCATGACTGATTTCAGTGTCACTCTAAGCAGATAAAAAGTGACTATGAGACTCAGAGGAAGGCTAAGGGGGTCAGAGCTGTTGTAATGTGCTAGTCAGTCCTCCTGGTCATTCAGGAAAAATGTGTCCTACAGTGCTCATATGCAGAAATTGTGTCACCAAAGAGGACTCTGGCTTTTTTGACAATAGCACAAACTTGCAAGTAAATACAGGGTGAAGTGGAACTGGCTTAGCCTGAAGCAAAGAATAGTGTTTCAACTTTAGAAAAGCTACACAAAGGGCAGGCAGTTTCTTCTTTGTTTCTGTGATGAATTACATGAGAAGTAATGGGATTAAACTGCAAGTGGAAAGAGTCTGGTTTGATATAAGGAGAACTTCCAATGCTAAGAGCTGTATTTGCTAATAGATTGACTCATAAGGCATTAAGAGTGTCATCATGGTAGGACTGTAGAAATGGGTTGGATAACCTGCTTTGTTCTATGGAGTTACTTTTCAGCCATATGTTTCTGTTCCTTTGTATTATCATAAAATGAACAAATTCATATCAGTGTTTGCAACTCAATTCAGAAATACTAGGATAAGACAAACCATGGTTAACATTAGATTAAAGTTTCTACTCTGTTCCTTTGGTATTCTGTGAAAACTTCTGAAGTTTTATATAGTAGTTATTATACTGTCTAAATTTTATGTTGTAATGAAATTGTAAGTGAAAAATAAAATTGAAATTGGACATATCTACATTATTTAATTTCCTTGAGAAATCAGGCAGTATGAAATCTGATGTTTTAAACCAGGAGAGACATTTAGATCAACTTTTAACAACTGAATAGCCTTGTTTCTGCTGGAAGAATTACATGGGCTTCCTTATTCTGCAGTAATAACTTGGGAACAGAGGGCCTAAGGGCTGCAGACCTGTTAATCAAATGTCTAATTGATAATTTAAAAAATATTAGTTAGGAAGTTGTATTTCAGATGGAATCCTTGCTATCTTAAAAGGAAGACTGGATAGTTAGTTACTACTTACAGTAGGAAGGAATCTATGGATATGTTTTTTAACAAGAAGTAAAATGGGTTTGAATATCTATGTAGTAGTATTCAGACAGATTTCCATTATAAACTGTTTATCTTTGGTGGATAGTGAAGTTGGTTTAAGTTGCAAATGAAAACTTACTCAAGAGGAATATATTTCACTATTTTGTGAGTAGGTATTTTAATTATTAACTACACCAGCTTTTTTACTCTTAATGTGACTGATACTGCAGTAATCATACTCCAGTGAACAACCACTATTATATTATAAACCACGGTCATCCAGTTTCATTTCATTATCTGAAGCAATGATTCCAGTATCTCCTTCTGGGTCAGGTTTTTTGTTTGTTTTGTTGGGGTTTTTTTAATATATTTTCGATTCTTATTGTTCACAGTCTTTCTAACGCATCATCAGTAGAGAGACATGTGTTTCTCACTTTCAGATGGGACCATAATAGCTTTTTCAAGTACTGGCTTTAATTAGTTTTCATTGTCTCTAATAATATGCATGTTGCTGTTGGTATTTTATTTATGGAGATTCACTGTTTTAAAACTGTGTTGTTTGTAGCATATGTATCTTTTTTAAAGAGGCACAATAGCAATATTGTCATTAAGATAGCATCCAAATTTAGGAATGGATGTTAAATATTGCAGGAATAAACAAAGCTATTCATCTGTTAAGCGAAAAAACCCCACAACACTATTTTTTTTTTTTTTAATTTGAGTAAAATTAATTGCAGTTCTATTATGGGAACATCACAGTTGTGCGAAGACTAGGTTTTGTGCTTTTGTGCTGAGGGCTCCCACTATACTTTCATGTAATAGTCACAAATCTATTACTACTTTCTGATATCCATCCATTACTGCTTTGCTCATAGTGTTCAGTGCATCACTGAATCCTTTTGAATAAGAAAGGAAATGAAAGTTTTGATAGTCTGCACGTTTGTGATCACAGCTCACATTTGTGCTTTGATAGTGCTTGTACATGCCCTAAATTGATAATAGCTCTCAATATACAAATATTTTCTTTCCATACATGAGTTCAAGACCTCTGTTAGGAATGATTTGTATTCATCTGCTTCCATTTCTGGGGGAACATTCCTGAGTTTTACTAGGTATATTTTGTTGTCTCCAGAAGTATTTATCAAATATCTGCATGTATTGTAACTCAACAAAAAATGAAAGCTCTCTGTGTACTTTGTACAACTGGCTATTACAAAGTCAGTAGAATTTAAAAGGAAGCTTGTAGAATTATAGGACTGCTTTCCAGATGAGACCCCAGGACTATCTTAGGCCTCTTTTCCTTTATTTATATGTAGGATTCAAAGGAAATATATAGATTAAGATGATCCATGAGAATGTTAAGTGCTAATACTGAACCAGAATAAAGATCCATCTAGGTATCTGTCTGATGATAGTAAAAGAATAGTTATATTTCCCTTTTTCTTTCCAGCCATCTGCTACTTTGGGACTTCTTCAGCAGATCAGGGACTTCCTAAATTATGTCTACTGTGTCTGAGTTGTCTATAAACTTTAAAAATATTTGATCTTTTTCTGTAATTTTTTTGCTCCTAAAAAAGATTTTATAATGTTAATTAACTATTTTGAAACACATCATCTTGGATCTCACTTTTGTTCCCATCTAGAAACCATAGTGAGAATGATTCAGCTTGCAGGTATCTACAGGAACAGACTCACAAGCAGAGGTCATGATTGTGCTTATGCATTATTCAGTGTTGAATCAAGCCTCTCCTCTATATAAATGTTCACATATTCTGGTTTTTTTTCCCCTTTGTTTCTTCAAGGAACTTGTTTCTGAGTTCCTTCGGGCTGAATTTATTTGCAATCCAGTGTGTCTAGTCTTGAGAAAAATTCAAGTTAGATATGAAAATACTAGAAAATATGAAAGTAAGACAAACTTTCTCTCCTTTGAATGATTTATTTGGTAAAATATGATCATCACACACCAGACAATGGCATCATCCCAGGTGTGTCAGGAAGCAGACATAAATATTGTATTAATATGCTCCCATATTTTCCAGAACACATTGATTGATCACTTTGCATATGGTAGCTTATATGGGTTTTTAGCCTAAACTGCAAAACCTACTACAGTTTTTAAAATCTGCATCAAGAATGCCTATATTTAATCTATAGGCAGTTATACATATATTTGAATGCATTCACCAATATATGATGCTTTTTGTGTGAACTGTTGCATTCTTCTTCTCTGATTCCCTGCTTCTTTCAATGCACATATACTCTTGGATAATAAAATTTCAAAACTTTACCATGACTTACCTATTGCATTGAGCAAAGACAAGCCTAGCAAGGACAGAAAATAAGACCAGCCAACTAGTAATTTCCAGTGTTAGTTTTGTACTCTTTCTTATTCATTAACATAAGATTATCACAGCATGGATTCATGTTTTCTTCCAAATCGCTCCAAATTGTAATAATCCTGCTTCCTGTTTGTGATCACTTAACATCCCAATGGCACAAACTGTATTGTTGCTTTAATGCATGAGATGAAGAACTAGCTAATGAATTTACATTCTTGTCAAGCTATTATATTTTAATTAGCTGTTAATGAATGTAAATCAGCAATTGTGTAATGTAAACAATTGATGAAGAAGGCTGCAGCTTATAAATTGTTTGGGGAAATCCGTATATATTTGGCTAGCATAAATTAAAATATTAAAGGGTTCTTTTTTAAGTGAAAAATTTCTGAGACCTGCAAAGTTATAGGATATCTACATACTGCAAGAAAATGATGGATCAAGTAATTTGTGAAAATGTGGAAGAATCTTGTTTACTGGCTAAGTCAGCAAAATACTGAACAAGAGCTGGTCCCCCCTCATTCCATATGTTGCCCTTCAGTCTTGGCTGTTCCTGTAGGTACTCCAAGGGAATGGTATCTTTCAGGAACTCTATCCTAACAATTAACACCTACTATATTGTTTCTTGCAGAGGACCAGCTGTGATACCTGAGACTCACACCATCATTAATCATCTTTCCTATTATCACATTAAAACTGTGAGTCTCATTTACAATACAGTTTATCAGGAGATAGGATTGAAGCAAGTGTGGTATACCTAGAGTTTTCAAACATCTGATTGCTTCTATTTAAGTGTTTTAAGATTGGTAAAACCTGGAATCAGTGCTCTTATCCCTCGATCTTACTACTCTTAAGTATCCTTAGTGCTCATTGAAAGGCACATTTCCTCATCATCTCATGAGAATTCTGTGATTACATTGGAATAGCAAATTTCATTAATATAAATAGGTAAAAAAGGTCAAACCCCCAGTAAATAGTAGTTTTCAAATTACACTTTAAAATCCTCCCGATGAAACTGAAAATAGTTATTGCAGTGCTATTTGCTCAAAGAAGGTCTGAAGTAGTATCTCTCAGAGGAATGAACAATTCAGTTCAGTTTTAACCAAATGTGGAAATTTAAAACTCAGCTTTTATGAGCTTAATCAGCTGCGTTCCAGCAGAGGGCAACCATAATAGGCCACAATTCACACAGAAAGATAATAGTATAAAAAGGTATTCTTCTGCATTTCTGCTTCTCTGTCATAAAGGCTCTTAAATAATAAAAATTAAATGCCCTAAACATTTGCAATTGCTGTGCTCACCAGAAGTCAAAGTCTGCTCATTTGAATACCTGCTGAGAAGGGATGTTCTTGGTTATTTCTTCTGCACAACAAGCACAGCCATCACTGTGAAAACTGTCCATCTGTGATTGCAACATCTAGTGCACAAAAATTACTGAATTTGGCCATGGTCCTCTCTATGTTCCACTTCTTGTCATCTCCCCGACCAGTATTCTAATTTTTCATGTCTATGATGTCCAAACCTATTGGTCAGCTGAATTTTTGGAACATATCTAGTCAAATCTCTTTGTACTGTTAACAATCAGTTTGCTTCAAACCAATCTTCTGTGGCATCTTTCACTAAAATATATGTTTCCCATCCCTGGAAGTGTTGGATGGAGCTCTGAACACCCTGGTCTAGTGAAATGTGTCCCTGACCATGGTAGGAGGATTAGACCTAGGTGGTCTTTACTATATTTTCCAACCTGAACAATTCCATGATTCTATAATTCCATTATTGGTATCAACATCACTTACCTATTTGGTAGTCAAATGCAAGATACTGCAGACACCTTCTTCCTCTTTCCATGTTGAGGTGGAATTACTTTCTCTATAGTATTCTTAGATTTTTTTCCCTAATTTGAATTCATGGAAGTTGAAACAGAATAGAATATCAGCCCTCAGCACCTGTTTTTTGAGCATGAAGTATAAGCAGATAGTTCTTGCAGCTTACATAATGCTTCCTCTATCTTTGCTTGAGAACAGAATTTCTTTTCTAGCTTCTTCTTTTGTCTCCTTTTATGCTATTCCTGATTTTTAGTTACTCTGGAGAAACACATCTAAACACATATTTCTAAAGAATATTAAGAATATTTTCAGAGTGCCTGCCATTTTTTTATCATTTTTTTTAGTATAGTATCCACCAGTGTATTTTATTTAAAAATATTACATGTGTATATGTTTGCAGTGTATTCTACTCATGTCCTCTGATGAGAAACTAATATTATTCATGTGCATCAGTTAACTGAAGAAGCATTTGTCTTTTAAATAATCCATCAAGTAAGGGAAGATATTTTTTTTCTATTTAATTTATGAAAAATGTTTACATTTAGGTTTTAATTCTTAAGGATTATAGATCTGGATCATTTGTAGAACTACTTTTACTCATTGTTCATTGTAACATTCTGGGAAGAATGGCTAATGTTTTTCTTTCTGTGTACTGCCTAACTGTAAAACTTTTTTTCCTGTAATGTCCAGTATTTATGCATGTGAATGACAAACATTTAGGTGTTCCTAAAACTAATTGCACTTAACAATTCTCAGCTCTGGGTAGACTTGAACAACTATACTAGAGTTTGCAAACTATAACAGAAGGAACAGTAATGCATTTCAGGAAATCATCGCCATATTACCTGAAAGATAAAGATAGTTGTTTTTATTAATCAAAGTAATAGCAGCTAAGACAACTAGGTAACATTGGTGCCTAGAGTTTAGAAAATTAGCTGGAAATTTTCGAATGAGAAAATGGTGTTCCAATTATGCATTTGCATTTCACAGGAACATTTAAAGTACACAAGGCTCCTAATGCACTTTATATCTGTTTAAAATAATTAGTCTCTATTTGTGAAGTAAACAAAAATACTCTTGAATTATTTATTGTATAACTGTAATTTGCTACTAAATAGATATTTTCAGTATTTTGTTTAGAATAGTAAAATCTCTTGACAATGCTCTTTCATAACTTAAAATTTCAGGGCATTTGTCTTTGTTTAAACTAGATGAAAATAAACAGTTTTGACAAGGATTTTAATAGTTTGTACAAACACAAACAGGGATTTATCATGCTGGAGTAGTTTTAATGTTTTATATAGGAATAAATCCAAAAAGCCTTCAAATAATATTTTTTCTGTTAAAAAAAGGGGGTGGGTTTCATCTGCCTTTTCTTTTAAAAAGTCATGTAAGATAGTTGGTACCTTATAAGGTATAGATTAATTTTATACTGTTTCTTTGCCCACTGAATGTCCTAGCTCCTCCAGTGCTTCCCCTTATCTAACACTGAAGAAAAGAGGAAGCTGAAGCTGATGTAAATTCAAGAAGGAAAGATGGAAATGAACTTCTGACACTTTTGATTCAGGATGCATTTGAAAACCAACTGAAATTGCTTGCCAGGATGTTCTTGACAGTGAGAATTATCCTTTGATAGCAAAACTGCGGGATGTCAGTGGCAGACACTCAGTATTTGCATGAGAAATTCGAAGAACTTACCACTGTAGCAATCTTAGTGAAGTCTGCAAAACACAGTGTCACTCACATCTCTGCGTGTAGTTGTTTAGGGATGATATAATAAACACTGGAGGAAATTCAGTGATGATTCTTCTTTTCTTCTAAAAAGATGTTGCAGCTTGGTTGAAGCAGTGTAAATGTTATAGTGTGGTTTTAGGGCTTTTTGGATTATTCAACTGCATTCTATGTAGATTCCTATTTGACAATGTCTTTAATTTAAATATGTGTTCTAGTCATTTACTCATAGCTAAAAAAAAAAGTGTGAAAAATTAACATAAGAAAGCAAAAAATCAGTTCTAGATATTAAGCGTCTGTCATGAATGCACACTGCAGATTCACTAGGTTTAGTCAAAAACTTTCAGAGTTTATGCATTAATTAAAGAACACCACATTTGTTTTATTAATGGTGTAGTGGGTATGTTCCACACATAATTTTCTTTATATTGGGCACTTTTCAGTCAGAAAGCTGGCAATGTTTATTTAGAGGAAGTCCATGAACTGCAGGGCTAAATACAAACTCCTCATGAATCAGGTATCTCAGAGCAGTTTTCTCTTCAGTTTTTACCTGGGGATATTGTTGAATGTTGAAGGGTTAAGAAGAAATTACTTGAACAATTATTGCAACTGATTCTGCATACTTGATTTTGCACATAGGATAAAAGGGTAGAGTAAGGGATGTTTCCAAGGCTGGTCCATCCCAAATTTTCTTCATTCTTTAAGGAAAAAAAATTGCTTACAGCTTGATGACTTTAGTGGTTAGCAGTAAGTTGCTCTGAATTACTTTTATTTGCAGTTAAATATTCCAGTTTATTTTCTAGTTTCTAATCCAAGAAAAAAGAAAGAGACAGTGTTGTAGAATTCAGAAATAATTTTGCATGTATTTGTCTCTCCTGTAGAATCCAGGAATTTTTTTACATGTAGTCTCCTCTTCTGTACTCTGAACATCAGATTGAACCACAAAATGAGCCCAGAAATGTCCCATTATTCACATAAGTAAAAAATTTCAGTCCCTTTTCCGCGGGAGATTTTATTTTCTTTTGTACATACCTAATTTGGAAGGGAGTATCTGATATATGTCTCAAAAATCCAGTGTATTGGTTTTGATTTTTCTTCTAGTGACTGAGTATTAATCTATTTCTTTATTCATTTTTATAGATTAAAAAAATCAACAGGAATTTTCCCGTAAACCAGCAGGTAAGAAAAAGAAAAGTTTGAGCTATCATTCTAATTCTTATTTGAACTATATTTAATTGTGTGGTATCTGTGCATTATTCTAAGAGAAGAATTCTTAGTGGATTTTCTTCAGAGAGTACCATACTGTTTTTATATTCTAAAGTCAAAGGGAACTGGAGTGTTTTGTCAAAGTAAGAACACACCTAATCTTTTCAAAATTTATTTGATGCATATATACATATATACATATATATATATAATTTTCTTCAGATTGCATCTTACCTATATTACTACAAAAGAAGGAAAGATATATTTATGATTTACAGAATTAGAATCCATCAACTTTCCAAAATGCTAAAAATGTATGGGGTTTGGGGGTTCATCCATTGGCAGTCTCACATTACTGGAAAGAACTGTAATGTCTTTAAAAAAGAGAGCAACATTCCCTGAATAGGGATGGTTTCTTATAAATTGCATCACGAACATAATTGCTGCTATTCTCTACAGCTGTGTATCTGGGGATTGGATCTATGAGATGGCCAGAGAGATCCTTGTTTTTTGAGAAGTCTGTTCTTCGCACAGTTTCTTTTAAGGAATTAAACCTACAGGCAGCTTGAAGTTCAAGGCTGAAATTGTGAGGTTCTAGTTGCTAGAGACCATAGTAAGAATGGACAACATCCACACCTCCTCAAAAGGATCAACGTATCATTTAGAAAACTATGTAAACAAAGTATGAGTAAAAGTATTCAGGGTAAAGCTCAGCAAAGTTAATTAAGTATGACTGTGTAGAGTATCACAGCTATTATATAATAGTGATTTTATTTTAGGGTGATAAGGGAAAACAGAGAAATCTGATTCATAGGAAGGAAAAAATTACTTCCTTGCAGAAGGAGAGAAATATGTATAGTACTGAGCTGTAAATCTGCCTTCAAGAAGACAGAGGAAGAAAAATGCTTTCACCTCCCTTACACCACATCTTCAGTTAGTCAACATAATTCTCAGTATCCTCTGGTCCACCTTTACTACTAGGGACTATCCGAGTGTAACTCACAAGGGAGGTAGATACTAATATTTTGTTTTCTGTTTTCTTAATGAGAAGGTCCACAAATCATAACTAATTAATCATAATAACAATAATACAAATACTACTAATAATAACAATAGTAACAACTATATGGATGACTATAAACAAAGCTACAATAATTGAAGATAACACTTGCATTTGGGCATTTTCAGGGTAATTTCTATAACATCAGTTGCTGGCAGTGGTAGAGAAATGCTCCTATCTCCAAAAAGGAAGAAAACAATGGCTAGTTAACAAAAAGCTGTTTACTAGCTCCATTTCCACTCTTACCCTGAACTTATCTCTTTGCTTTTATTACTGGGGGGGGGAAAAAAAGAAAAAAAAAGACAACAAAAATATAAACAACAGTTATAATGTCCCAGCAGTCTATCATATAATTCAGGGATCTCTGCTGTTTTGGAACCCTTGGCATGTAGGGTCACTACAACATTTTCCTCTCCATTAGAATTCCAGTGGAAAGCAAAAGTAACTTTTGTAGCTTCAATACCTTTTTGATCATATTATCTGTTAAGGCAGCCTGAAATATAATTCATTCTTTTCTAATCAGCACCAATCATTATATTCCAAAAGAATTACTGTAGAGATCAAACTGAGAGAGGCTGATTTGATGGACAGTGAGACTGGTAAGGTCTTGATGTCTGTCAAATACTGGAGCAGAAAAAGGCTTATTGATCTTTAGGGAACATTAAATTCAAAACCGGACTCCCTTTTGAGAATACCTTATGTAAAGAGGGTTGCAGGGTTTATCGTGGAAGGAGCTTGGAAATATCATCTAACTTAAGTTAAATAGTAGTTCTGAGTAGAATCAGAAAAGGCTACACAGATGTAAGGTTAATTTCTGTCTTTTAATGTGCAGCAAACATTAATATGGCATGCAGGGAAGGAACAGGACTTTTTACTTATATCAAGATATCATTATTTATCTAAAAGTTAAATTACTGTCTTGAATACTTTTGTCATCTTGACTTTCTTTTAATTAAATTTTTGTGTAAGAGGTTGAACAGCTAGTTTTAACTTCTTTCTGCAAACATATCAGGAGCTGTTTTCATCCTCTTGTGCTTTAAAAAAAAAAGGGTGCATATTTAATTTCACTTAACAAATATCTGTTGGTTTTTTAATGAGCACTAGCAGGGTAATTGAAGGTTATTTTCACTTATAATTTTTATGCATATATATATACATCTCTGTGTGTGTGTGTGTGTGTGTGTGTGTATAAGGCTTGATATGCACGCAGGTAACCCGAGGCATCAGACTGTGGCTACACTTTTAAGGAAAATTTATTTTAACAGTTGAGAATGCTGCAGTGTGGCTGGTGGAGAAGGCAAAGGTTTTTGTGCTTTTATAACAACAGCTTTCACATGTGCAATAAAACCGCTGGCTGAGTTCTGCCCCTATGCTTTATGGCCTACCTGGCTTCCCTAAGGGAGCCTTCAGGCGTGTCTGTGACAATTTTATCACTTGTAGTCAGGGAGTTTCCTCTACAGACATATAAAGAGAACATACCCAGCGATCTGCATGAGAGCGAATTCCTTCGCATTTGAAACCTTNAAGGAGCTTGGAAATATCATCTAACTGAAGTTAAATAGTAGTTCTGAGTAGAATCAGAAAAGGCTACACAGATGTAAGGTTAATTTCTGTCTTTTAATGTGCAGCAAACATTAATATGGAAAGCAGTTATCAAACTAGAGTCAAGGAACCAACCCAGTTAAAACTCCTTCATGAAAATATTGATATGGAGAAGAGAATAGGGGCACAGGCAGAACCATTAGAATTACAATGAGGGAAAAAAAGCTTCCTGCATAGGTGTGGAAGATGCTGTAACTATAATAGTGTTATCCAAATGTCTCCATGTTGCAATAAGTAAAAAAGATAAAAGAAAAAGTAAACAGAAATTACTTGTCGACTGCACATAATGTGGCAGCTTTCCTTTAAGGCAGTAATTGTGAAAGCAGATTTGTCTGGAAAATTCTTAGTTAAGATACATTCATTGAAATTAAAAGATCAGAGATGATGGGTATTGATAAGAAATGGCAATTATTTGAACAGCATGAAGCAATAAGAAGTTCTGAGAAAGGTGTTAGTAAATTTAATAGTGGTCAAATGATGATACAAAAAATGCTGGAAGAGGACTGAGCACACAGACAAAACTCTTAAACATGGTGAAATTAGAATATTGGTTGTGTTTTCTATTTTGGTAATATATGCATAGGCTATATATAGTAACATCTAAGAGTATACCAGCAAGTAGTTGAGAAAAAAAAAATTAAATTATTTGGTACTCAAAATGCAGTGGACACTTTGAATATTCACTAAAAATAATATAGTGTCCTAGACAAAATTTCCATAACTTCAGAGAAAAAATTATACAGACCTTGTATCAGAGAGGCACAAAGAATGGAATATTTTAACTTCAGCCAGCTCTATTTGATCAGCCAAGATGGAAGCGTAAACACAGGCATGTTCCCTTTTCTTGGAACTCATCACTTCCGTTCAGCTCTTACACTGATTACAGCAAATGTCAGCTCCTGCAAATGCCATCATTAGGCAGGTGATTCAGAAAAGGTGTCATCGACTCCCTGCTAATGCTTTCCTAATGATAGGAAAATGCACCCTATCTCAGTAAACTGTGGTGGTGTAATGAGGACAAGCACTGCCTATTCCTTTTCAATTCCTAGTCTTTACATTAGGCACCATGAGTTTTCAAATGTGCTGGTCTGGGCTGAAAGTTGACTTGGTAGCACCTAGAGAAATCATAATTAGATAGCCCTTATAAAATCTTCTTGTCTTTCTCAGGGTGGGAAACCAAATGTGTTGCCTCCGGGTACCAGAGCTTCAGCCAGACATTATAACTCTTGTTTGTTTTTTGGGATTCATTGGGATTTGGCTTTCACTGGTTGCCATGCCAGGAGGATGAATTGGTTATCTATTTGGTTAGATACACAGTGGAATTCAAGGCTTAAATATAAATCTTAATATGGCTTTCAGTTCACCTCCTAATTGTCCCTACAAGCACCATGTTCACAAGTTGCAGTCAGGGAAGTCTCTGATTCCAGTTTTATCTTATTTCGCTCAACAAGCTAGTGCTACAAAGCATCTCAGTACCTGGCAAACTCAAGAGAGTTGATTTTTCATTTTGTTGGGTTATGGCTATTTTGACGTACATGTTCACAAATGTAATAAGTAGACTTGCTTCTCTACTACACAGACAGAATTCAAATCTCAAGGTTTCACATGAACAGAGATATGAATATCATGGCAGAGCAGTGTAAATCTAAAGCAGTGTATCTAAAACTTTTATTCCTCTCGCTGTATGTCTCATCTCTATTAAGATGAATTCAAAGGCTACAACCCTCCACCTTTCATCAATGTTAAATTCACAAAAAAATATAGTGGGGAAGAATGCTATAATACTTTAAGTTGAACACTGTTTCTCTTCTATTCCCCGGGCAGCATGAGCATTTTTGAAAGATTTGTCTTGTCTCTGCAGAAGATAAGAACTTTTCATTAAATTCTTTTAATTTTTAAGAATAATCTTTCTCTCTACAATTTTCCTGCTTTTTTGGAAAAAGAGTTGGTAGCTGTCCTATTCAAAGTTAATAGTCTATAAGAAGAATTATGTGAGAATGAGAAAGAGTTTTTCACCTCCACAACTGTGTTTAACTCAGTTTAAAAACGTCATGACATAATGAACTGTGACACTAAGGCCAGAAATAGGGTATAATTGTGCACGTCAGATTCCACAGCACTCAGTCATGAATCCCATTGTTTTGCAGACATTTTACATTCTTGATGATGTTTACAAATATACATGGTTATGCCCATTCATTCTTGCTTTTTATATAATTTAATAAAAAAACCTTACATGCAGCTGTACCAGATCAGCTGTGTAATATCACCTCATATTCTGGTTTGATAGGCTGTCACACAGCTTGAATTCTGCATTTAGAACAATCTAATTTAAAATCAATTCTAAAAATTTGGCTCAGTGAGTTATTTAATAAAATCTAACTTATATGTGCTGTATAAAGGTGAGCACACACAAATGTCATATTTACCAGCTTGCCTGTCAATCAAGCCAGAGTTCTTTGCTGCAGATGTGTTACATCTCTATTGCATTTAAAAAGTTGAATTCCATTGCTCAGGTGGACTGATAGGAAAACATCTGTATGAAACACAACACGACTTTCCTTTTTTATTATTAATTGCTGAGTAATAGCCTCCACTGACATTGTATTTTTGGTTTTAAAGTGCAGTAATTAAACAAAGTATTCTACTGAAAGATGACATGTTCCTGTGGTTCCTCAGAGTAGTCATTCAGCAGCTTTTGACTGACAGTTACTGAATTTTCAGGTCCAGTTATACATCTGCTCTATCACCATCTGTTGTCACAGTAAGGATTTGATAAGATCTGTTTTGAAGGAAAATCTCTAGAATGAAGCTTCTATTGTTAAATGTGTATAGAAACACACAGGGGAAGCTGAGTTCTTGCTGTTAAATTAAGCAGAAGTGCACAATAGGGTGTAAATTGTGTTGGGCTAATTCCCTGCTTTGTATTGTCAGCCATCTATGGCACTTGGCATGGATTATTGCTGCATAACATATACCCTTGAAAGGCTTATGTTACTTGTTGATACTTTATTAAGCTTTCTGTAAAATAAACTGAATATATATATATATACAGGTTTGTATAGTTGCCGTGAAATGCTTTTCCCTAAGCAGTTTCTTTCATTGTTTTAGATGCTTCCTGTGGCAAATAAAAGATTTTTCTTCCCTTTTTGTTTTAGTCCAGAGTAACTTTTGAACTTCAGGACATAAAAAAGTTTTAGAAGGGCAGTAGACACCACAGATTGTTAAAGATTTTAGGTTGAGAAAACCATGTGAACTTCTGAGAGGAAGGTCAGACAGCTTCCTGAAGCTAGTTGATTACCTGATGGGCTAGATAACATTCATGTTGTGAGTCACTTGATGCAGTTATTCGATAGCAACGCTTATGTCCTAGGGCAGCATACCCTATAGCTCATGAAAGGATGGAAGTAATTTGGAAACCTGCTGGAAATTTAGATGATACAAAAGAATAATTAGATCAAGTTCTTATTTAAATCTCAAACTGTAAGTCTCAAGCTGTGTATCAAATAACTTCTGCATGTCCAGCAAATTCAATTTTGCCTCAAGTACAGATTTCATCTTCATTTACATACTTTTCTCATTTATTTTCTCTTTTTTTTTCTTTTGCCTGGTACTAACTCATTAGTATAAGAAGTATTAGCTTTCCCCCCGCCCTCAGCAATATGAATATCTCGCCCTGAAAATTGCTTTCAGTAAGGGTAGTTTTGCCTGGACAAGTTTAGTGACCACATCTGTGTTAGCCCTGTGTTCAGATTTTAATCAATACAGGGGTGAATGTACTGTATTCTCTGTTCAAGATTTAAATAGAACAGATGAATGAGGGGATTCTGAATGCCTTGTTCTATTGTAGACATTTGACAATGAGTGAAATAAGTATCTGTGTCCCACAGGTAGGTGCTAGATACTAAATTGATAAATAGATAAACAAATATTACTTATTTTTGGTTCTGCAAGAAGAGTTTCTAATATTGTATGTTAATGCTCTAAAGGAATAAACCGATAAATAAATAAATGTATATTAAAAATTTATACATTTATGCCTATTTTGGGGTGACAGTCATGGCTTACTTGTATTCAACTGGTAAGTGGATAGACTGATCTACTCCTTTTGAGATTAAAGTGCTCTTACCAGATCCTTCATCTTGTTTGTACACTCCTCTGGGGTGCGAAATCGGGCTTGTTTTGATTCCACAGGTCTTGTGTGTCTTTCTGTATAATATCATAGCTGCAACAGGAGTTGTATACCTCAGCTTTTAGCTTGGTGGTTAGTTTAGATGGAAAATACAGGTTTGAGGCACTGACTTTGTGAGTGCTGTAATTGCTGTGTTTCCATAATAAGGGCTTTCCCTTCAGCTGCTGCTTTTTGCAACAATATGATCTTAAGCTTAATAAACCTCATCCTGCCTGTGCACATTCAGAGTTTTTCAGAATCAAAACCTCACAGCAGATTTAATCAGAGGAATAATTGATTCCTGACTTGTCATAACAGTATGATATGTATGCAGTTCTTCCCAGAAGCATAATTCTGTATCTGTGACGAGGTCAGAGAGTGAGAAACCACTGAATTTAAATAACAACCTAAGGCATTGCTTTTATCATGTCACTTTATCCCTGTGTAATATTTATATGCATTACATGATTAAATCCCATTTTAAGTCTCTAAACATATTTGGATCTGATATTTTGCCATTTACCCAAGAAATGGGATATGTAATATAAATAGGACAGTGAAAGGGATACCAGCAACTTAAAAAAGAGATTTTCTGCAGAAGTTCGATATTTATGATTTCTGAGACTGGAAAAATAAGTAGCAAGCATTAAACTAAGAAAGAGCCATTTTTTAAAATTCTAATAGAATAAATGCTTTCATCTTTTTCATGTATTTTATTGTTGGACAGAATTTTTAGCTGCTATCCAAACAGGCCGACAAAGCACAAGGATGGAAGGCAAATTTCAGCATTCTTGTGTAGAAATAGATGCCTAGAATGGTGCACATGTCCTGTACTTCTTTGTTCTCTGACAAGTTCCTGAAAAGCCATAACAGAGAAAATAAGAAAAGGTGAGAAACAGAGTCACCGTATCCACCAAATATGTAGGTCATCTTTTTATGTATTTTTACAGTTATAATTGGAAAGATTAAGGATGGAGGAAACTTTTCTTTTCTCTAACCTCACCTTAAATAAGGACTTATTAATATCTGCAGCTTACCAGATATGAATTTGTTCTGTCTGGCCATTTTGGGATTTTCATTGGAGGCTGAGGCTAGAAATAAAAACGTTGCAATGCTTTATTGTAATGTCTTTTTTATTATATCAAGTAAGTGTAAAAGTTCCCAAGAATAACATTATTTTTAGTATATTATAATTAAAGTATTCGGTAAGCCTATACACACATTATTCCTTTGGGAACTGTGTTATCTAAATAAATTAATTGGAATCAATGAAGCATATACTTTAACTATAGATTTTCTACTGAAAGAGCATAAGGGACTCAAAGGCTTAAATAAAATATTTTTAATTACAGTTTACTTCAAGAGGAAAGGTCAATAAGCATTTAATTTTTCACATTCACTTATTTTACATCTGTGCAGTTGATTGGTGCTTCATATTACAGTCGGTGAAAAGGGAAAATACTTAGTCTCTTGAATTTCTAAGAAAAGTGGTTAAATAGAATTCCGTGGACCAGAGGCAGTCTTTGATCTCTTCTCTTTCATCACAGTAGTAGTCCATGGTATCAGTGATAGAGTTGATACCTGAATTTCATAATATAGTTTGTGTTCAAGAGCACAAAGCAATTGACAAATTATGGTTACCTACAAATGAAGAAGGAAAAAACCACCAGGAAGTATTAATCAATGCAAATGTGTGAAAGAAACTTACAATAAAATTGATGAAAAAAGTTAAAAAATGTGGTTAATTACAAGTGGAGAAACATCCCCAAGAAATACATATTATTATGACATATTTTTGTCTTTTCAAAGAGTTGTATTTCCTGGTAAGGAGACAGTGCTTAGTGAGAAATATCTCTTATATGCTAAGTACATTAGAGAATATTTGCTTTCAATCTGACTATTTCAGAAAGCAAAACTTACTAACTCCATGATAGGACACAGCAAATAGAGATTTAGCAGCAACAAGTAGAAAAACTATTCTCAGGAGCTGACAACTGAAAAAAAAAAATTAATAAGAAACATATTCCTTTTTGGAATATCTCTCAGCAATGCTGGGTTTAAAATAAAATTAAAAGTTTACCTTTACTTATGAAGAATGATTCTGGATAACGGTGCAGGTCTGAAGAGCCAAAAGTGCCTGAAGCAGAGCTGTGGCAATGCTGTGTCTGGGAACTTCCGACCAGGGTCCTGACAGACATGTGGCTTCTTTCTCTGAAAAAGGTCTCTAACTGATGGCTCTGGTAGTATGAGAGTGCTCAGTGACCAGAGTCACTCGAACAAACTGGCACACTCAGAGTATCCCCAAAGACCATCAGGATCAAGATATAATAGTGTGCAGTTTCTAGCTGCGTTCTTCAAATATACATCCAGAAGTCCTGCTGATTCCCATTATTTGTTTAACAGCCTACTGTTTATGGTGCTTGCTTAGTAAAAGCAATAGTCACTCATCACTCCAACCTATTGCTCCCACGCGTCAGCCCTGATGGCAGTAGGTGGGATAATACAGCAGCCTCTCCTTCCCCTCCTGCTGAAGGAGGCTGCTGTTCAAAACCAAACCCAGACAGTGGGAGAGAAGAGGATCTGATCCTATTATGCAAATAGCATGGAGACCTCTGAGAGTAGGCAAAAAAGCTTTAAAGAAAAAAATGTTCTCTTTGAGAGGAGTGACTACTGGCTAAACATTAATTCTGAGTTTACGTCCATCAATTGTTTAATAGTTGCTACTCTAGGTTATGGTCTGCTCTTCACAGGGCCTTGACTTATTGCATCAGGATCTCTTCTCCTCTGTCACCCACAGAGGATTTTTTATGTTGTCTTCTCTGTGGCCGAAGGAGCCTTCCTGTCCCTCTATAGAACTCTGTGGATATAGAGACAAGTATCTTACACTGAAATTTGAGCTTCATTCAGGACCAAGTATTAAGTTTATAGGTTGTATCCCTCTGTTATTCATAATGATGGGACACTTTGCATTTAAAAAAAACCTGCCTGAGTGGAAAAAACTCTAAATCTGTAAAATGTTACTTGGTATTTTTAAAAACTGAGTTTGTCTAATGAAACTGCAAAAGCCATGGAAATACCAAGATGCTGGAGACAAGTCAACTATTGACAGATATCACTCCACTGTCAAAAAAATAATTAAATGCAACATGAGTTCAATAAATGTTATGAACTCTACTACTAACTCCCTGCTACAGGCTACTGGCATATGACTACCAATAGAACCTTCAGGACAGCCTAGGTTCAATCTAAACACCACAGAAATTAAAACCGGCTTTATTCCAACAAAGCAAAAATAAATCATATTCTTAAAAAGTAAGCTATAAGAGAAGCATGAAAATAATATTATGTAGAACATATTGAATATCATGTTCTTCATCTAATCATTCCCTAAGGTTTTTCTTAGCTTCTGAAGGAGATATTTTGGAGGTTGTTTTCCTCTGCCTTGTTCTCTTTCAGAATGGTACTGCATTCTGGCTCTCTTTCTCCACACAGTTGTATCTGGATACCACTGTTTGAAAACTGATGTTTAAAGTGGTTCCAGATTAGTCCCACTTCTTCTTTCTTTGTAATTTAAGAAGATTTTTATATACTTTAAGAATGTAAAAGAATGCAAGTTTTACTTTAGTCATTTGCTAGCAACTTTATTCTTGTCTCATCTGAATTCTCACCTCCTCTTTCCTTTTCAACCTCTATAAAATATCAGGGTCCTTGAAAATTTTTTTCCCCTCATTAACAACTGAGAAGGGATGAGAGGATACATCTGTCATTTCTTAATAGTTGCTTATGAGCAATGGCTTTAGTCTCAAGGGTACCTTACCTGCAAGTAATCTGTACTAAAAATTCTTTTCCAGAGTATATTTTAAGGATGAAATCTGCAGGGAGAAACTTGATATACTGCCTCTCTGAAAATTAGGGTAGATAAAAAATGAGTGTATTTAGAAAATCCTGGACAGCTACAAATGGATTATGAAATGTGAACTAGTACATTTGGTATGTAATACTGTGTGTGCCACCAAAAAATAATGTGGAAATGTAATAAAACCAATGTTGAAGCTGTTTTGCTAAGATCAACAAGTCAGGACTACTTTAAAACAGATTCCAAGACAGATATGACTGCTTTGAGATCAAAAACTTCCAGAATAATTTATATGGGTGAGCTTTTGTAGGTCATCTGGTCAAAATCCTGCTCAGAGAACGGCCTACATAAATCAGGTTGCTCAGGACTTTACCATGTCAACTTCTGACTATCCTTAAGAATGGAGATTTCATAACATATCTCACCAAAAGAAATAATTGAGTGTTTTAAAAATACAGGACATCAGTGGTCTTTGCTACATGATTTCTTCAACATAATGCCACAAGACAGACGTAGAGAATAAATCTCTTTCTCTAGATCTAGCAAAGTATGTCTTCTGGATTTCAATTTCAGAATATTTATTTGTTTTTATAAAAATAGTTAGCTTATTTTTCAGACTGTTTTGATTGAAAGTTTAAATTTGAAAGCAGGTGAATAAGAAAAGTAGTGACCCATTATGTTATCTCTATTCAGCTATAGTGAAAGATCTTTGGGACCAGTTTCTTTAAATTCTGCATTCAGTATTTAAACAATATCCATTCAACTGTGATTTTTTCAAGAGTCATCTTCATTTCTTTATATATAGATTTGAAATACATTTTGACTTACAGAAAGAATAATGTGTGTTGTCCGATATTTCTAATTAAAAAAAGAATCTTAATTTTATCCATATATATTAAATTTATGGATTAATTTACAATTTCTTATTACATGATATAATTTGAATTGAAATAGAAACTGAAGTTTTACCTCACTGTTCATTTTTTATAGATCAAGAAGAATATTTATTGGGTTGTTTTAAGAAATTAAGCTCAATTAGACCTATTGCTTACTGATCTCAAAAACTGTGAAATCATTAGCCAAATGATTATTTGCTATATAAATTGTAAAATATTATAAATTATAAAAGCTAATAAATTGTAAAATTACCTTAGGGAATAATCTTTATTGATTTGATTACAATTTTATACCACCTATTGATTTTTTCCATGTTAGTAACTGACAATGGTAACATTGATTCTCCACAGACGTTATGCAGGTGCATCAAAATTTCTCAAGGTTTTGATGTTTAGTTGGATAGCTGCCTGGCCTTCAGTTATTTCTGACTAATCCACCTGTAGACAGACTTTTTTGTTACTTCTTTTCTCTTAGTAAACTTTGTTTTTTATACACTGATTGTCAGTTGCTGGAGATACTGATGACCAGGAAGTTAAATAAGAAAATTCAGTAACTAACTTTGCATAGAAGAGAACATCTGTCCCCATTAACAATTGCAAATACTGACTACATTGTACCCAACAGTGTCATATATCACTTGCCATCGTGTTTCTGATTGCAGAAGTCATTAAGCATTGAAGAATTCCATGATATTATTAGTTTTGAATTGACTCTAATCGCTGCTTCATTAGGTGCATTTCTGTTAATGTGAACTTTGGCTTCAAATTGTGGTTTAGTTTGTTGTAATAGTGCAGTCCTTCCCTTGGTGCTATGAGTTCTGTGAAATTAGCAACTTCCCTTGAACCCGTATCATTTTTTTTTTTTGTAAAAAATTATAAATTATAAAAAGAATTTATTTTTTATAAAAAAAGGTTGGCTAACCACCAGGTGACCTTTCCTAGATCTTCTTCCTCACAGGAAAATCATATTGCTGGTAAGGAAGAAAATAAAACCCATGTCATAACTCCTACTTTTTCACTCCCACTCCATTCAAAATAATTCATTAACTCAACACGGATTTATGGAACCATAAAACCAGTGGATTTATGCAGAAAACTGATTATGCTTTGGAAAATAAAAGTTGACCTCTTGATGACTTCTTTCTTTTTTCAATTCCATGCATTGACTTCTTAAAAAAATGATTGAATTCATGAAAGGCAATGTAATGCTATTCTAAATTTATTTAAATATTTTGAAGATTTTATTTATGTCTACTATTCCATGAGCATGTAGGTAGTATTGTGTTCTCCGAGAGCCCTGAGAAAGTCTTAAGAACATTTGAGTCTTGCAGAAGTCTTTTGATAGTCAGATAGGACTGAAAATAATTTTTCCCCAGTACAAATAGTAAAAGAGATTTTTCCAGCATTAATAGTTATTTTTATCAGTTGTAAGTATGGCCATTTAAATGAGTAAGAATGTAAAATAAAACAAGTATACATGAATAATCAGATTCCATTGAATTTTGATTCCATTGAATTTGTTTTCATACAGTATTTAAAGATGATGTTTTATGTCTAAACATATGATGTTTTATGTCATATATATATATATCCAAACTACCCATTATGTGAAAATTTCAAGCTTCAAACTCACAAAGGTATGAAAATATTTCTAAGTCAGATCTTGTGAAGACATTGATACCAAAAAAAGGATTTCTCTCAGGTATGTTTATTTTGCTGTGCAAGCAGCAATGTCAGAGACTTTAAAGACAACTTTAAGTACACACTGGATATTTGCAGTGTTATTCTGGCTTTGTGAGCATTTTCAAGTGTAAACATCTAATTCTATAGAAACATAATTTTAATGGTATGAAAACTCAAAATATTTATTACTAAAATTCATTTCAAACAAGTCTAACCTTTTACCCATCATCTGTGTTTTCTGTATACTCAGTCATTTGGGGTTCTTCCATGCTTATTGTTGTAATCTCCTTTGAACTGAGTTCAGTAAGCTCAGGAGAAAAGCAGCTAAATGAGCAGTATGATCTCGGAGAGACAGCCAGATAGTCTAAATTGCACTAGTCCTGTCCAAGTTCTGCTTACCAATCCTTTTCAGAGAAAGAGAAAATGAAAACCAAAAAGTATCTGGAACCAGTAATTGAAAACTAATTGAAAAGTTTTCCCAGGATGAGAAGAATGGTAATAAATGTGTCAGTAAATATTTCACTCACCCTGGTACTTCAGAAAGATGAATGTGTTGCTCAGAAGTCTGAAAGACACTGTCTAGTGACTTGTAATATTCTGATCTTTTTCTTGATTCAACATGTTTTGGTTGTCTAACCTGTGGTGACAAATACGATTGTAACATGTTGTTCATCAAAAAGGAGAGGTCATGCCCTCCAGCTTGATTGCCTGAAATATTTTTTGTTTGGCCAATTTATATTTTGGAGACTGAAAAATATATACTATATACATTTAGAAGAGGAAAAAGAGTCATTAATCAAATGATAAATCCTAAACCCAGCCAAGCTACTAGGCTTCAGAATAAATGATGTTTACTTTCTTGTCACCTGAATGCTGAGCTTTCTGTATTACTCTGTTATCTATTTTAAACTCTCAAAACTCCCCAGAAATTTCATCCTGGATTAAAATTTACAACCTTCCTTGTGTCTGTTCCTAAATTCAGTAGGTGAAAAATGAACAGGAAGGAATTCCAATATGACCCTATATCAAAGATTCTTTTTCCAGGAAAGAAAACAGAATCCTAGTGGTTGCAGTTGCATAACATTAAAAGGAGGGAAAATGATGACAATGTGATATATAGTAACCTTTTTAGTCAGGAAATGTGTGAGAACGGCTCATTTTCAAGGAGTTGCTGAGAGCTACTCTGTTGAGAGAAAATCTCTCAGGTCTGCTGTAAAATGACTCTGATGTCAGCAGGACTGAGCCTCCTCATTGAGAAACCTGGCAACCAAATGAACCCGCTTGGGGATATGCTAAATTGCTCTGAAGGTGAGTTAGGTGGTGGGTAAACAAGACAAGTCTACAAGAAGGAGGAAGGCTCAGTCAAGCGCAGTGCACAGATTGCTCTAGATAACAAAAGGTTTTTTTTTTTTCATCATCAAGCTACCATACCTATTTACCAGAAAAATGCTTAACTCAATGCTGTGTAAAATGCACACATCCCTGGGAGTTTACCACATGCTGGCTAGCTATTCTAGTTGTTTTCTTCCCTTTTTTTCTTTTTTTTTTTAATTACCCAGTTAATATCCTGAAAGCATGAGCTATTTTTGGACTGATTCCTACTCATAATTTCACATCTCCCCCAAATTAATATAGATTCATACCTAATACTGCAGTTTGCATCCAAATCCATCTTTGTAATAAGAGCTGCATAAGGTCTTCTTTGAAAAAAGTCTGTACTTTCTAAATGCTAATCACCTCTATTAAAATGAACAAATTCAAATTATAATGAATTTTAAATACATGTAATCATTCATTGACTTGAATAATTTAAGGAGGAAAGAAACCCCTAACTTCTAAATTTGACATTTTGACAAAGGCACATAGTTGCCCAATTAATGCTCAAATTGACTTTGTCATTAGAGGAATTTATTTCAATAAGCAGATACTTAGGAGTCTTAAATAAGCAAAGTGAGTGCTTTGAAATAAATTGTGGCTATTAACATGTAACACGGGATGAAACTAAATGGGTGAGAAAAATGTTGCTCTGGATTAGTAGACTATAGCAAGAAGAAGATTGTTAGACACCTGGAAAAACAAAGTACAGATTAAAAGTACCTGTTCAGAAAGCTATCCTGTATCCACGTTTAGCTATATTTTTTTCAAGTCTGTGAAGGGAGTGAAGGCATGTCAATATAGTCCTTATTTCTAGCAAGATCTGGTAGATCTCATCGGGAACATGCTAAATTTTCTCATGGGATCATGTATGTAATGTAAACTCTCATGAAGGTTTTTCAAACAGCACTGTTAATACTGGACAGATCTCTGCAGAGATCCAGGCAGGTTTTGTTACCCTAAACATCTGTCTTTGCTCTGATTATGATGTTGTTTGCTAATAAAGAGAATATACTCTGTTTTCAGTTTTTGATACCAGTTTTCAATCACCTGGAGTGTAAGGGAAAAATCATCTTCCATAAATAAGAAGTATTTTCTGCTTTCTCTAGTACTATTTACTCAGAGTCAGAAAATTTCCTTAATTTTTGTGTGATCATTTAAAAAACAAAACAGGACAAAGCCAAATGGAAAACATATACTCAGCCTTGTTCTGGTAGCAAGATGATAATGTGAGTTCTTTCTTACCCAGAAGGAAATTAAGCTATGTGAGATGCAATACATGTGCGATCTTAGATTGAATAATCTATTAGTAGCTAGGTGGTTCAAAAATATGGAGGGGATATTTGTCAGTGATAGCTCTAAAGCATTTAGAATAGAAAGGGGGTGATATTACAGAGGACAACTGAAAGGGAAAACTACTTTGCATAAAAACTTTTCCGTTTTTATATATTCATAATTTGTTTTCTTTCCCAGAACCACAGAATGTTTCAGGTCATAAGGAACCTCTCGAGGTCATCTTGCCTAATTTCCCCTGTTCAGGCATGGTCACCTAGAGCAGGTTGCCAGGGCCATATCCATCCACAATTCAAACCAAAAAAAGTTCATTTCTGAATTTTGAAGTTTAGAAAAAGAAGTCATAAGCAATGTTTGTCCTTTGCTATTAATTATATGGAATAATTTTCTAGAAAATTGACCATTACTGATATTTATTTCTCACAAAACATACTGAGAGGAATGTAATTTTAAATTACTTTAAATCTAATCTGAAACCTATGTAAAAAAGCCTTTCACTGTCAACTATCCTCTGTTTCTTTTAGACTGTTTTTCATATGTAGACTATCTTGTTTTAGTGGACTTTTTTTTTGGTGAAGAAGATAGGAAATAATTCACAGGAATTAAAATATTTTGGAAAGATAACCAGGCTTTTCACAAAGCTGAAAAATAGGATAGGAGACACTTTAAATGCTTTTACAATTAAGCAAAATTTTTCTAGCATTCATTCAATCTTATATGTGATTAGTTCTTCTGTTGACTTATAAAAAAGTTTCTCAGCATAAAAATCCTAAGCCTTTTATATGCAGAACTGGTTTCACAATGATTTCATCATGACCACACTTTTTGTTCCATTTTTTTCCACACATTTGCAGTGTGGGTTTCGTTGTTTTTCTGCTAAAAATTGACTATAATGAATTATTAGACTATATGGAAAATGATTTTAAAAGGTACAGAGAAAATTATATTAAAAGCAGTGTTATGGGTTTACCAGCCCCCCTGGGCTGAAATAGTCAGGTCCAGATGGATTTCTGGAGCAAAGCCAATCAAAAGTTTTAGTAACATCTCTGCTAATGACATACTTAAGAAAACGGAAGAGAAGGGGGATTGCATAGAAGAAATTAAGAGGCCATGGAGTAGGAGGGAGGTGGGAGGCGAAGAAATTAAGAGGCTGAGCCCCCTCTCCCCCCGCCCTGGGCTGGAGGCAAGTGTAGCACTGAAGGCGCCCTCCCCAGCTGGGACATGTAACAGAGTGGAGAAGAAATTCCAGAGACAAACTGCCTGACCGAAACGTGCTGCAGAAGGAATTCCAGCTCGGCGGAGAGCAGAGGAGGACCACTCCAAGGTCAGTGTAGCAGGAGAAGGGAGCAGAGGTGCAGGAGAGCCCCCCCTCTCTCCCTCCAGCAGGGGAAAGACTGAAAGTTGAAAACCCCTGCCACCTGTAGAAGATTACT
>VYXB01010754.1:0-68602 GCA_013397135.1 Pachyramphus minor | reverse complement strand
TGGGGCTTGATGCAGTAAGCATCAAGGCAGCTCTCTTTGTCAGAGAAGTAAATGTGTTGGAGCCAGGATGATGACTCCTTATGACTTATCCAAGGATTTTATTATACTCCCAACATAGAAATTTACAGAATGTATGCCACATAGTTTTCTGTAACTTAAAGATCCTTCTTCTCATTTCTTCTAACCTTTTGCCTTTGTTGATGCTCTTGTCTTTCACTCTCAATTTTAGCCATTTTTCTTTTTTCCCCCGTGTCCTGTGTCCCCTGTTCTTGCATACCAATACATGTGGTTTTTTTTTTCTCTTCTCAGCAATTTAGCAGAAGTTACTTAGCCAAAGAGTCAGTCCACAAATCAGTAAAACCTAAACCAATACCTTCCTGCCACTTTTGTGTGGAAGCACAGAAAAGAGTACAAAGATGACATTTTTTCTTATCATCAGCTCTCCAAATTGTCTGGGAAGAAATGTAGATCTTCCAGTCTCAGCCAGTATTAACAGATAGTCAGAGAGGCAATTCCAGTTTAAGTGATATAAGAATATCATTTATGTGTTTCTTTGTCACTTTATTCATACTCAGATACTCCTTTATTGTCTGTAAATAGGGTCAAGCTTTTAAAGTCTTGAAATGTTTCAAACAGGTTCTTCACCTGACTAAAACTTCTAAATAATAAAAAATGGAAGTAGAAAAATCTTTGCAATAAAATGGCAGCTTATGACATTGGAGTATTAATCTTCACTGTATTCTAGTTTTCTACGGCAGGTACTACAGGACTTAACTATAGTTTCACTAAATATAAAAGCAATAAACCCAGGAAAAACAGCTTCCCATTACTACTACTATATTGAACATCTGTAGAGACTCAAGGTTTTGTTCAACTTTTATGCCAGTACCATAAAAGTCTCCATTTTAGCAGTAAGTGTTCCTGGACACATTTGTGCAAGCCCAGTGGATATTACTGCAGCAGAGGCATCTTAAAAAAAAGTTACTGTGGTGTTTTGTGATCACCTTCAAACTTCTTCGTTTCTGTACTACCTCACTTGCTACTTTTGTTATAAATCTGTTTGCCTTGGAGAATGAGTTGAATGGCAAAAGGACAAGGTAACAGGGTTTGAAGTAATTATGTTCTCAGGGATTGATAGATAGCATGATAGCTCAGGCAATCTAATGAGAAAATAAAGAAAAGAAACTGGGTTTATTCCACTACAGAGTGTTCCCATTCCTGCGCTTCCTGTTCTTCATAGTGGTGCAGGTGTGAAGAGTGGATTCATATTTGTAATAGTACTTTAATAAATAAATATTTTGTTGTTATTGTATTCTTTTTTTCTTTTTTTCCCCATCAGATTACAAGGAAAAGAAAGGGGAAGTAAGGCAATAAGTCACTATTCTTAATGTGATTAGGACCCTTTAAATAATCACGAAGACCATTAAAATTTGAAACAGAAAAGTAGATTTTAAAAAAGATGTATTATGACTGTACGAGAGAAATTTAGTAAAGGTGCATTGATCCCCTAATTAATTATTTACAATTTTATATAGTAAAATGTATAAAAGAAAAAAACCCAAACCCTGATAATCATTTTCATACACTACCATAATAATAGTCGATTATAAGAAAATGTTCTGTATAAAGTTTTCAAAATACCATATAAAAATACATATCTCATAAATATAAATCTATTAATTCTCAAGATTTTGGGTTGGAAATAATAATTTTTGACATGAAGCATAGGTAAAACAGACTAAATACAAAAATCACATTTTAATTAAGTTGTCTTAAATTATTTGTTGTGAAATAATGGCAAACAGCATTATTTCTATTATAAACCAGCAAAACTGTTTTAACTGTTTCTGGTTTTTTGTTACCTCTTATATTTTTGATATGCAGGTTTAACATGTATGTTTTGATTGTGTGTGCATGTGTATGCATGTGCAAATGTGAATAATTTAAAGACATTTAAGTATCTTAGATAAATTGGTAAACAGTTTAAATATTTAAACAATTTTTCTATATGGGGTTTAGAAAAAGGTTTATTACATTTTTCAGGTAAATTGTGAAGAATAACATAAAAGGTTGCACTTCTCTGCCCCTTTTGCTTGAGTTGCTTACTTACCTTCTTTAGCTCATCCAAGCATCTCCTTTGTGAGAAAATCTATATATAGTTTAGTCACCCTCCTTCTATCTTCAGTGTATCATGCAAAAATATTTGGAGATTCACCATGAAAGCATGGTTTATTCAGCATAAAACAGGAAACATATTCAAGTGTCAGATCAGCTCTGAAATGAAATGTGAGGATAATTGTGGAAGACAGTCTATGCTGGCAATATGTCAGGGTAGTGAATCATTGATGTTTATAGCTAGTATAATTCATATCAGTGCAACTATAATTTTTTTGCTATATTAATCAGGACCAACTTGGTGTCTCAGAAGACTTGTGATTCCCTTCTTTATTTAGCTGTTAGTATGTGTTAAGTCCTCAAATGTAGTTATGTTAATTTTTCCCACTTAAATTACCTGTAATTGTGCTGTCCATTTCCAGTAAATCAAGTAAAGGAAAAGGGTGATATAGAAAGCATGGGAAACTACTGGAAATGTTTATATATTCAGATAAATTTTAAAAATAATGCAAATAGACAAATAAACATATAAAATGAAGATAGAGACCGTATTTTGAGGTCTATCATTAGTATAGTTTGCTCAATGGCCGAGACTTGCATCCTGAATTGATTCCACTAAAGTACTTCACACATACTCAAAACTGCTTAAGAGGCAGAAGTAATGGATAGGTCAATGCTGCATCCATTGAATATCAGATTTTCAGCCATGGCTTAGCAAAGTGTCAGTTCCTGGAAAAAATGCTAAACTGTTGAGTGTTTCAGTTGTAACAGTTCAAGTAATTTTCAGTCTTTGGTTTGTCTTCTGATCTACAATTTAATTTTATTTAATGTTGGCAAAGAAAAGAGGTCCTGTTTCCCCTCTAACTAGAATTATGGTTGTTTTCTATGTTAAGAAAAATAGTAAAAGTCTGAAATATCTCCACCTGCATTACGACAATTGTTAAGTTGGCTTCAGATATACAATAAAGAAAAACTTCTCCTGTACTGAAATAAAGCTCCTGACAAGGCCATTGGATTTCCAGCACTGAATCCTTATAAGTGTAAGCTGGTACTACAATGCACGGAGATAGCCAGCAGACGATCACATCTCTGGTCAGATTGCACATATTTCCCGTGATTCTCTATGTGATTTCAGTTCATCATTTCTCCTGAAAATGTACACAGTTATACAAGACCTAATCCATGGTGTGTTAATTTGGATAAATTTAATGGGTCCTGTGTGCTAAAGATGCTGATGTTGCTCTAATTCTACAGCACCATGTAAAAATCCCTTTTGAAAGCAAAAGAGGCAGTGCTATTACACTCATGACTGTATAAAGGCTTGTTAACTTTTTGTTTTGTTCAGCAAGGAAGGACAAACAATATTTGAAACATAAAAATATTAAGGAAGAATTTTCATATTTCCCAATTATTTTAGATAGGTTTCTTTTTTTTTTTTAAAGGAAAAAAAATTGACATTTTTTATACAATATTAAGATAGTATGAACTGTCCCCTTTTGAGTGAAAAATGAGTCAGTTTTGTTGGGCTGGGGCTGCCAATCAGACTGTGAAGTCTGATCCTTCTTCCTGAAAGAAATAACATGATAAACACACAGAGAAAAAAGAAAATAATATTAGATACAGAATATAAATGTTTAAATGATTTCTGCAACCTCTTTGTTGCAGAAATTGCTTTTGCAGCCTGTCTAGTTATGAGACCAACAGTGCTGTTGCAACATCCTTGAAAGGCAAAGCTAATTCAACTTTTAACATAAGGTAAAATGAATGCTGAAAAAGAAGAGAAATAAGGTGTGAAATATAAATACTCTGTAAGGATACTTGCGAAAGACTACCATGTGTCTCATATCCCAGATATTTGAGATCTAACTGAAGCTTGAGAAGTTTTCTTTCATTGAAATAGTCTAGTCGGGGTATTTCTAAAGCTTCGACTGATTCAGTATTTTATTCACTAGTATATTCTGATACATGAATTTTAGTAGATTTTTGTGTTGCATTTTTCTCTAATTTGTCAATTTCCTCTTATTTTCTGGTCACAGATTTTAATTATTTGAGGTATTTTTAACTGTCTTTCTTTCTGGCTATTGCAATACTTAAATTTAGCTTGAGATGTTGCAGTTTTATTACACAAAGAATTTGGGACTAAAGGCATTCATGCAACAGTGATAATTCTGTATTTTTTTTTTTAGCTGAACTGGGTCCCATTTCTTATATGAAATAAATTGTTCCTGTCTCAGGGACAACTATTCAAAACTTCTATAGGTGCATTCTCTTCACAGTGGAGGTCTGCATATTAATTACTCTCAACAGCCAGAGCCATCAGAGAAAACAAAAATATTAATTTCCTAACAAATTTTTGTCTTTTGGTTTGATAGGATCTTCTTCTCCATAGCCCCTTTTGATTTTTTTTTTCTGAACACTATTAGCAAGTAATGTAAAATCTAAATTTTTACTTATTTGCTCATACAAATTTGCTGACATATTGCTATTCAACTCAAATGCTTTCCCTATGCTACCCTAGTGTATTCTTATCCTCACATAATGTATTGACAGGTTGTTTAAGTAAGGAATTCTGTCCAAAAAAAAGGAAGATAAATAAAAAAGAGTATGCAGTCATGTAGGCAATGCCTTTAATATAATGTATAATCAATTTGGTGGGTAATTTTCCAACTTTTTAGTTGATGAGGTTTAATTCTTGTCCTTCCAATATTTGTGTCCTTCATGAGGAAGCCCTTTAAAACATCTTTTCCTACCTTTAAAACAAATACATGTAAAGTAAAAAAAAAAATCAGAAAAATCTGTCAAAATGAGACTTATATGGACCTTGCTTCCACATAATTGTCCACTTCTGGTTTTGAGTCATGTGGGGGTTTTTTTTCTTGAAGAGGTACATCACCTCTTTAAGGAGAAATAGTGTATCCTGTTCTCACCGTGACTAATAGCATAACAACCCCTAATATCCGGAAAAATAGGGATTTTCTCTTCCTATACACCATGGGGATAAAGCATGTTCAGAATGAAATCTTCAAAATGGTAACAGCAAAATTTTGCCAAGAACAACTACCTCTTTTGGTAGATGTTAAGTCCTTTTTTTCCCAAGGCTGGCAAAAGCATTCGCCTGTTCCTTAATAGCGGTTGCTATTCCAAAGAATGGAGGTCCCAGAACAGCCCAAAAAGCAGTTTCAACTGGTAATACTTGTCTGTTTGTTTCTTAGTTTTTAACATGAAGAAAGCAATTTCATTCCTTTCCTATTCCATTTTACAGAACTGATTCAGCTGTTTTATCTATTATGTAAAAATACAAAAATACCCTCAGGTGGGTAACTAACAAGGGAAAAAAATTATTAAAATTTGAGGAAGGGCAAAATGAAAAGACAGGATCACTCTTCAGCATTGCAATCTATTATCATTACATATACTCTTATGGGATCTGTTCTTAAACTTAATTTCCAGCAAATAATGCCTCAAACTTCGCAAAGTTATTGAGGCTTTGTACCTCTTTAAAGTGAAGATAAGCACATTTTTTAATATGTGTTGGTTTTTATATTAGTCTCTGATGTCTCTGTAGCAGAAAATAACTTCTAATGTTTCTCTGGAAAGGATTAGAATAATTTATTTCCTCAAAAGATTAGTCTGTTTTATGAACATTTTAAAATTCTCCTCCTATAGCATAAAAATAAACAAGTTTCTCGATAGAGTTCTTTAAGAAACAGGCACAATTATGGCACTGTTCCAGAGGAAACCTGTGTTCAGAGTCTTGCTCTGATTCAGATGAGCGTCTTTGAGGCTGCATCATCTTTTAATCAGGCAGAATAGGAAATTAATTTTCCTACTCAGGCAGAGTAGGAAAGTGATTCAAACTTACTGCTCTACCTAATAGCTTACAGGGAATGAACCTTTGTATTTCTCTTAACCAATCAGACAGATTCTTCTAATGGAAATTTAATTGAAACTAAAATTTATCCTGTAATTATAAATATTTTTCCCCTTGAGAAAAAATATTTTTTATAAAATCTGGACATCAAAAGTATTCTGTCCAGTTTCAGTTTAGCTGCAATTCTGTGTTTATTTAAATGTATATATATTTGCAATTTCAACTATGAGCTATGTGCAAACACATGCATGCCTGCATGGGTGATTCTTATTTTATTACTTGATTAATGAGGATATGTTGGGGAAACAGTATAATTTTTTTTCATTCTGTAGCAAATCTGTTCCCTGATGCCTGTAAATGCTATTAGAACCATCACCATAGCAACTAATAGTGATGCTCAAGCAAAGTGTTCCCAGAATTCCAGATAAAGAAGTAGATCATTAGAAGCCCTTAGAAGGAAGGATGTATGCTTATGTAGACAGAACTGATAGGTGAAAGAAGACAAGAAAAAGTAAAATAATCAGAACACTGATGGCAGCAAGTGCAAAATGACAAGGTTTCACAGCCTTGGAGATACTGCACTTTTGAATTGACGAGAAAATTCTTTTTATCTTCTGAGAATTTAGGTTTGAATCTTGATAAGGACAGATTTCTTTCTGCAGAACTGTGTAAATTAGTCAACAAACAAAACTTGTTTTCTCATCTGTGTGTTATTAAGAATTACTATAATTAATATGAGAATCATGAATATTTACTTCATTTTAACAGCTGAAATAAAATTATTTTGAAAGGCAAGACCTATTTTGTCTGTTTAGGTATACAACTCTGATTAGTGTGGTCTTGAACATGTTACATGAATTGTTGTTCACGTCAAAAACTGCTTGCAGTTCCGCTGCCAAATTACTCTATATATAACTTCACAAGTAAACCAGAATTCCAGACTTGAGCATCCCATGGGTAGAAGTCATGCCATGAGCATGACATTGGTAGATCTAGCTTTGTTTTCTATTGCACAGAGCTTTGTAGAATAGAACAAGTCAGCTCTTACTGGCTGTCACAAGAGGGTCCCGTGAATCTTAGCAGATTTAAATAGTAGCCAAAATATGAGTATTTAATGCAATCATCATACTTAAAATGAAAATATAAAAGTAGTAAAAAAAGAGCCAGTGCTGCATCTGGAGAGAACAGCCTTTCAAAAAAGAAAAGGCTGCAGAAGAGAAGGCAATGTCACTACTTAGTCATAAAGAAGCATTCTGCCTTAATTTGAAAGGACCGGCCTAATGAACCATGCTTGGTTCCCTTAGACAAATTTATTACTCTCACTTAACATGGATATCATTATTAATTAGACAAGCAGGAGTCATACTGTCCTGTCAGCAGGGATGCTGGATTACCCTGAAGCTGGGCGTAAGCCAATGGCTTTCCTCTTCCGCCATCCTTCAGCAGGACTACATTCCTTCCAGTGGGGAATGAGCATACTGCTAGAAGTTTTGTGCCTGTTCCTGTTCAGAGAGTTTTATTGATTCACAGTGAGAACATCTGGGGCAAACAGTTACAACTAACCATTAACAATATGAAAGGGTCGTCAAAAAAATCAACATGAAACTGGCTCATGTCCATGTCGCTGGACATGAAAGCAACATGAAACTAGCTCGTGTCACTGACTAGTAAGTGCGTATAAAAATGCAGGGTCACAACAGGTTCTTGAATGGGTAGAATTACATTTTATATTTTAGCTGAAATAAGAGTTCAATAAAAGTTAATTAATGAAGATTCCTGCTTGTAAACATGGAAATATGATTACATCTATAAATCTAAAATACAGATTTTAAATGCTTGAGAACAAATTCAAAACTGAAGAAAAATCTTGCAGAAAAAGAAGCAGAAGCAGTACTAAAGGGAACCTTGGACAAAAAATATTTTTACAAGTAGGATGGAATACCACTAACAACTAAAGAAGTACCTTGTATGTATATCAGCAATTTTAGAAAAACTGAAGCATATGATTTAAATGCATTTGACCTAAACTTCTATTACCATGGACTTAATTATAGACATTGATATCAAAATCACAACTAGATACATTAGAGCTAATCAAAAATTGAAATTATTATTCTGTTAAAATATATTTTCTGTGGAAATGCTGAATTTTGTTTTCATTCCAAATAAGAACCTCACAGAATAAAGTGCCAATAATAAATGTGTGTTGTTGATGTAGTATTTGGTATACTCTAAAATATTTATGTGTAAAACACTGAGGGGAAATGCTACCCAGTACTGATTAGGTCTTTTCTAAATCAAAGCACGCTCTTGTTTTCATATATAAATAGCAAAAATCTGGATAAATATTGTAGACCCCATTTAGCTCTTCATTCTCATTTCATCATCTAGGTTTGATGAAATGTTTAGTAAATCTAGTGTAATTATTGCTAGCAATCTTGATAATCAAATACACAGGCTTTTATTTAATCACTTCAAAGACTTCTGAGACTTTTGCACGTTTCAAACACTTTTTAAGAGTTCCATCTCAGTAAAACTTTTAACATTTTGTTTTTCTCAGTCTACATAATGACTCTTCCCTTTTTCATAGACAGCATATTCTTCTCAATAGGAAAAAAAAAGCCTGTAAGAATTGAAGAGTCTAACAATGTAACTCAAAAGCACAAAACCTTAACTGTGCCCAGCTAAATAGAGATATGTATTCTGGAACAGAGCACTGCACTGAGCTCTCTCCCATTTAAAAGCAGGGATTGTTACTTCAGTTTTTTTAGTGACAGTGATTCCTGTGATCCCACCTATTGCCATAGTCATGGTTCAAAAAAGCTTTTAGTGTTTGCATTAGAAATAATTACTTGTCTTTACTGATTATTGTCAAGAATAAATAAAGATGAGTTAAAATATTTTTAGTTTCTTCTGAGGTTACAACTATGAAGAAATAAAGCCTTCTCCAGGCTTTAAATGTATCTTAAATGTACCTTACACATGAGTCTTGTCAGACTTCACGCTAAATAGGTCCCTTTGGTTATGGAAACAGGCCCAATCAATCTGGAAGCACAATAAGTTAAAGAGCCTGCTTAAGACCTGTTAGACAAGAAGTACTGTTATAGTATAAGAAGTAGTTTTCTTCTCTGGAGGAGTGAGAGTCTGACAGTCATCCAGAATTGGAATTGTTCAGCCTGGAAAACAGAAGACTTCAGGGTGACCTCATTGTGCCTTTTCATTACCTGAAGGGAGCCTGTAAGAAAGATGGAGAAAGACTATTTGCAAGAGCATGTAGTGACAGGACAAGGGGCAATGGCTTCAAACTCAAAGACAGTAGGTTTAGATTGGAAAATCCTTTACTGTCAGGGTGGTAAGGCACTGGAACAGGTTTCCCAGAGAAGTTGTGGATGCCCCATCTCTGGAAGTGTTCAAGGCCAGGTTGGATGGGGCTTTGACCAACCTGGTCTAGTGAAAGGTGTCACTGCCTATGGCAGAGGGTTGGAACTAGATGGTTTTGAGATCTGTTCTATGATTCTAAGTTTTATGTTGCTACACATATCTGCAAAGTTAAACGTTTGTCACCGTCCTGCTGCTCTGTGCACTTTGAGGCTGTGAGTGCAATGGACCATAGATGTCATTAACAACAACCTAGACATTATAACCTCTTTTTGAATGCTGGTCAGAGCATACTGTGAGCAGAATTAAAACTTTAGTTTTAGCAGAAGGGCCTGAGTGGAAAGTTTAAAAAAAAGAGAATATACAAAAAGAGAAGATACAAAAAAAAGACATAAGTATTTGTCATAGACATAGGCTATTATTCAGCTACATCTAAGTGGTTCAATTACACAGCCCTCTGAATATTTGGAAGAAACATCTCTGAGAATAATTATTTTTTTGGAAATGCTGTTTATAAGATCAAACAGCCTGTGTTCATGCTGATTTTTCCATACATGACTTAATGCTATTGAGCTACTAAGCTTAGGACTTGATAGAAGTAAGTAAGGAGATTATTTCACAGCAACTGGTCATTTTAAAATCCTAGCAACTTGTTTTTGTCATGGTGATTGCAAAGAAAGGGTATGTTGCCTCCATAGCTGATTCTTCTAGACATTATAAAGCAGTCTTAAACCAGAATTGTTCATGAATGCATGCTATACTGGCTTTCTGGAAGAGGTCTGTCACACATCTACTGAATAAATAGAAAGGTGAAAGTAGTGCATACTCTACCATTGACTACCTGTATGCCTCAGAGTAATAGTTTCAGACAGGTTCCTTTTTTATGTATTTCTGTTCTCAGTCAGCTTTAGGTTCCTGGTTCTCTGCCCCAGGGAGAGATGGCTTGAACAATGTAAGGTGCTCTTCCAGCTTCTATCAGCTGATTATGCTCCCCTTGGTCTATTCAAGTTGTGTATAAGTAGAAAACAATACTGTCCTGTGAGTCTCCTATACTGATCTTAACTGCGCCCTTTGCTGGGTGGTAGCATTTTAGAAATTGCACCCAGACTACTTATACCCAAATTTCCAGATGTACTGACAAGGACAGCTAATGAAATTGTGACTTGTGGCAATTTCTTTGGCATGGCAGGGACAAAAATTAATTTAACATGTTTCTGCAACTGTGTTATTGACAAGGACAAATTGTGTGGCAGAATTGTAACATAAAGCACTCTGTATTAAATAAATAAATAAATAAATACTTGAAAACAAAATAAATAAATACTTGAAAACATATTTGGGAAAGGATTTCCTGATTAATTTGCTTATTTCTTTGCTTAGTACCAATTACAAATGCTAGCAGTCATTCTTAAATATGCATAACCTGATATTCACTGTGTGGTGTTATATTGAAAGTAAAACCAAAAGTAACTTTCTCCTCCAGTTCCAAAGCCAGCGACCTAACCAGTGGCAGCCACTATAGTACTCACTGGCAGTATCCATTTAAAGACAAATTCTAAGATGAATTTTGTAAACCACCAGAAATATGAACTTTTCTTCTCTACCCTCTATAGGGAAAATAGGGCAGATGGACTTTTCATACTGCTTAAACTAAGTCTCTTGCTTCTTTTGATCAAAGTTCCAGAGTAGAGTGGGTGAGTCAAATAGATCATAGAAGCTGATATTTGTGTTCCTCATGTGAATAGAAAGTGGATACCTTTTATAGAATTTATCTAATCTAAAAGTGCATAGCTGATAACATTTATGAGAAGTGCTTTGTTAAAATATTTGAAGATATGCCATAGATATACTGTGTGCTTCTGTAACATTCTGCATGTACATGTCCTCTTTTAAACTCATTGAAATGTCAATGTTTAGACCAAACCCCTAATTTTCAGTTCCCCACCTTTCAGTAGTTACTACTAGCATTAAAAATGCCATTTAAAAATGCTGGGTTTGAGGCATAGATATTTGCAATTAAAAATATTAATTGATGTATGCCAGATTATATAACTTCAGGTTTTCATCAGGACAGTGATCTACTGGACCGGCGGAAACATTGCTTCAGTGTCCAGTCTGAATCTGGAGAAGATCTTTACTTTTCTGTGGAGCTAGAGTCTGACCTAACACTATGGGAAAAAGCCTTCCAAACAGCAACTTTTTTAGAAGTTGAACGGATACAGGTGAGAACAACTACCTGATCACCTTTCGATACATTAACAAATTAGGCGCATATGCAATAATGATGCAATTTAAGAAATTTTCTGACCTTCTGCAGCTCTCAAATTATTACTGTTTATGTAAGTAATTGCATAAGAACCTTCTTGGTGTTCCCAAACAGCTCGGGATCTAACATTCAGAAGAGATCACCTCAAATACAATTGTTGAGTTATTATGACTTGGTGATACCTATTTGTTAACTGAAGTTCATGGACAGATGCAGAAAAGCAATCCATAGATCAGGGACAAAAAGCAGCCATTTAGATATTCTTACTGTCTTCCATGCTACCCTATTTGCTACTGGATTTCACAAGAGAACTTTGCAGGAATTAAGTTGTGATACCAGGGATGAGAGTACACTGAATGAATTACTCACTGGATACAAGCAAGAACAAAATTGTGCCTCAGATACACTATTCTTTCTTCACACTTGTGTTGTTTCTTATGTATTTATTCAATTGTCGGATGACAATTGAGATAAGATAAGCAGAGATGGATGACATTCAGGTGCCAATTACTAGTGAATTTTTGTAGCAAAATTACCTATGAAGTGTTTCAAGATAACTTTGGGTTTTTTTCATATGACCAAAAAGTCATGACTTCTTTACTTTAGATAGGAGATAAAAACACCACAATTATAACTTATGTAATCCTAGTTGTTATATTGATGTTCTAGTCATAAAATATATGAGTGGTTAGAACAGCTTTAGTTGATGTTACCATGAGTTATACACACCTACAGGAGTTATATTAACATATTAACCTGTGTAAGTATTGGCTCTTGCATCTTCTGTGTCCTCCTGGGAATTCAAGCACTGGCATGTTTTCATTCAGACAAATTGTTAGTTAGTTATATATTAGTCTTGTTCTAACCTATGAACCACCACGTGCAGACAGACTGAATTAGTATATACTAATGATGATCCATTTTGGAAAGACTACACTGCTGTCAGTTTTGATGTGTATTACCTTTGTTGGAGGAGCGGAAGAAGATTCAGCTTTTCTCTCTATTTCATACACTCTGTTTACAGAAACTTTTCTTACCTTATATAAATGACTGCAACAGAGTTTAAAGAAGCACTACTATGCCATCAATAAAAGAATATATGGCATTTTTCTTGAATAATTTTTAACCCAGAAGCCACTTCTTGTTTGTTCTACTCTAATATTGATTTATACTATAGCATTTATAATCTAAACCTAGTTTAGATTTTCCTTTCGGATATTAGAATTACATTTATTCAAAATTACTCTCATGTTTCCCCCAAATAATTTCCCTAATAATCTTACCCTCAGATTAATCTTAACCTTTGCACCTTTCTTTTCTTTCTCCTGAAGTTCAGAGTAGCAACTAAGAGCTCAAAGTAATGATTTCCTGAGACTGACTGATTGATTGATTGATTGGTTATAGCAAATCTGTGAAGATGAATGAACAGATTTCTCATGATAGATTATTATTGTTTTTTTCCTTTATTTTCTCTATCTATTTTTTTTTAAAAAATAGAATATTTTTTTAATATAACTGGGTTTGACCTCTTCCTTTTTCTTTCAATAACCATTTCTGCTTTAATCCAGCAATTAGAAGATGCAGATAAAACCTGGTAGGATAATTTCTCTCCACGTTTCTTCATTGCTTTGTGAGAAATTAAAAAAGGTGACAGGTTCAACATTAAGGTATCACCTGTATAGTTTTAATAAAGTTATGGCTTATTATATCATATTCATATGAATTTTCATATTTAGTGTGAATGATAATCCGTGTGCAGGTTTGCCTTACAATAGAGTCATATGATTTTCAAAATATAACTGCAGTTTAAACCTACCTTTTAAAATTATTCAATTATTCCATAATCATACCAATAATAACAGTTACTCAGTGACTATAATGTGGCATTAACCTCCCCAAGAGGTTAATAAGGGCCCTATTCTGATCTAATTCCAAAGAACATATAATGAATTAAAATAGTTTTAAGTGCCTCATTTTGAATATATAAATTGGGATTTTTTACTAAGTAAATGTATTAGAGGAGGCATCATCAAGCTGATAATAATTTAAGAACACAACACAGTAATGTAGTGGTGTTATTTTGGTGTGTTACAGTCACCCTTTCGTTAGTTTCGTTTAGTGTAGTAAGTGATGCTACTCCATGTTCCATATTACCTATTAAAAGAAAAAAAAATTGTTGAATTGAATATCCTTTTTCCTTACTATCTCACAGCATTGTTGTACAAAGAATCTAAGAATGCAATGCCTTGCATAACGATATGCAATTATACATGACTGTCACGTTCCCTTTGTGTTCCTGATACTTTAAGCTAAATTTTCACCTCTTCCATTGTGAATTCTTTTATTGCTGTCCTTGTTTGTATTGTAGCTGTTTGTTCTCTAATATAAGGATTATTATGTAAGCAGTTTTGTGTTGCAGTACTTTAACATTTGCCTCCATTGAAGTTGAATCTGTTTGAAAGCCTGAATTAAGTCATTAGGTTTATAGTAAGGTTTCCTTCAACTTCAGAGATAGCTTAAATTTAGCTCTCAATATATCGTTTTTTCCATAATTTAAACTGTATGTATTGAGGAAATAAAATCTAAGGAACAACTTTGGTTTGTCTCCTTCAACCCCTGCCTGGTCCATTGAATTATTCATAAACCCAATTTAAGAGTCTGTATTCTGTGAGAGAACAAAAAATGAGTGGTGGTATATTTTACTTCTTTTGGGAGGGGAATGCTTCAGTTCTGATAAAGTTTTCATGAGCTCTATGTAAGAAATCAGCAACCAAAGCCAAACATCCACAGTATATATTAATAATAGTCACTTTTAAGGTTTTAAAATGCTTGTTAAAAAAATAAAAGTAATCTTAAATTGTCATGTATCTGGGGAATAATTTCTGCATTTTCTGTTTTCTCAAATGGATGAATTAAAAGACAGATTAAAGAAAATAAAGATGAGAAAAATCTTAACAGAGTTAATTAGTTCACATTCCTGCTCTGAGCTGTGATCCAGAAATACGTGCAAGTGCATACAACACATGCATAAACCGAAGGACATTCTTCCCCAAAGAAACTAAAATCTCACTAGCTAGAGATCTTTTTGTTATTCTCATATTTTTGCTTCCCGGAATTATTTTGAATATCGCAGAATACATGATCCATGGGCATAGAATGGTCTTACATATAAGTAAAGAATAAGTAAAGCATCAGCTGCTGCTGGTGGTCTGCAGTTTCTTCCTACAAATAACTACACTGAGCTGAACTAGGTGATACTTCATCAACTGCACACTGCCTTTTGTAGAAAGAACCTTCAGTCTAGGATGCAGGTTGGTTTTTCAGTGCAGCATTGAACCAAGACTATGTCCTGTTTCTCATAAATCTTAACTTCCCACTCAGGCTAATTAGACCAGGCACAGTACCATGCTTAAGCAAAGGTAGCTGTGCCAGCTCAGCATGGTGCTGCAGTACACACTGTAGGTTCACCTCTGGTGTTGAGGTGTGCAGTTAGATGACTTTAGATGACAATATGTATTTTAATTCTGATGTGTTGCCTCCTTGCCAAAATTTTATTTCTGGTAGAGGCTCTAACTCTGTTGCAGATCTTGGAGGTTTACAAATAAAAATGTAGTTTTCATCTTGTAAGAAGTTTGCAAGATAGTTCTACAAAACTGTACATTTTTTACTTTGTATGTGAAACCTGAAAATTTTTGTATATGTGAATTCATTAACTATAAGTAATTGAAATATATTACTTTACACTCTTTTTTTCTTTTTACTAATGAGACAAATCCTCTCATTGTACAAAGACAATATCCTCTTTTTCAGTAGCACTGATTTACAATCAAAGTTTACATATTCGTGGAAGTTTTATGGTGTAGTTGATCTAAGAAAAAAAACCAGTATTTTTTGCTAATATGAAAACTAGATGTGAAGTTTTCAATTTTCCTTCATTGCAATTGTGTATTTCAGCTGTTAGAAGCTGTCAATGTACCTTTCAGCTTGTGTTCTGGGGAAGACCATTTAGAATCCAAAGAGCCCACCCAACGACTATATCAGTAAAAGCATTTGATTTATCCTTGATAATCAAAATGCCAAAAATAATCATAGGTACTTTTATAATACTAGCAACTTAGTAACTGACATTGTTCCTATATTTACAATTTCTATTTTCATCCTCTGACACATTATAGATCACGGAAGTCTTTGTTCTCATTTCATACTTTTAGTGCCTACATCAATTTTGGAAGAATATGCCTGTATGTAATATAATCTGCAGGGTAAAATGTCTATAAAATAAGAATGGTTTCTTTAAAGAACTTGCATCAGATTTGGAAATGTTTTAATTTTTTTTTACATATTTTGTGAGGAAAAATACAAATCTGTCATTTTGTACCTGAAGCTAACCTCCAAGAACAGCTGTAGTTTTGATCCTGAAAATTATTTTAATAGATGTCTCATGGCACGTGTTGAAGTGTGATGTTATGGAAATAAATAGATGCATATATTTAAAAATTGTGGAATTAGAAAGCATTTCAGGATTTCAAGGTTTATCATAGAAATATTTGAGATATATTGGTCCACTCGCTGAAGCAAAAAAAGTATTTCATATGATTGTGTGAGTTGCTAAGCTGTATGAAATATTACCTTTTCCACTGAGATTTAGGACAACACAGAACCATAAGAAACAGCATACCAGAGATCTTTTACATATGATTTATTTTTTCCTAAAAAGCTAAAAAGGATATGTTAACGTTTAAAGTTACTGGGTATGAAAAACAAATAAAAGGGTTTGAGAATAATAAAACTTTGCTTTTAGCAATTTGCACTGATAAGCCACTGAGGCAATTCTGATTCAGTTTCATTTTTTCCCTAATGGAAGGAAAGCCTCTTTTCGCATTACTTAGACAACTTCATCACTAATAAAAATTCTTTGATTTGAAATACACTGGAAATAAATTGATGTATTTACACACAAATCACTCTTTTCTCATAATAATTTATAGAAATGTAAACATTACAATAAAGATATAGAAATAGTGGTTCTAGAAAGTCTTTTAAGAAATGTGTTCCAGGGTAACTACCTTCTCTGGTTTTTCTTTTACAGTGCAAGACGTATGCGTGTGTTTTGGAGAGTCATCTTATGGGACTTACCATTGACTTTAGCATGGGCTTTGTTTGTTTTGATGCTGCCACAAAGGTAAAGTTCTAAGACTTTTTTTCATAACACTATTTTTGTTCCTTGTTTTTTCTAATATTTTGAGATAAGTAGTATCCTTAAAATGTCCTTCTCTTTGTTATAGAAACATATCATCTCTTGTCAAATCTCTCATGGTTTAGTTTAAATTCAGGACTGATTTCTAATCATGTGAGAAGTGGTGTTCTTTATGTGCATGTTATTGAAAAATCAATACCAGTATCAATCTGAAACAAGCATCAGATCTTGATTCTTTAATTTCACATGAAAGCCCACACTGATTGAGTTTGATGTTTCTTTTGCTGATTTGTCCTTGGTTTTGAGAAGAAATAATCTTCTTGGCTTCAAGCTGATCTATGAGTTTTAAAAATAACCTTCCATTCTCCTCTCTTGTTTCATGTGTGGGAGTGTGTGCTATTATAGCAATTCCCAGGTTCTGTTTTAGATGTTTTTGTTCAGGTGTCCGTAAAATGATAAATCAACAATACGTCTCACCCATCAGCTTTTCCCATCAGCCTTAAAAAAGCTCAGTATAAATTGCTTCATCCAGTAGTAGTATGGCATCAATTTCCAGATTATATTATTGCAAGTCCAAATCCCAGTAAAATCATTGAGAACCTGAGTATGTTGACAATGCACTAATTGCTGTCAAGTACTAAAAGGTAAGCAGGCTTTAGTGCTACTACTTGACACTGCTGTTATGTGAGAATGTGAAATCTTTCTTCTAAGTTCCACTTCTCTTCTGTTCCTCTTTTGCTTTGAGATGCTGCAACATTGCCACCAGCAATTGCTGAAAATGCCCTTTTGACTCCAGAATAGGCTCTTATATTCTCAGTCAACCCTTCCCACCATATTACTCTGCTAATCTGAACGCTTTTGTTCTTCCCACTCCCTTTTATTGTTTGTTTGCACAGTCATAAATTTGAAATTCAAATACTTGTGTATGTATGTTTGGTTTTTTGTTTTTTTGGGTTTTTTTTTTTGTGAAGCAAGAACTTTGAGTGATTCATCAGACAAATGCGACTATCAGTTTAGAAGGTACTACACAAAAAATCAGTACAAGAGAATTAAAATGCAGTGACTCAGTAAAAAAATGTGAACTTTTCCTCAATAATATTTTACATATATAATACATATATAAAATATGTATATAATATACATATATGATTTGTGTGTGTGTATATATATAATATTATAGAATCATGGCATGGTTTGGGTTGGAAGAGACCTTAAAGATCATCTCATTCCAATCCCCCTGCCGTGGGCAAGGACACCTTCCACTAGACCAGGTTGCTCAAAGCGCCATCCAACCTGGCCTTGGACACTACCAGGGATGAGACATCCACAACTTCTCTGGGCATTCTGTTCCAGTGCCTCACCACTTTCACAATAAATTTCTTCTGCATATCTAACCTAAGTTTCCACTCTTTCAGTTGGAACCCATCACTCCTTGTATTGTATGTATTGTATGTTAGAATAAAGCATAAATAGCACCATGAATTAGAAAAAAAGGATGTTGTTTTGTTAGGCATTAGGCAGTGTGAGATAAGGATGGTGATTTCATTATAAGGGAAACAATACAGAACACAATCTCTTGCCAAGTGATTGCTAGAGTTAAAATTACCAGGCAAGCCAGAGGGAGAAAACTTGTCTAAAATATGTTCTGAGTATGTCAACCATATTTTAATGAGTGCCTGAACAGGAAAAGTATTACCTAGTCTCCATCATTTTATGGAAAAATGAAAACTGCAATTCTCTTAGCAAAAAATTTACTCAGATATCTTTGTTATGATGACGACAGGTGTAAATTGTGTCTATGCTGGAATGTTCTTCAACAATATTGCTAATCTGACATATACTGAGACATAAACTAGACATGTATAGTCACAAAGGCTAAAAGTATTATTTCTTCACATAATGACAGAGTTCATATGAAGCAGGAAAACAAAATCTATTTTCCAAGAAAACTCTGAGAAAAAAATGAAAAATGGAAACCGGTTTGTAGGATAAAGAAAACATTAATAAAATTGAAATTAAATTAAATTATCTTATTAATGTTTTCATATAAATTTGTGGATTAAGACTGTACAAAAATCCTAACGAGTGTCCCATGAATTAAGATACTCAGTATTAAAGACAAAGACATTATTTAAAATTTCATACTTTTCATGAAAAAGATACACATAATTCTTTATATGTTCTATGATTTTTTACAATTTGTACTTGAGAAATCAGTACAAACTATCATCTTTTCACTTCCAGGAATGGGGTATCCGCAGCTTCTTGGGGCAACCTGTTCCACTGACTCACCATCCCCATAATAAAAAATGTCTTCCTTACATCCAATCTAAACTCTACCTTCTTCTAGTTTAAAATCATTGTCTCTTGTCCTGTCACTGTAGGCCTTGGTAAAGGTCTTGCTCCATCCTTCATATAAGCCCCCTTTAAATGTTGAAAGGCAGCGACAAGGTCTCCCTATAGCCTTCTCTTCTCCATCCTGAACAACCCTGCGTCTCCCAGCTTGTCTTCATAGGAAAGATGCTTTAGCCCTCTGATCATCTTAGTAGTCCTCCTCTTGTACATGTTCACTTGTGGTATTTTGGCACTGCTCATACCAAATTCGACCACTCTTTTGGGTAGAGCTTAACTCAAAGCCATATTCTATATACTTCAGAGTTCAGTGTCAGACTGAACCGTTCATTCGGTATGTTTCTCGCTTCTCACAGAATAACACTGCGAATTCAAAATGTTTTAATGAATTCAAAGAAGGTCTTGAATTAGTACTTGGAGAACAGATCTCATGGATATCATTGGATGCTTTATTATTATTATTATTATTATTTATTTATGATACTTACAGGTTTCTCGGAACACAAGGATCTTTATAAAACAAATTTCTGAAACAAGGTAGTTTATGAGAACACCTGAGAAGCCCTGTCTTATATTTTGCAGTGGTGTCTTCAGTAAATCTTGAGGCAATTTAAATCTTATGCTTAGCATTGTGCTCATGGTATTTTAAGTTTTCTTTCTTAATCACTAAAGAAATGACTGTGAACTGTCTTTAAAAGTGCATAATCGCTAATAAGCTAAGTGAAGGAAGCCAAGTTCTTTAACTCATGATTTTAACCGTTATTCCTTTCTCTTACTTTTCAAGTAGGTTAATAGGTTTTGTCCAACATGACTGAAAAATTGCAGTCAAAATTTCACAAATGTTCTAAACCCCAAACTCACTACCAATTTTCATGAACAAGTTTATAGTGGGTAATGGCTCTTATGGTTTCCAGACAACAGCCGTGCAACCCTGTGTGGCTTGTTTCCTTCCTTATTATAATTTAATCTTTATATAATACTTAACTATGTAAGTTAAAATTAATGGTTAAAAACTGTCATCAGTGCTAAATGTATTTCAAGTCAAACACATCATAATTTGATAAAAACATTGTTTCTGTGTCTGTACAGACATGATAAATATAAGTACACAAAGTATTAAACTGAGTTATTCAGAACAAATCTGTACTGTGATGTGATTATAACAGCACCAACATAAATCATAGCTGTTTCTGCTGCATAGTCCCTACTTTCTCTTATTCGTTTTCTGACTGATAACTCTTAAAGTCAACAATACTTCGTCATTTTGAGTGTTTGATATGTTGTTCTATTGCTATTGTTGTTTGTAACAAACCATTGTAATTTCCTGAAAGGAGAACAAACAGCTTGTAAAACTGCTCAGTTAGATCTGATTCTTCCAACATTTCAGAAAATAATTTCTTAATTCAGTTAAACAGTTTGTAAAATACCAAATATAATTTTGGACACAAAATAATTTTTCTCCATGAACCTTGAAAAATAGCAATAAGTATATTTGTGCCCTTGTTCTTCTGTAGCACTTGCCAGAGTGAAGGTTCCCATGCAAATGTCATCTCTTTTTATTACTAGCAAAGTATGAAAGCAAACTGCAACATAAAGGCCAGGCAGACATTGGCAAATGTCTGATTATGTTTATTTCTCTGATGTAGTCCTTCATTTGCAGTAGGTATATATATACCTGGACTCAAAAGGCCTCTTGCTTCCTGTGTTGGCATACATGGAAGTTTAAATCTGATCAATAGGGGATTTCCCCACAGCATCTCTTCCACTGGGGACTTCTTCCTAAAAACGTCCATCAGTTTTAATGCAATGTCATTTGCTTTATTTGAAATATGGGAAACTTACCTTGTTTGTTTGTTTTTAAACTATGAAAATTCTAAAAATAAGCAAAGCATTAGTTTGATCTAGCTTGATCTTAGAAATTATAAACCGAATTTTACCCTAGGTCATTTTTGCAGCATTGTGTATCAATCTCTACTGAGAAAACATTTTTCCCAAGTCCTGCACAGTTACAGCACAGCAATTCAGGTCCTAAATTTGTCTAACATTAGGTAGCATATAAACATCAATATTTTAATGAACAAATATAACTCTTTTGTGGACAATTTATGTTAGGTATGGACATACACATATATTATGATAAGCATTTATAAATAAGGTTTTGCAGCTAATATAGTTGCCTTAAGAATTAATATGGAGACTGCTAAATTATACAGAATAACAAGATATGTAGAAAAATTAGTCTAAATACCATTCTGAAAGTGATCCAATATATGAAACTACTTACTTGACTGGCATTCAATAACTTATTTTAACATGCTTCTAACAAAAAAAAAATTGACTACACTTAAAGTGTATGAGTGAATATACATAGACATATATATTATGTATGTTTCTGTTTATACTGACATATATTAATTTTTTTCTAAGATGTGCATATTTGCATCATAACTTCTAAGAATAATGTATATGTTTGTAAATATACATTGCAATATACCTACATGTGCAAAGTGCTATGATTGTACTCCATCACATTTACTGCTCATTAAACCAGCAGTCAAAAATATATATTTGTCAGAAGAGAAAAAAATTCATCCCTTGTAGGACCAAAAATAAATTAAGGTGCTGCTGAATTATACGGTGGTGCTAGAACAAAGTAACAAAAAGCTCCATAATGGCCCACAAGGCTCATATCAACAAAGCTCAGTGTACCTGTCCTCTGTTCTCTTGCAGAAACCTTTTGCACTTCATCAAAAAAGAAAATACACCTTAAACAATAAACAGCATTGCAAATATATTTAATTCGTTTTTCATGCTGAAAGACTCCTAAATCACACAGAGCAGTAGTTCTCTGAATTTCTTTAGGAAAAAACGCCATGTTTCCTCAAGATACATACCTTAAGGTCTCCCTTCATTCAACTAATACACATATAGATATTGAAATAAAACAGTGTGCAAAACCCCTCTTGATACCCAAAGTTCAGTAATAGAGAAGGCAAGAGGAAACTGGAGTTACTTCAAGATGGAGATTTAGTGATGTAACTCTTGTGAAAAAGTACTTTTTCCATGCTCAGAAGTTGAAATGCTGAACAAGTAGCTACTACTAATATAAGCCATCAAGCATGGTTCATACAGTTTTATGTTCTGTGGCTAGAAACAAAAGTTGGTGGGTCATTCTATACCAAGTGAATAAACTGTACTCTTTTAACATTCTATGTAATTTCAGTAATGAACAAGAACACTTTTTTAATAAGGGCTGACTTTCTTGCGTTTTTCCTTTGTCTCATTTTTATTATTCTCTGTGTCCTCCCCTGTCTTTCCCTTTACAGTTATAAAGCTGCAGCAGTTGACAAAGGAAATTGCCTTGTACCATAATTCTTTTGTAGTAGGGCACTCTCCAGTGATTGGTAACACAGTAGAACTGAGCAAGAACAAGATCTTAATCCCACTCAGTTCCCTTCTGCTGCTATAAGTCTGGCCAAAGTGCCACTTCATGAGAATGCAATCCTTCTCAATTAACTATTGGACAGACAAATTAAGGTGTATCCCAAGTGCCTGAAGACCCAATTACTTTTGTTTTTGAAAACAAGAACATACAAGGCATTTGCTCTTGATGCAGTTTGACTTTGTAGGAGTTTTGCTTATTTTAGTCAGAAAAAAACCAGCATTAGCTTGAAAGGTGTCCGTTGAAGTTTAGCATAATTCTGTAATATATATCATATAAAAATTGCCTTAAAAACAAAAGAGGAAAAATAATTCAATCAGTCAGAGTATCAAGGAAAAGGAGGCAGTGTTAGAAAAATACAGCTACAGCTTTTTGAAGATGCAAAGGAAAAGACAGCAAAGGGATTTGCTGAAACTAGAATTTGGAATGAGACCTCTGACATCCTTTCCTTAATAAAGATGATTTTTTCGTTTCCTGCACCATTTATTGGTGGTCTGAGATGTAGCTGTCTCTTCATTATAAAACACTGACAGATTCTTCCATTTTTTTTTCTCAAACATCCTACCAAAAGCCTAATTTCTTTTGCTATTATGATTCATGTAAATGGAAAGCATAAACAAAACCTGTATTTCATAGAGCCATAGAGTATCCTGAATTGGAGAGGACCCACAAAAATCATCAAAGTCCAGCTGCTGGCCCTTCACAGGACAGTCTCAAGAATCACATCATGTTCCTGAGAGCATTGTTTTGAGCTTCTTGAACTCTGTCAGGCTTGGTGCTCTGACCACTTGCCTGGGGAGCCTGTTCCAGTGTTGAGCCAGCCTCTGTCTCAGCCTCTGGGTGAACTTTTTCCTAATATCCAACCTAAACCTCCATGATACAGCTTCCTGCTCTTCCTTTGGGTCCTGTCACTGGTCACCAGAGAGAAGAGATTGGTGCCTACCCCTCCTCTTCTCCTTGTGAGGGAGTTATAAACTGCTGGGAGGTTTCCCCTCAGACTGCTCTTCTACAGCTGAACAAGCCAACTGACGTCAGCCACTCCTCATGTGGCTTCACTGGCAGGTGAAATGATGCCACTGCAATATGTGGTGCAAACATGATTGCACAAGTTTGTTGAGTGTCAATAGCCTTTCTGCAAGAACAGGTTTGGTCCATAGTGCATAACCTGAGACAGAAGAGGCCAGACTGTTAAATAATATATTGAAGGTAGTTCATTACTGAAACCATAGGACACAAATTAAACCTGTTCTTGTTGGGAATTCCTATGTTGACAAAATACAGCTTTTCTTTCCTAAAGCCAATGCAAAATGCCCTCTATATCCTTCCTAAATCATATAGCTATCGCAGAGCCATGGACTAGTCAGACACTCACATTTCTATGCATATTCCTTCGTAAGTAAAAATATAGTTGCCTTTTTATTCTGTTTAGGATAAAACAACTCCTTGACCCAAAACAAAAACCGTAACTAACATTCCCAGTCATAGGCTAAACTGATTATTATGTATTCCCACATTTCTGATGGGAGTATCTAGGTGGCAAGTGATTTTGCCTGATGTCATCTCATGAAAATTGTATGTGGTTTAGTCCAGAATTCTGGGAATCAGTAACAAACTGACCTATAATATGAATGGGAAAGTATTTTCTAAGGTCCTTTGCAGAATATGTGTTCTAGATTTAGCACTAGTGCTAAAAATAGAAGCGATATAATTTTCTTCATTTGTATGACTGTGGGAAACATCAGCAAAATATTACAGGTATAGAAGTCAAGAGCTTTTCTTCCATGTGTCATTTATGTATTGCATTTATGTCCCAACTATAAAATACAAATATGCAGGCAGAGAGCATCCTTGGGTAATTATAGCAAAATAACACTAGCAGAAGATAATAGGCAGTAATTTGGTTGCAAAGACTAGAACAAATGAGTCCTAGATGATTACTTATAAATAAAATATTTCTCATTAAAAGGTATTGGTGGAGAATCTTGGTCCCAGATATATCACAGGAAAAAAAATCCTATTAATTTCAGTGAATACAGGATTTTTCTTTTTGATGATTTCTTATTACAATAATTTAATAGCATCTCAAGAGAAGTCTTAAATCTAATTTGTCAGCTTATCTGCACTGTTTATTTGTTTGCACTGCATTCTGGCATTCTTTGAAGTTAATTTTATGAAATGATATAAAATGCAAAAAACAACCTAAGCAATCTAGGAATAATAATTAGTTAAAGGATTTATATCTTATTGGTTGTTTTTAATTTTGTTCATGTTACATACCGTATTTGTTCAGAGATTGTCTTCTTACAGTGCATTTCCCAAAACATGGATTAATTATGTCACATTTTCTGCAACCACACTGGGAGTATGGAAATTGAGAAGATGGTATTTTCAGTATATGCTATTAGCTTGGTCCCCACTTTTTGAATTGGACTGCTTACTGTTTTCACAAGTTCTATTTTAACTTATTGAATGAGAATTCACTTTTCAAGGCAATAAATAGTGCATGTTGAGTTCTCATCTTGGTCTTACATCAAGGCATCATAAGGTTGTGTACCTCAACTTGAAAGGAGTGTCAGAGTCCTCATGAGTAGTTGGTGCCACTATCTACAAGAGAACCTTTTTAAATTTGGTTGCATTTTGTGCTTTAAAAGGAATTGGCAACTGGTCCCCCTGTCAATTCTGTATTACGGTATACGAAAATTTATTGCTTCCTAAAAATGCTATATATAGTCCTATAAAATTCTCTCAGTGATGAGAGGATATTTATAATATGAGAATTATACAAGGAAAGTTCTTGAAAAGAATAGGCTGCTTTTACCAGCTAAAAAAAAGCCCTATCAGAATGTATTATAGAGTGTTGAGCTCAGTAACACTGTACCTTCAAACCAGTAAGTACTTCTGCTTATATTTTATAATTCATGAAAACTGATTTAGGAATAATTTATATGACACATATTTAGGTGTTTGGCCATTTGTGAAAAGGCCAGCATGTTTTACAAATGTATTTAATCCTTAGAAGCCAATATATATACATTATTTGTACAAAATTATAACAGCCTATGCTATCTCACTTAGGCAAGCATTCAACTAATGGTTCTAAGGAACTGTGATATTCAAAAACATGACGAAATCACTACAGTGACAATGGACAGTATCCCCAAGGGTACCTATTTCTATTTAAAATTAAAATTCAGAACAGTCACTGTAGTGAACACTGTGACACTGAAGTCAGCCCACAGGAACATAACAACATGTGAAACTCTCTGTCTCAGGTTTATGTCACTGCTGTAGTTGCATATCTGTGTGAAACTGTGTGCTTAGGTGAGTGTGTCTGGTCTCTCCTTTCTTGCTTTGGCACTATGAAGTAGTCATTGAAAAAGTATACATCTGGTCCCTGTTCTCTGCTTACGCATTTTGCAGTAATGAAAATGAAATAAAGAAAAGAGCCACACTCAGAATATATGAAACCACAAAAGGAGGTAGGTCAGCATCCCCAAAACACTGTACTTTGAGGGCAGTGTGACTGCAGTCACAACATTCTGCATCACCTTGTACATCTGCTACATCTGCAAAATGTGCAGTTCTGGCTACACAGGGCAGCACTTCAGCTTCTTTGATAGGAGGCATGAATTAAATAGATCTTACTGGGCATACACTTAACTAATTTACCCATTTTTTTGCCATCTAGAATTTGAACATCTAGTTTAAGTAGTTTAAGCTAGTTGTTACACTTTTAATATAGTATGATATATTGGAGTAGAGACACATCCAGAATCTATTAGAGAGAACCAGTTTTTCCCAGTTTAAACCAGGATATAGGAACTGTTATTCAGAGATTCTCTAAAACAAAGAAACCGCTAGGGTGACTAGCTTGAAATACTTTGCATTCCTGACTTGATAACTTAAAACTCACAGCATTTCCCTAATGTATTTTTTGGGTGGTTTTTTTTGTTTTGTTTTTTTTTTTTTGAAAAAAGAACCCTCTGTCATGTGGACATCTTTGGGGGAAATTTGTTGAAGATCAACCAAAAGGAACAGATAATTCTTTCATGTGGGAATAATTTCGTGCATTGTCAATAGCATTTTTACTCCCTACACTTTAGATGAAGAGTATTTAATCATGTCTGCAAAGAAACTGTCAGATCTAGGAGCTTGTTTTGCTATCCTGATGGTTGAAGTGAAGTTTTGTTGGGATTAGTCCTCTCCACGCTATAGATCTGATTTTGCAGTTTACTTAAGTAAGAGCCATTGCTAAGTAGGAGTTTCCAAAACCAATGTTATGCATAAATTGAAGTGTGTTACTGAGTCATGCCTGTGGTTTGGTGTGACTGTCATTCTCTTTCCCCTGAGTGGGAATGAAGTGCATGGCAAAACTGTATGGAAATGTCAAAGGACCACAGTTCTATAGATCCTTCATCTTCACTCGAACTTAATCTGACTTGGAATAAGGCCAGGTACCCTGTTATTTTGCCTGCCAATCTAAGGGTCCTTGTTAATGCTGGATCTCTTTCCTGGCTTCTCCATACATCACCAGAGCATAGAAATATGATAGCTCATTTCTTCAATTGTTTTCTCCTGAGATAGAGACAATCAATGCCCTTTACATTTCTCATAGCTTAAATAGATTTGCTGTTCCTGAAGAAAGGCAATGGTCTTGATCTTCTGACAAGATTTGTTGAATTACATAGATCTGTAAAAGAAAAAAAAAGACATTTACAAAGTAGGTAGGAATATGGCCACCTGAATGGTATATTGTATTGTTTTGTTTTGGACTCACAATATAAGTAAACATCATTGATCAAACAAGGTCAAAGGAACTGCACACACCTAGAGATGAGGGAAGCTATTCTATTTTCTGTAGCACAGATTGGTGGACTCAGGAGAACAGCATTTGAAATAAATATATTTTCTCCTAAATTGTCAAATTACTCTAGTTTATCTGAAACAGAACGTCCTTAATTCTGTTTATGGCAGATGGGAGCTCACCTGTCACATACACACAGAGAATGAAAGTGCTGCTGAGACTAGGTGTTTATTTTTATTTGGAAGGGGCAACTACATAGGGAGAATTTTGGAGAAGAATTCTAGCACTTGCTTTGTTTATTGTTCACAGTTAAGATGTCCTTTCAGTTTCTTTCATTTTCAGGTTACTAAGACAAACACAGCAAACTTTATTTAGCTTGGTGCAGGTGATTTTTGCCACTCATTAGCATGAAAAGATGAACACACACTGAAACAAGGAGGCCTGCCTAGATTTAGGACAGTTAAAAATCTGACCTCCCTCAAATTCTCTTTAATTCCCAGTAGATACTAAATCATTCATGGGTATAGAAAAAGGGCACACATGGGTGTCATCCTGTGCCTCTGAGAGGAAATAATTTACGAACCCTTAGACAAAAGGGTTGCCTTAAGAAATCTGGTTGTCCAGTGCCTGTGAAATTAATGTTTCCTCAAAGTAACAGCACAATGTGAGTGATATTTTATTCTAATTATTTGAAATCATTTTTGTTCTAATTATGTGAAATACTACTGGAACCACAAAGAAAAATTTTATTGCCCAAAATACCTGAAGGCTGAGGAGATATCTTTAAATGAGGCTAAGAAGTCTTATAACAAAAAGTAGCACTTTTTGAATTTTAAGCAAAGTAATGTTTTTTTTCCTACATAAATCCACATTAGATATATTTAAAAAAAGATGTTTTTCTCATAAGTAAACTCTAAAGATGTTCTTATTGCAGAGTTTTCCTTTAAAAATAGATGTTTGTTTCTAATTTGATTTGCCCTTTATGTTAATACTAGATTTTTCAATGTGGAAAGAAATAGAGGGGATTTGTATATCAGGTCATCACTTCAGACAGAGATAGGGAACCCATGGATTGTCAGTGGAAAAAAAATCTCTGGCTTTTGACATGACAACGAATTTATAATCCTTCTTTTTTTTTATTAAACAGCATTAAATATAGATAAAAGAATTTCAGAGTAAATTTCTCAAATCTAGTCTGACAAATGTGAATCAAATGCTGTCAAAGTATGATATATCCACATGATCAAAGGGATATCTGACCACAGAACACTACATTCATTTAATTATGTATCATAGAGGGGTTAAAAATTCTCTTGGAATGAGATCAGCTATTTCTAATACAATTTGCAATGATAACTACATTGACTTGCTTGTGTATGATTTTTCATGTTTTGGGTTTTTTTGCCTTTAGGCTGTGCTTTGGAGGTACAAGTTTTCCCAGCTCAAAGGTTCTTCAGATGATGGGAAGAGCAAAATCAAGTTTTTGTTCCAAAACCAAGATACTAAACAAATTGAAGCAAAGGTAAAAACAATACCTTGTTTGTATAAAGGCAATGTACAATTTTCAAAGCAACCAGGGGAGTACAGGAGTATAATAAACTAAGTTACTCCAAAATATTAGATTAATGCACAAAGAATGCAAACAAATTCAAAGAAATTGAAGAAAACTGAATCAATTACTTGGGCAATTTTCTAGTTTAAATTCTTTTGAAAGGTGTAATTAGATTAGAAATTATTAAAATGCAGAACTCACTATTTATGGTTTTTGGCATCATTGCAAAATCTCCTCTTTGTCATTTTGATAAAGCTAGCTGAGAAATTGAGTGCCTTTTTTTCATCCTGTAGTTGTATCATGAAGAAATCATGCAAAATATTTGCTTAAGTCAACCTGGGAACAAAACTTAGCAAAGGTCTAAAATCTGTTTTTATTTCTCAGAGAGAAAAAAAAAAAACAGATTAAAGACATATTCCCTTACAAGGCTGAAGCTTTGTGTCTGTGTCCAATGCAAAATCAGAAAAGTTGTATTTTCAGTTGTGCTTTTGATTCAAGAGATAGTTCATGAAAACAGTAGCTGTGAGAGATTTAGCCTTGCTTCAGTTTATGTCTTTTCAGAATAGGGCATTTACTGTCCCAGTGTGTGTGAGAAGTGATCTCCCTGGGTCTCTGATAATTGAAACTGCCTTACAGTCTGGATCAATGTTCTTTTTGACTAGAACCCCAATTTTAGTGTAAACCTAAAGACTATTTTCTTGTCCATCTTTAAGCCTTCTTTTTGAAGCATTTCCTATACCATTTTTCCTGACCACATCAGAGAGAAAATTGCTGACTGTGATAATAATAAAGTTTCATGAGCAAAAAGGAAATAGTTAAATAAATTGTCCAAAAATGCTAAATATGTACAGGATAATAAAGTGCGTAAAGAAAAAAATGCATTGCTTTGGGGACACTTATGACTTTAAATGCCAATAGCTACATTAAGTAGCTATTTTTCCTTCCTCTATGTCTCTTTATGTTTGGTGTTAACTATTTTCTACCCAGCAGCTATTTACTTGATTTTGAATACAATAAAGGTATGTAAAAGTTCTCATTAAATCAACAGCAATGAAATGTGGTGACCATGACTTTCAATACATCCATGTTCTGGCTGCATCTCAAAGATATTTTCTTCTTATTTCCTTCAGAAATTTTTTTGATAGCACAGAATTTTTTTCACCTGTAAGAGGAAAATGCAACCTAATCTAATCTCATGAGGATGGTTTTCTCTTAAGGAACTAATTGTAAACTTTTATCTTGCTGAAGGATGAAAGTCAAGTTATTCTTTTTCTAATATCTGTCTGCTGTTGCTGTCATATTAACACATGATTTTAGGACTGAAGAAAATTCATAGGAGTCTAAGAGTTGGGTAGAGTTAGGTTTTTTGTTTGGTTTTGTTTGTGTGGTTTGTTTTTTTAATTGGTTTTCCTTAAGTGGTAAAACTAGAATATAGTTTTAGTGCTGAATCACATTTTTTAAAAGATTTTGAAAAAGTATGAAATCTAGATTTTTAAGAAGAAAATAGTTTTCATGAAAATGTTTTCCTGTTTTAAATTATATCTGTCATGCAAATCACTTTATAAGCTATAGAGATATCCTGCTACCTTTATTGTACCTATTGTTTTTCCCACTCAAGTTGAATAGAGCTTTATTTCTAGAAGATTCTGCCTACTTTTTATTACAGTAGAAATTCTACCTTCAACCTTATGAAGGCAGAATATTACACAAACTTACTAGCATGCTTTTTAATATGCTGTCATGTTCCCTGCTTCTCTTTACTGTAAATATAAACTTTCACCTTAATCAATTTGGAACTAAAAATTTGTAACTATCATTTCATTTTCTTGATGATCAAAGCATATCATCTATATTATGATCAAAGATGTCAGATTATATTCTCTTTAGAAGGTGCTATGGCATTTATAATGAGCACTTCTATAAATTCCAATTTGTTTACTTATTAAATATGTTGCTTATACTAAGAAATGTAAATAAATGTGGCTATAAAATTAATGTGAAGGTTCTTGGGTCATATATTTTGAACATTCACTGCTTAGCTTAAAATTCTAAGGATAGCCCCTTTCAGTAGCATTTAAACCTTTCATGGATTTAAAGCACTATTCAGTAGGAGGAGAGTGGAACAGTCTAGTCACAATTTTTTTGACTTTACATTACTAAGTTAGAGGTATAACTATTTGTGGAACTGTTGAGTCAAAAGAAAATGTTAATCAGATTTTCGGAAATGCTTGTAATGCCAGATTTCAGGCTTCATTCGGAATCGGACAAAGAAAATTTTGTAAAACATCTGTTAAAGGTTGTGATGAATATTCATGGCAACAGCTATCATCACCTGTTAAATGCAGATCTGCTTTTTAGATGTCCTGGAGACCCACTGTTATAAGGGAAAATACAGTGCAACATTTTCCTTATGATTTTGGGGTTTTTTTCCAGTTGTATTATATAGGGAATAATCAGAATGTAGTGGAATGAGATCTCATGGAAGAGAACAAAAACAAAAATTTAAGGGGCTATTGCACCAGTTTATTAGGGCTCTTCACTTCTGCATTCCCAAGGAGGAATCTGGAAGCAGGGCATGGCAAGTACCTTTCAATGCACCTCAAGTCCTCTGTACAGTTTTGGGACCCCCACAGCAAGAAAGGCACTGAGGTGCTGGAGCGAGTCCAGAGAAGGGCAACAAAGCAGGTAAAGGGGCTGGAACACAATTGTTATCAGAGCCACCTGAGGGAGCTGGGATTGTTTAGCCTGGAGGAATGGAGGCTCAGGGGGGATCTTATCAATCTCTACAACTACCTGAAAGGAGGTTGTAGCCAGGTGGGGGTCAGTCTGTTCACATAAGTAACAACCTATGGGTCATGAACGGCCTCAAGTTACACCATGGGAGTTTTAGATTGGATATTAGGAAATATTTCTTCACCAAGAGTGGAATAGATTGCCTGGGGAAGTGGTAAGAGTTATTTAAAAGATGTGTATATGTGACACCTGGGGACATGGTTTAGTGGTGGGACTTGCCAGTGTTGGGTTAATGGTTGGACTCAATGGTCTTAAAGGTCTTCTCCAACCGAAATGATTCTGTGATCCTATATCATTCCCTCATAGAAAAATATGAGTTATCAAAATCCAAATGCTTCCTATCTTCTTTCATTTACAACACAGCATATTTTATGTATTTCATTCTGTCCCAGATGTGGGTGATTATGGCTTGTTGCACCTTTGCTCTAGAACACTTATTCATGATATACAGATTTAAGACCATCAGAGTGCTTAGCTATTGAATTTTGATCCAAAATTCAGATAAATTTGTTATTATTCTAGAAATACATTCCAACCTGTAGATACACATTGCTTGGAAAATAAATATATATGCATCAGCATTTTAAATTTTAGCCACACTCTCTTGATAACTGTCCAGCATCTCCTCTGTATTCTGGTAGAATATACAGAGATATCACTGTCAATGTTAGAAGAATCTAGGAAAAACACATTTTGTGAAAAAGTCCAGCACCACATCCATTCATCAGGTAGCTTTTTTATTTTGTTGAGAAACACACTTGCCAGCAAAGTTTATATTCCTAAGTAAAAGTGACTTCACTGACTCTGAATGACTAATGTTTTTATAATACAGTCAACATTTTTTACAGTGTGCTTCATGCCTGACTTAAAGAAATTAAAAATGGCTTGCTTTGAGTCACACAACATGTGCTATGGATTTAGTTACAATTTAACTTATTACCCAGTATACTTCTTGTCAGCTTTAAAATCATTTTAGATACTTAAACGTTACAAATACTGCCTTTTATTTTCTGTAGAGACTTTGTACTGATGCTTTTGTTTGGCTTCTCTCTAAGTTGAATCAGGTTACTGCAAAGATATATAATGTAGAATAAAAGAAGTGTTTCCTCATAGATTTAAGCAGTTCCAGTCTAAAAAATCTGAACAATAATTACCACAGGTCACACCAGTGGGTCCATGGCAGGGTGCCTGGAAACAAACACCTGACTTTGATGATCTCTAAGGCAAAGTCTAAGTGGTTTCTGACAAGAAAACCACTTAAGGGCAACATTAATCACCAGTACCCCTTAGACATTCCAATCTGTAGGTTATTTCCCAGCTGTCACTCAGCAGGAGATATTGCATGAGTTTGCACAGTCAGAATTTTTCTGAGTGAGAGCTACAAAATAGAGCTGTCGGCTTGGCAGAACGTGGAGCCAGTGTGTCCCTGTATTTGTTCTTACTGAACCATTGGGATGGGTTAAAAAAAAACAAAAAAAAAAACACAAAAAAACAAGCACAAAAGGGCAGAGCTTTCTCTGTCTCTGTAAGGGATGCACTTATGCACCTTCCTATCTAGTTATCTGTCTTTTTACATGAGGTTTTAGCTGTAGTTTAATGATCCATTTTTTTCTCCATAGTATCACAGAAGCCTCCAGAGACTAACATGATCTCAGAACTGTAATAAATTCAAAGTGTGGTAATCTTCAATTTTACCTGTCTAAATATTATACCACCACAGTAGAAACTGCTTTATATTTTTCTAACAAAAAGGAATAGTCCCTTAAATCAATGAGATACTGTTTCAAGATAAAATGCTTCCAAACGTAGAAGTGTTTAATGTGTAGAAAAATCAACATGAGTGCTTTTTCTTATTACATGTAATTTCTCTTTAGAATTTTTCAAGTAAACACTAAACTGTGAATTGAGAGTCTCTTTGCCTTGCCAAACATAGGTATAACTCAAAAGCTACGCTTCAGTCCGTGCTTTTACCTCTCTCAAATCACAGCACAATAGTTCTGTCAGAAGAACTCAGTCAAGGTAACACAGCTGTGCTGCATCAGGTGAGCTTTTGTTCACAGACTAGCTGAACTCCTAAACTGAGCAGTACAACAGTGAACTGAATACAGAAATAAGTTTATAAAGATGAAGGTCCAGTCAATTGTCTTTGTCTATTTTAATATGGAGAACTGAAGAGAGCAGAAAATATGATATCAACAAAAGAAGAAGTGTAACTTTGAGGATTAAACATTAATCTTATTATTAATTAATACTACCTTAACACTAATAAATGCCAATTAATTTGTACTTTAATTTGTCTGGTATAGAAATCTAATGTAAAATAGGACAAATAGCCCGAGTCACTGCTGGTCACATTACCGCAAACAAAACACTTACTTTGAACTGTTGCAAGGTGACTTGATGGGTGCTTGCGCCATTTTCCAGACTGACATTTCTGTTCAAGTATATTCTCCAAATTGGAGTTTTAAATTAGTCCTTGCTCTTAGCCTTGAGGATTTTTCTGTGAGCATCACAGTGCTCTTCACATTTAGAATATCATCTTAAAATGTACATCTTTTAAATGTACATGTAAATAAAATGTACAATGTAAATAAAATCCTTAAGATTTTTACAGAATGATTGCTCAGTTGCAGTGACTGCATTTCTGAGCTCAGATTTCTGACCTTTGTTCATTTGCGCGTTTCAATTTTTAGTTTCCCCATATCTTGCACATTAATTATTTGTTTAATATCTATTTTAGATCAGATTCTATACTAATAGAGAGAGACCATTCTATGCTTATATAGAAACAGCACATTTGATGAAATAACAAATATTTTCTCATCAGCAGTTTACATATATGTGAAAGAGAAGATTTTTTTCTAACCATATCACGGATACTTTGAAACAAAATTGCTTGATTTTGTAGATGTATCATTTATGTAGTTGTATCATTGATATAATGCAAGTACAGATTGTTGTGTTTTGTTATGGTTTTTTTCATGTGGGCAGCTCTTTTTGTTTCCTCTTTCCATCTCTTTCTTTCAATCCAGACTTCCTTTGTGAAAGACTACTAGAATTTCCATACAATTCTTATGTATTTCCATACAATTTCTCAAGGACTACATCTTTCCATACAAGTTCTCAAGGACTGCATCTTCCTCATATACCTTTCAGCCCACTTACATTGTTCACAGCAGGAATTGTGAATGTTCAGATTAATAATCTGGGAGTGTGTGCTGTAATGACAGCAATATACAGTGAGAGTAGTTTAATCAACAGATAACCTATAAGACAGTTTGAAGACCAAAGTGTACACTTATATTCCTAGGGGAGTAGGGTCTTAGGTGATGTGTACAGACAACGTTCTAAAATTGGAATGATACTAAATTGTGTACTTTTGCATGGACAAGTAGATGTGGCTCAAATTAAGATTTCTTGTTTTTCAGGGATTCAGAGAATTTGCTTTTCCCTATTGGTATCAACTTAATCACTACATATTTTTTCAGGTTTCTTAGGGTTTGTCTATTTGTTTACTTGAAACTTCATCCAAAGTACCGTGCCGGGATGGAAGCGTATTTAGATGAGAGGATGAATGAGGATGAAACATATACAAAAAACAGCCAGGGGTGGCTGGGTGCGCACAAAAGCCTATGAGTTCCCCTCCGTCTGCTGGCAATAGTGCCAACCTGTGGCCAGCATAAAGTGCAAGTTCTCAGTGGAAGTGAGGGCATGTTTTGTCTGTCAGCAGCTTTACATGAAGTCTTATCTCTTCATTAAGCTTTCCTGTGATTAGGCTAATCTGCCAAAAAAGTGTCATTCCTGATAGACCCTGTTCCCATCAATCAGGCTCCTGGGAACTGAGCTGCAGCCATTAATCAGACCTGGATGTACTCACCACATAGCAGTCAGCCTACTGGGCTTCATAGTGCTTTAATTTCCAGTCAAATATGCATGTCTTCACTGAAATAGGAACAATGTGTCATGGCAAATAATAATCAAGCATTTGCTGACTTCTTAGTGCTGTTCTTTGCAATCAAGGTAATTTCCATGTTGTGTCATTACTATCAATAATAATAATCCAGTGGGACCTTCAGAGGCTGTTCTGTTGCCTCACCCATTTGCCTTGATGGTCCATTGAGCAATGAATATTACTGATGTGTTGCTGTTGCAGAAACACCTGTAATAACTGTTATTTATATATAATTATTATAGTCATACACTGTGAAAAATCAGTGTCCAGTAGCTGTAATTATGATAGTAAGAACTTTCAGCTGCTAGGGTTACCTAATTAATTCAAACAATTCTCAAACTGTAACATTTGTTTTAATAGGCTTATTCTGCTGAGGCATGGGGGTAAATGTACTCTTTCTACATATAACACATGCAATTCATATTACAAATATTTCACGGTTCTGCTAAATACTTACTCTCTGATTTTAAGCTTCAGTTTTATTTTTAGAATACTGATTAGATGAATTAATATATTAATAAAATTGAGTTAACCAAAAAGTAACTTAATTTCAACGACTAATAGTTGTTATTCTGAAATAGCTTCCATAGTTCCTTGTTTCCTCATCTTTCAATGTCTATTGTTTTTGTATCTATGATAAATTTTCTTGTTTTGAAATTTGAAGGAGAAAAGGCACCAGTTTGACATAGTGATAACATTGTCTGTCTCGCAAGGTTTAAAATTGAGAATGACTCTAAACAGATATTTTTTGTATGGACACAAATGGCAGATTTGTGAAATTCCGCATAAACTTTATCTTCTTTATTGATAATTGATTGTCAACGTAGTTTAAAGAAGCTCATGGGATGTTACAAATTTATCTCTGAGCATGTCTGACGGACATCTGCTCGGGTTGTAAGAGAGCTGAACAAAGCTTCCCCCATTTAGTACATCACTAAACACTCTGCACATGCAGCTTTCTGCTTTCACCCCATTGCCCCTCACACAGGAGGGATTTGTGAATGTCTCTGTGTATTCCATGAAGAAATATCTTCCGGGAAATCTCAAGGGGCAGAAAATTGCAAGTTGATGTAATTTTGAGAGTTTTAGCAATTTTTGTTGAATTTACATCATCAATATTCTTCTAAGCAAAAGAGAAAAACCCTCGGAACTGCATAACCTGGAAATACCAGTGCTAGACAGAAACACAAATGGAATATGCCGCAGATATCTATGATTGGCTTCTTATTGCAGTGAGAAAATCTGTATAGGCAGTGAATCAAAGCAGAAAGATGGCAACTGTGCACCACTATACCTACAATTCCATGTATTCAAGTACCTCAGTGTTTGCTTTCAAATACAACAGATATTTATTGATTAAATACCAGCTCTGAAAACACATACTGAAGATAACCTAAAAAAAAAGTTGATCAGACAAAGTGAATTATTCACAAAGGAGCAAATTTATGTGTGTAAAAAATTGTAGGTTTTGTGTCCTCTGTGGTGGTGTCTAAAAGAGTCTAAAAGAGTTTAATCATATGCTGATGGGCTTTAAAGAAATGTAAATTAAAGTAGAAAAATAAGGACTTAGTGTAATATTCCTAATGAAGTTAAAACATTCTTTTTTTTGGTCCAATAACAGATCCAAAATTGATCCAAAATATCACTGTGTGATAGTAGCACTTTTTGAAATGTCTTTTTTGTTTTAATTATACAATCAGGTAAGATAATAGCTAACACTGTGAGGTGACATGATGAACAAATATAACATATGTGGAACTCAGTGTTATCGATTTTTTGTGGGTACATTTGTTACACAGTAGTGGTCCAGAGATGTGTAGACTGTTATGGTGCAGCCATTAAATTTCTATCTAAATTAACTTGCAAAAGTACCAGATTTACATTAACCTGTGGCAAGATTACATAGTAACACTTTCTTTTTCCTTTAGCTAGCAGGACCTTGTATTTATATGGGGGCACTTAACTCATAAATTTTTCCATCTTAGCACCCAAACAATTATTTACTGATTGTTACATGTTCAATATTTAAGTCCCTATAATGGAGAACTGTAGGGCACATTAGTGGAATGACAGTGAGTTTTTGAAATGATTGCTATTTGAGTAGCAGTTCATTCCTGGGTATATGTTTGTGAGGTGTTCTTCTGTTTCATGTTTAATTTTTTTTGTTTTCACTTCCAGGAGCTGGAGTTTTCCAACCTGTTTGCAGTCCTTCACTGTATCCACTCATTCTTTGCAGCCAAAGTGGCTTGTTTGGACCCGTTGTATGTAGGCAGCCAAGCCACAGCTTCTGCTCTTCCCACAACTTCTGGTACTGGCAAATTAAAGTATACTACTTGACATCTCATATGACAGCACTGCCACTTAACAAGGAGACATAACAATGTATAAATATTCATAAGATTTAGACCTTTGGTGAACCATGTACATGGAAACCAATCCTGGAGGCAAGACATCTTGCAGCATCAGCAGATAAATGGTCACATGGGATCATAATTTCATCAAAACCCCAGAATAGGATGGATATACTTTTAGTATTATCTATTTGTACTTACATAGTGCTTTAAACAACGCTGGAAGCAAAGGAATAAATGAAGAAATGAAGCACTTGAGTATTTAATAAAATTTTCAAATTGCTGTAATAATACACAAAAAGAATTGTCATTTTCCTGTTTTCAGATGTTTTTTATGACAATATACTAAACTCTGAGTATGAACATAATGCCCTATCATTATCTTATAAATGAGAGCAAGAAGCAAGCATATAATACATGGTGACAAGGAGATAAGCATGAAAAGTCATTTGTGTAAGTATCTCCTCAAATAAGAAAGCACTTTAAGCACTGCTGTAAATCCATACTTGTGTCCATACATGGAGCCATGCTACTTTTTCCATTTTGTTCTCTTAGTCTAACAGTAACAACCAGCCATACTGGACTGATAAATTAAAACCAACCAAAAAAAAACCCAACAAAAAACCAAGCCACAAAAAGCAAAACACATTTTCATGGGCAAGACCCTATTCTTCAAGTAAAAATAATGGCATATGAATTTAATTTTAATTACAAATTAAGTGCAAGTACAAAAAATTTCAGCAGCTATGTACTCCATCCTTTTTTTTTTTTTCTCAAGAATACTGTAAATCTAACAGTCTTTGTTCACAAGATTTTAAATTTGTGTCAGAGACAACCCATCTAATATGTTGTTTCCATGGTTAACCTTCATTTCACATCATAAGTAGGATGTCTGCCCCACTCAAGCTCTCAAGAAATAGACATTTTACATTATGCTTGAAAAAACAGTTCACTCTTTGAATTCTTAATAATTTATATTTTAGAGATCTATATTGTTGGTAAAAAACAGGACTAATTTAAGTAAGCTGTAATGAACAGATTACAAAATTGATAGCCAGTAGCAAGCGTGGGTAGAGCCCTTCGAAATCTTCGTTCGCGAAGCCAAGCCATGATGACAAAATTGACAATTCCTTTGTCTGTTAAGACTATTACATCATTCTGGACCATGTGCTAGTTTGAGCGTATCATTTAAAGTTGAAATATGAGGGACTTGCAAATTTAAAATTAATAACTTTATTTAATTACAGTTTTGCAAAATAATTTAATGTTGTGCTATGACACACATCAGTGAAGATGGAAAAAAAAGTGTAAGGATGTGTGTGATATTGTTGAAACAACAGAAAAGGTGAGGGATTTTTCCTTTTGGCAAATAGGAAAGAGAACCAAAAAATCTACAGGAAGAACAGTTAGTGAGCTAGAGTTTGGGCAAAACATTTTCAGTAGTAGTTTGTGAGGTTTCTGTTTATTATATTGTAATCAAAACTTTCTTCCCCCCCCCCAACTTTCGCTTGTTAATAGTAGGTATGGAGTAGAGACACCATCTGCCTTTTTTAGCAGAAAGGCGAATTCTGTCTCATCCCTTTCTACATATTAAGATAATTAAAACTTCAAAAGTAAAGCACATGTTCCCATTATCAAAATGGGAACAATTCAAAATGCAAGGCAGGGACAAAAGATTGCTGAAATGTAGGTGCAAATCATGTCTCCAGGTGGTTTTTTTGCTTTGCATTAGAAGTATTTGGATTTACATGTGTGGGAGTTAGATTGCTTTGAAGTATAGCTGATCATACTTGATACTAGCTCCAAATAATCCAAAAATATATTTATCTGAGGACTCTTTTATCACTTTCAAATGTCTTTCAGTATGCATTTACTTCCTTTTAGTACATCTCCAAGGGCTACACATTTATTTTTTATTCTAAATACGATGGAATGATGTCATAATCCAGCTATTAAATACTATAAGTGTCATCAAAATCCAACATTTTCATAGGCATCATCATGTATTTGTTCATATGAATTGTCCTTAAATAAGAGGTATCACATACTGGTCTCTGAGTGACAGATAGAACTACCATGGCTATCCATAGGATCTTGAGTTTGCTCCTGGGAAAGTACAATCCCCAAATACTTTGAATCCAAAGCTACAACAGTCTAAGAGGTTTAACAGTTGTGTCCTTGTCAAGAAAGCATATACTGGAAACACAGATCTTGGCAGAGTACTCACAGTGCTGAAAACAGAAGTCTGGTATCTGTTAATGACAGTTCTCCTCCTCAGTGCTCCCAAATCATCTCCTTCTTTCAGTGCATTGCTGTGGCATTCAGCTATCACAGTGTTGGCATATGCTGACACCTCAGTGCATGCTCTGCTGGCACTGGCAGAACCTAAAACTAGTCAGCTGCCAGTTGAATGTTTTTCCTTCAGCCATCCATGTTATGTGCACATTTGTACCACTGAAACTGAGAGGTATTTAAGAGACATGCTTGAATGTCTCTTTAAGACATTTAAGAGACATTCTTACCCAAACNCCACTGAAACTGAGAGGTATTTAAAAGACATGCTTGAATGAGCATAACATTTACCCAAATCAGCACAAAGTATGTCATTGGAAATTTCTGTAGATGAAGGGATTCCATTATATGAAAGCCTCCTACTAAAAAAAAAAAAATCAAAATACCAAAAATTATCATTGTGCAGAACAGAACTAATGACATGAACTTTTGGGACTCCACCAGGGTATCCTGAGGATCCCTGACAAGTATTCTCTTTGTAGAGCCCCTGTATTCATCACTGAGACTTTTGCAAGGGGGCATTAAATATACAACATTTAAGAAACACATTAGCCTGTAAATTGATTTTTTTTTAATTTTTATTTTTCTAGAGAGGTCAACTGGCAGGGCTGAATTAATACCTTTATATTCAGAAAGACAAAATTGATACTGAGAGAATATAAGATGCCACAGCCTTGACTGTAGGTCAGTGTTGATTTGTTAATGCAGCAGAGGTTTGTGCAGTGACCTCACAGAATATTCAGAGATGCCTCTGCATCCAGCCTGAGCCTTGTAGAGTAAGTTGGTCAGAAATTCAGTCTTGAACCAAAGAAGGAAAATTTTAACCTCTGTGTTATAAGTAATCTTGAAGTACCAAAATAAAACTTACAAACATATTAAAAGGCTACATTTTTTCATTTAAACACCTACAAGAGGTTCCCATTTAAAACATAGTGAAATTCATATAAAACCTGAGTCAAAACTCAGGCTTTATATTGCAGCCTGTCATTTCACACATAATATATAATGAATACAAGTATTTTGTGCCCAGAGACAATGAAAAAGCCACAATTATGACCCATCAAATTTTGCTAAAAAATAAGTATGCAAGTGAAAGCAAATATTTTAAGAAGAATGAACCAACCAACCCGTAGCATAATATGTAATTTCTTTATGTCATGATATTTTCAAGTTAGTTTAATAAAAAAATTCTTTATAGTACTGTGCCTATTGAAGTGATGTTATACAGTATGCCAAAAATACATTTGGTTTGATTTGCTTTGCTTTATGATGGGAATTTTAGATAATTGATCTTCAAAGAACTAAGCATATGATACATCATAGTGTTAGCATAATTTCATTAGGGAAGTGTTACTGGTTTGAATACATGTTATTCTTGATTTCATAAGTAAATGAATACGTTTCTTTTCCTAAATCTGTTTAAAAATACACTCAGAGATTTTCAAAAGAACTTTGCATTCTAGTAGCATGAAGGCATCTTTGAAATAAAGATCAGCATATTTTTTAGCTGTTCACCATTTTATTATGTTAATTAAGTGCAGCAAGAATTTTGTGGAGACAAGCTAGTAGTTGTAAGTGTGTGATTTTTTAAAATCAGTAACTGGAAGTTTTTTTTCAATTCAAACTAGATTTTTAAGAATACAAATCAATAAAACAGAGTATCAATTTGCTTTGAGATGAAAATCTTATTTTCTGAATTACTCCTTGATTCTACAAAAATATATTTATTTATTTTAGACATGTAGACTTATCAGAACACCTCCAAGTGCATGATTAAACATGTGCAGATCGTTATCAACATTGCAACCTGCTACTTTAGATGTGTTTTGGTTTATTCAATGCCTTAAGATGTTTCTTGAATCAGAAAGAAAATGTTAAAAAGGTTGAAGATCTCATGAATGTACAACTGTTTTCCTTAGAAATTCAGACCAGTTTTCATTCTGCTTTGACAATTCCAAGGAAGCTCTTAGAGATTTTATTAATATTAAACACTAATTCTTGCATTTCACACTCCATTTCTTTACAGCATCTGGTGTCTGAAAAAGTAGAGTGTGTAAAAAAAATTTTTAAGCTGTGATCAAAATGCCTGTATCAGAGAATTATGTTCAGTATGATGGGAAACATGAGAGACTTACTCAAACTCCAAAATTTAAGTACCTGTCTTAGATGCCAGTCAAGGCTCTCAAAAGGGAAACACGAGGCAGGACTGTAGCCTAAGATATCTGAAGGTGCATGCGTCTGTCTCTGTCTCTCTCTCTCCCAGGAGCTAGAGGGCGCTTTAATTTTATCAGGAATGTGGGTCTTTTATATGGGTGCCTGCCTGAAGCCACTCATTGTGCTATTCTTCATATCACAGAGCGGTCTTTAAGCACGTGAACTGTTTTTATCAGAATGAAACTAAACAAGCATCACATCTATATCAGTTCCAGGTCCTGATGGGCTTTCAGATCCTAATAGGCTTTCAGGCAATGCAGCCCAACTGAAATGAGTCCTGAGTAAAAAAATCCTCTGAGATGCTAACAGTGAGACTGCCAGGTTCTGGTGCCAGGTGTTTCTGTGTCTGTGAGGCTCCTGCTCGTGCACTGTGGGTGCTTGAATGACCCTAGAAAGCTGAGTTTCCCAGTGGAGCCCACCAGATCTTAGTGCCTGAAGGGGGATGTTGTGCTGTAGCAAGGGGCAGAATGAAGCTGAAAATGGCTGATGCTGCTAAGGGCCAGTTATTCTACATCTTTTTCTCTCACCTCTCTGGGACAGTATTGGCTGCAAGCAGGCTACCCCATGCTGGTCAGCCTTCTCCCTGATGCATCTTTCTCCCCATCCACCACATGCAAATACATACCTGAATATTTGCAATGAGGTCCCCAGGCATACTCCCTTGTTCCCTCACACCTGTTGTTCAGACAGATGGAGAACTGTACTCACACCTAAATAATGGAGTCACTAACCCTTATACATAGTCAGGGGACAGTGTTAAGGCTTATGACAAGAGCATCTGTGTAGCAGCAAAAGTGCTTGAGTGTGATTAACATTCAGGTTATAGAAAAGTCATATCTGTGCTTAAGTGCTTTCCTGACTTGGAGGGTTCTTAAGTGGAATTTTAGTATTTTCCTGGAATAAGTTCTTTTATGTCAACACATTTGTAGTTGATTGGCTCAGTTTTCAGGAAGTTTAGTAGAGACAGAGGTTCATATCTTGTTGGAATAATAGAAAAAAACATAGGAATACTGGAATAAAAATAAATTTCTGTTCTGATTCTGCATATTATTACAGTACCTTACATAATCTATTAAAATATATTGAACAATTTAAAACTAAATGCTTTCATTTACATTACCTAGTTTCATTATGGTATACATGGCTTCCTCTTCCAACAACTTTCTCCACAAGAATCCCAGCTATATATTATAAAAATTCTTTTATTATTCAGTATATACTAATATATAATGCAGTGTGTGTGTATGTGTGTGTGTGTGTGTATGTGTGTGTGTGTGTATATTAGTATATACTAATGGAAGATATTCAGTATATATTAATGAGAGTTACATATTAGGCACAATTATAAAACAGAAGCATAAATCCATGAAGCTTTACATTTAAAAACTTATAATACTATAAAGAAACTTATGTATATTAGTTGAAGAAATGGCTATTTTTGCAGGATATACACAGTCTGGGTATATGATAATAAATTGATAAACACTAACTAATTTACTATTTCATACCTCCAGGAACTTTTTTTTTTTTAATTATTCTTATCCCTTTAGCATATTTGCAATATATATCATAAGTTTTAATTTGTTATGGATAAAAATGACTGAAAAAATGTAATAGAAAGTGCTATATATTTTATAAATATTAGAAATTTAAGAAAAGCTATTCAAATTATTTATTTCATTTTTAGTTAAGGTTTTGTGATTGTTTGTAATATGTATTTGTGACAAGCATAAATCACCTAGTTGTTTAAGCTCATTAATGTACCACTAATAAAATGCTATCTTCTGTTTTGTTTTTGTTATGCTTCTTTTTGTAATGGAACATAACGGAAAAAATAGAAAATAAATACTTTTTTTAACTAACCTTTTGCATTCAGTCATACAGTGTATGAGTTTTATGTCATTGAAAGCCAAGTCTGGGAAATCAAGAAAATAGTTGGAGAACCTGGGGTGGTAAAGTTATTTCTCAGCACTGTGCTCAACTGGTTATTTAATAGAAGTAATGACCATTCCTTACCTGTATGATCAGTTCTACAAGGCATATCACTCACTTAAAGCTGGACTAGGATTTTGGAAATATCCGCCTTCTCCTAGTTATGATGCTCACCTACAGCCAGATTATTTTACCATACAACGACCAGATGATTTTACTACTAACATTTAATTTCTTAGTTTTGTTTGGAATTAACTTGGGCCAAATATTGCAGTGCATGAAGGCATTTTTGGTATATCTTTGAAACCAAACAGCTTTAAAATGGTGCTGCATCTACTAGAACAAAATCATCTTTGATGAGTTTGATTTTCTTTGGCTTTTTTCCCTGACTGAGGGAAGGGATGTTAAAAGAGGGAGAGTCCCTTCTTTTATTTAGGCACCTTTTTACCTTTTCAGCAATTTGCGGTGAGTCTGAAGTGCACACCTCACAAGCACATTTTTTAGTGTCTTTCTTGTGCTCCCAGTTTAGAGAAGCAAGGTAAGCTCCCATATGACAGTGCTGCTGTCACCTTTCTCTCTCAGCCTCTCCACAAGCAGTCACTGGGCTTTTTTGGACCCCAGGCTGGTGTCGCCTTCCTCAATTCCGTACCCAAGAAAAGCTTCCCTGGTGACCCCAGCCCTTTCAGCATCTTGAAGAGAAGAAAAAAATATGAAATTTATTGTAATCATAAGTGTGATGAACACTTTGTGTTGAAAAAATCCTCAGTCCTCATTCCCAGATGTGATTCATCTCTTGTGGGTTAGCAAACATACATAACCATAATATCAGTTAGTTACCTGCATTTCAAGTTTGTTTTTATACCACATTTAAGTGAAAGACCAGAAAGAAAAAAAGAGAGGAGAGAGGTCTTAAAAAAAAAAAAAAAAAAAAAAAGAGTAAAGAGAAACAGAATATTACAAAGCTAGGAATACCTTGTAAGTATGTATAATCCAAAAGTACAGGGATCCTGTTGTAGCTACCATTTTAATTTGCCTGGTAAATAGGAACTATATTTTACCTTGAGAGTATGGACTCATAGAACAGAAAGGTTTGTTTATTCTGGAATTACCTATCTTATTTTGAATTATCAGTTTTAATCTAGCATCTTTTACATCTTCTCCACAGATTTTGACCTCAAAGGAAAATTCTTGTACTCAAAATTTCTTAAGATATAGCCCTAAAATAACTTGCCTTAAAGTCAGGGTTCTTATGTTCCACAGCTAATATACTTTTGCTCCAAGCCTTACAACAGTTTATTCTTGCAACTTTTGAAATTAATCGTGATCTATTTACCTGTGCATTTGACCAATAAAAGTTAGCACAGTATAATATTTGCATCTTACCAATGATTAATTTTGATTAAGTTTTCTAGTGTTTCTTTTTCAGTATTTTGACAGTAATTATATACACTACTAAAACACTACTAACTAAAATACTACTAACTAAAACACGAGTAGTAGTGTTTTGGGAATTTTTTTAAACATTCTTCAAACACAATCCCCATTACCAATGGAAAACTATATACTTTAAATTCCTAATCAGAAGAAAAATAATTTATTCTCTGTAGTGGTATGGTTAATATTGCTATGCAATTGTGCAAAAAAGTGAAGGTAGGGTTTCACCCTATCATACAGCCTCTATGGGCATTTGTTGGGATGTGTTTTATGTACTTTGCGTGCACACTCTTCTCACAACTCTGAGAAGAATTTCTTCACAACGCTTTCCTTCTATCTCATGTATGATACAGGTTGTAACCGGACCTGGCTCAGGACCCTTAACACTGTGAACAAAATTTTAGTAGTCAAAAAATGCTTCCTCCTGTATGTTTCTCCAGTCTGGAGATGATGTAAAAGTCAAGACCATAAACAGGCCAAAGTCTTTTTCCTAAAATACACAGTATAAAAACAGTAGCAGCTGAGAGAGGCTGTGCGAGCACTGCCACTCCATACTCCCTGGTTTGACTTTGCAGAATTGTGAGCATGGAAGATAATAGTGTTTTACCTGCTTTATGTTTTTCTGCACTATCTAAAGTGCAACATGAAGCTTTCTCAGACTCCTTTTTTTTTTTTTTTTTTGCTACAGACTGGAGGACTAGAAGCATTTCTTAGTAGAGGCTGAAAATGTCATGTGAAGATATCTCTAGAAATTGAGACTTTAACAAAAAGTTACAATAAAAAGAGGCTCCATCATGTGCCGTGAGCTTCAGTGAAGAGACAAGAGGGAAAGTTCCTATGCAACCAGATCGAAACTCTAACCTTTCTTGTTTGAACAGATAGAAAATCCTTTTAGCTAGATGACTTTTTTTTCTTTTTTCTTTTTTTTTCCTTTTTCTTTTTTCTTTTTTTCTTTTCTCTTTTCTCTTTTTTCCTTTTCTTATTTTGCTTCAAGAGTCTAGTAAGGGAAGGCAAAAGGTCTTAGAAAGGTCAAACCCCTTCACTGAAGCAAGGAAGCAAGACAGTGGGGTGGTTGGTTGTGGTCTTTGCACTGGAATACCACAGAGTACAACACAGGCTCTGATCATAGCAACATCATAAACAACTGATGTTTTCTTCACACCAGAAGACAAATATTTGAAAGCAGCATGAAGTCCTTGAATCATGTCACAAGAATCAGGAGCTCAGACTGTGATTAACACAGAAACTAAAGGCAAAGGGAACTCATGGCTAGGTGGTTCATGTGACTACAAGCAGGTCCACAGGGGCATACACAGCACTCTTCCCACACAGGCAGGTTGAGGACCGCAGTACTGGTGTAGTTCAAGAGAGATCTGAGGGGATTAGGGGAACGTAGTGGTCTACTATGAAGGACCAAGGGGCTGGTGAGATGGAATAAAAATGTTCAGAGACATATGAATTTAGGAAGAACAGGCTGAGCTACTGAACCTCACCCAGTTTCCACAGGCAGTCATGTCATATAACCTGTTTCACAAATGTTTAAACTTCTTTAAAGTGATTGGGCTTTTTGGCCCTTTTTCTCTTGTTGGAAATCCTTCTGGAATCTGGCTGCTCTGATTGTTTTAAACTGTCTTCCAATTTCCAGCCTAAATCTATTTGTAACTAGTTTATATCTATTTGATTTTGTACCAGCATTATCCTCTAATTTAAATAGGGTTTTTTCCCAGTCCTAGTGTTGGTCCCCCCTTTCCCCTCCTCTTCTTGATGAATTTATAGCAAGCAATCATATGCTCTGACAGCTTTCATTGTGCCTGAATGCACAAACCAAGCTCATGCAGAAGATGTCTATGCAGTGCAGTGAAATTTGGTGCATAAAATCCCGAGCTATTGCTGACTCCAGCTGATATGTCTACCTGTTGTGCTGTAGAGAGACCAGCTCAGGGCCAGAAGCAGTTCATCCACTTAAATGCACTTTAAGATAATAAATGCAACCCATCAGCACCACCCTGTGATATACTGCTTCTGGAGCAGATAAAGACCATGGCAGCTCAGGGGTTCAGCACTGCTCTTCATTGCTCAGGGCAGACATTTGCTAATCGGGCTCCCTGGCTTGTTTCCATACCATCCTAATGGGATGCAGTATTACTCTAAATCTGTTCTGATTTTACTTTTGTCCTAGACTGTGACTGCTTCTGCACCTTATACCATGGTCTAGATATGATCTCCCTTATGTCCTGCCCTATGGCCATAATATTTGTCTCTGTCTGCAAAGACTGTGACTGGTAGCATGAGTTATTTCTGAGACTGCATCATACTGGTGACTCACAGGCATTCTGTGCAAAGCTAGTATATCATGGAGCTACTTGCTCTTCCAATCATGTGATCAGCTCTCAGCTCATCAGTAATGAGGATACGGTATAGGAACAGGTCAGTTTATCACTCAGAAGATAAACTAGGATTTTTTTTCTTTTTTTCCATCCTACATTATGGGGAAGGATAGACAGAAAGAAATGAGCCATCATTTTAAGAGTCAGCTTTCTGTGAGACAGCTCCAAGCAGCATCAGGATAAAAATTCAGATTTGGATGCAAATTCTTTTTCTGGAAGGCAGGTTAGAGGATTTATATGCCAGAGCTACCCTTTCCACATCTTTTGACTTCCAGCCATGACTGAATAGAAGAAAATAAAAAGCTCTGTAAAGGGCAGAGGAGAAAGAATGAAAGGCTCATAGGAAACCTTTTCTTTATGGTCTTCCAGAGGTAAAATATCTCCAGCATTTATCAAGTCTTGTTCCATCCTTGCAATCAGATGGTTTATTTCGGTGTGATTAATCTTTCTCTATTTTTTTTTTTTTTTAACCCCTGCAGTTGAATTATATTACAGCAGCCTTGGTTGGGATAGAAATCCAATGACATAATCAGCATTATATTCTATAGCCTTTTTTCTCTTTGAGCTAGAGAAATCACATTTTTCAAAGCCCATTCTCACTTTAGTTGAGCAGAGTTTTTGGAACAAAAATAACACTATAAAGAGTTTTAAAAGCTTCAGTGGCTGGGTTATTATTACTTTTTTTTTCATGTTCTTTTTTCTTTTTAAATATAAATGGGTGAAGCTCAATGAATCATTGGCATTTCCTTTTTTTCCCCCCCTGCACATAAATGAACTACTATGAGTCTATTTTGAATTCTGTGTGACCAGTTTCAAGGACCTTTAAAATCAGAAGTGCAAATTAATGCAAAATCAACGAAAAAAATTATTTGCAAGGATTAACCTCAGCTAGGGATCTGTGGAGTTATCTAAAGTTATAAATAGCTTGTGCAAAATAGCATTTGTTTTAATGAAGAGGAACATTAAATTTTGTATATATATGTATGCAACATTAGCTTTAAACTAAAGTTTAAAGCTAAAAAATAACTCCTGGTACATGAAATATCAGACTGCCTCATAATAAATACACAAATTTGGCTAAACTTAAATCAAATACAGTGTGGCAGCTCTATTGCAAGAAGATGTCTGTTTAAGGTATTATACCCCTTGTCCTTTGACAGCTGAGAGGTATTGCAGCTGAGCCCATGAGCAGGTTCATGAGAAGTCTACAGTCCATTGGTTCAAGATGCTAAGAGGAGGGCTGTCCTGTTACTTTGCTTTTCACAAAAAGCCCTGTGTTAACCTCATCCTTTTTAATCTCAATGAGGAAATCTTCCTTTTCATGGAAAAAAAACAATGGCCTCACAAAACCAAGTAAAGATGAGAAACAATCACAGTGTCATAAGCTAGTTCAGGAGGACCTTTTTCCCAGACTCCCATGCCCCCAAATGAGAGAATTTAGAGCGTCACATCCATTTTTATTTCCCCCAATTCTAAAGTTGTCTTTATGATTCTCCTGCTTTATAACACATAGTACTTACCCTTGTGTTTAGGAACATTGTCAGTGTTCATTCTACTCATGCATGAGATAGGTATAAGAGGGTCTTTTTAAAAATTCTTTACTATTCAATTCTGAGCTTTAATAATGTGATTTCTGTCTCTGTGACTTGAATNTTGTTTTGTTTTGGTTTGGTTTGGGGTTTTTTTTGCATTATATAAAATTTAAATGTATTGTCAATGGGACTGTATTTTGTTTCATGGATTTTGATCTTTTTGTATATGTAAAGATAGGGGTTTTTTTCTTTCTACAGGCTACAGATTTATCTATTTTTATATGTTTAATCAACCCTGTAAAGTAGTTACCTGTACGTGAAACTTACTCATTCTGAAGTAGTATTCTGAGACTGTGTGACAACCTGGGACCAAATAAAGCCACAAAATTATTGTTGTTCACTTTATTTTTACTGCTTATTTTGTTTCAGTTATTAAATTTTGAGGGAACATAAAATAATAAAAAAAAATCCAGAATGTAAAAAAAAATTAAGATGTTCTATCCAAAAGCTGTGTACTTTGTTGTGATTTGCTGAATTCAAGTTCTGGAATGGTCAGGTACACCTCTCAAGTTTAGTAAGAAAAAAATGCTGCAAATCTCATGCTTTCAGAATCTCTCAGGCAATCTATCTAGTTTGTGTGTACTCTCTCAAATAGTCCCTGGGCCCTAGAAATTAAGTTTGGGGTTTTTTTCATGAAAGCATTTTCCTACAGCTGCTTGTACTGATGCCATTATTTGCTAAGGTTTTTTTCAGCTGTAACTTTACCTGGAACATGAACTTCTTTTAGTGCTGGGTTGTTTGTTTTTTGTTTTGTTTTGTTTTGTTTTTCCTAATGCCTTGCTCTTTTCAACATTTTCATACCCTAGGATACCAAAACACGTAACCATTTCCACTGGAAAGACTGGCTCTACAAACAAAAAAGTATCTATAACTAATATGTTGGTGATATGTCAGAGCTTATACTCTGAAATCCTCTATTTAATTCTGTTCACATGTTTAGAATTGATCTGTCAAATAGCTTTGAGACAACAGAAAACATGATTTTCCAGATCTATTTCAGATAAAGACCTCAATTTTTTCCTGAATAAAATCACTCAAGCAGGAAGATACTAAAGTATACCTTTTCTTCTGGCTTCTTCTATACCTAGTGGCGAAAGCCATGGTGTACAAAACATGGTTCACTTTAAAACATTAAAAATAACTACTTTCCCTTTTTTTTACAAGAACAGTTTTGTGACCATTACAATTAAAATAAACCTTTTATTCACAGATTTCTCTAGATATCAATCACATTATTTTGAGACATTAAGTGTATGGTATCTACTGATAGTTGTTGACATTTTGTTAAATAACATTTGTATGCATTCAATCCACTGGCTTCTTTGATACCATCAGGGACTGGTGGGATCTGGTATGGTGCTTTGTGAAAAGCCTCTCTGAAGTTCCTTGTTTTTGTATTTTTCAATTTAATCCGCTTCCTTTTCTTTATTTGTTGTACTCTGTGACTGTTGGTTTTTTGCTGATTTCTTTACTCCTTCTCAAAGAGGGCTTGAAGATTTTTATCAGTAGGACACCCAATCCTAAGGGAAAGTAAACACAGGAAAGAAGATATTACATTTACATATATTTTGTATTTCTACTGTTTTTAGACTTGTTACACAATCCCTTTTAAATTTGACAATATTGTCTGCTCCCAAAACTGTTGTGATATTTAATTCCAGAAGCTCATTATATGAAGAGTTATCAAATATTAGTTTGATCAAAAGGCCGTGTTTCAGCCCAGTTGGATTGGATGCTAAAATTACCTTGTCTACTACCTCTGTGATTTTTTAATCCTTAGCCATACTCTCCACCCAGTGTCTTCAAATTGAAGAGTCACAGCTTCTTCAGTCTCTGTATCTTACCTAACTTAATTATGTAATTCCTGAAATGTAGAGGCCAGAATTATATTCAGTGCTATGGTCTGGGAGACAGGATTTAAAATTGTAGCAAGATGACACCTTCTGTCTCCCACTCAGTATCCACCCTGAGCATACTTATTTTGATATTTTTTTGTTTCTGCTGCTGCAGGTGGAGTCAATTATCTAGCAAACTTTCAACCTTGACTCTTTCTTTAAGTTTTGGTTCCAAATTCACACTCATGGAGATGAAATTTAGACCATTTTTCGCATAGATATATTACTTCATATATTTATGTCCACTGAAGCTCAGTGTTTTAGTCCAAACATTTATTTGGTGAGTCCTTTTTCAGCACCTTGTCCCTAGTATGGTATTTGACTACTTGGAAGAGGTTGATATGGTCTACAAACTTGTAGGTGCATTGCATGCCTCCTTTCTCATGTCCTGAAAAGTTGAATAAGACTGGTCACTGCAGAAATTTAATGCTGACTCTTCTCCAGTTGAGAAAATAATTACTAAGTTCTAGTTTTTGCTTTTGTATCTTTAACATATTTTTTCCTTCATCCCGCTGACAGATCAGTTTCTTTCTTAGACTTGGGTGCGGAACATACTGAAGTTGTTTTAAAGCCCGTTTATGTAGTTTCCATGGTCTCTCCTTTATATATCAGTTAAATGTCACTCTCATAGAAGTACAAGAGGTAAGCGAGACAGCATTTTCTTTCTCAGGAGATTTTGACTCTTCCTTGGCATACTATTATATGCATATACTCAGTAATGTCATTCTTTATTATAGATTCATCCACCTCAGCAGTGAAAGAGACTCAGTGTCCTGTAGTTCTCAGGATCCCCTCCAGTCCCCTCTTTTGTAGACATGCAAACATGGCAAACTAGAGATGAGGTAAGTGCTGGTATTTGTCTGGATGGCGCTTAGTAAAGATATCCACCTTTGTCATAGTCCTTCAGTTTTGCAGCTGAGTTGCTTGGGTGATTGCCATCTTATGCAGGTGATATCTCTTTGGTTTCACACCTGCATGTTTCTCTAAAATTACTTTTGTTCCTGCAACCTATCTGCTACTGCTGCCACATTAGGTGTGGAAGTCTCCCTCAAATTCCCAGACTCATTTATTGAGCTTCTCTCTTGCCCCTGAAAGGAATTCTTATGGCCTTGTCCCTACTTGTTTGATGACAGTAATTTTTTTAAGTGCAAACTAATTCTGGACTTATTTTTTATGTCTATCAATATTTTACTTTTGACCACTGCCTGAAATGTTTCCTTACATTGCAAATGTATGACTTCATGGAGCCAAAATTCAGATCTTTTCAGGTCATCCTTTTCAAGAGTACCCCAAGCTGATGTTCACAGTGTTTCTGTCAATGTGATGTTGGAAGCATGGCCACATAATGACAGTAAAAGGCTTGGTCCATATTAAGCAATAAATATTCTCACAGATTTTCCCTCATGGCCTTTTTTTTTTTTTTTTTTGTCAGGTAGCTCAGCTGACTCTTTGGTATCATAACTTATATTGGAGTAAAAAATAAATTAAGCAGAAAAATGCTTAGAAGGCAAACGGGAAATAGAAAGTATGGGAGAATATAAAGGGATAGTGTTAGCTGAGGATATGTTTAATCTGTCTGGGGGAAAATGGGAGTTAACTAGCAAATCTACAGGCAAGTAACCTCCTCACCAAAAACAGTGAACAGGGTGGGTTAAATATTCTGTTAACTTGCTTATAAGTTGGACGTAACTGGCAATTACACTAAAGAAGAATGTGGAAAAGAGATTGGGGAACTATATCTTTTAATTTCATAGGAATTCTGAGTCTTTGAATGTGACAGAGAAAACATTAATAACGAATAATATCTTTCATGCTCCAATGAGAATATTACAGAGAGAAATAGGAGATATACTACAAATATAATTCATCTTCTTGCTGTGCATAGCCTAAAACAAAATAGCTATGTCATAATTTTGTGACCATGTGTTGGGGTTTTTTTCCCTAGTGTTGTGAAACGCACTAATCTCAGAATAAAGACCACTTTCTTGGACTCGACTTTCTTATTTTGTGTAAGACTACTGCTCTGTGCAACATTTACATTTCTTCTGTTATGATCCTGTGTCCACTGAGGTAGTCCAACATCATTCTTAAACCAAAGCACTTTTATTGTGATATTATCAAAATGCTTTATAAAAACTGCAGGTTGTAAGTTAACAAATAATTTATATGCCAGTTTTCTAATTTCATGCCTTTCCAATTTACAGTCATCAGTTGCAGAAGCAAAATGCTTCAGTGCTACCCGAATCTGTGCTGGAGCAGTAAATCTTGGTGCACAGGGGTTTTCCTGAGGCAGGGCAACGTCAGGAGGGTGGAAAGACCTACCAGAAACTGTTAGCTTTTGTGGGAGATGCTGATGAGGCCTGGGCATTGCCAGCGCAACTGGGGACAACCCCACACCTATCAGAAACACAGCCCCTAGGGAGTGTGAGTGACCAGGAATGCAGTGCCCAGAGCAAGCAAACAGGACATGGCACAAAAGACAGGGCAGGGCACAGCAGTTTGCAGAGCAATTCGCCACACATCATGGGCAGAAAACAGGAAGAATTGGAAGCCACCATGCTGCTAGAGAGCTATGACCTTGCTATCACTAAAACTTGGTGAGACAGATCCCGTGACTGGAGTGTGGCCATCAGTGGCTACATGCTGTTCAGAAGGGGCAGGTGAGGAAGAAGGAGTTGGAGAGGTTGCTCTTTAAATCAAGAAAGATGATGCTGTCTCTGAAGAACTACCACAAGCAGGTTGAAAACTTGTGGGTGAGAATTAGAGACTGAGTCAAGAAAAGGAACCCTGTGGTTTGTGTCTCCTACAGGCCCCTGATCAATGAGAACCTGTTGACAAAGCCTTCTTACTGCTACTGGAGGCATTACACTCATAGGCTCTTATTCTGCTGGGGGCTTTCAACCACTCCATCACCTGCTGGGAAAGTAGATGGTGGCTGTAGGCAAACCAGGAAACTCCTGGAATGCAGAGAGGATAATGTCCTGAGCCAGGTAATAGATAACCCTACCAGAGGGGACACAATACTGGACCTGATGGTCACTGACACAAGTGAGCTGATCAGGGTCATTGAGACTGGAGGCAGCCTGGGCTGCAGTGATCACACACTGGAGAGATACGGGTCAGGTGAAGAGTAAAGTCAGGACCTTGAAATCTAGGGAGACAAGTTTCCAGATATATGAGGAATTAATCAACAGGACTAACAGGGAAACTGCTCTCGGGGGCAAGGGAGCAAAACAGAGCTGACAGATCTTTAAGAACTCTTTCCATACAGCATGAGAGCTCTCGACCTCCAGGTGTAAGAAATCAAGAAAAGAAAGGCGAGAGACTGTCAAGGTTTCTGGTCAAACTAAAAGGCAGGAAGGAAATGCATAGACAGTGGAAGTAGGAACAGATATCTTGGGAAGACTATAGGGACTCGGTCCAGTTCTGTAGGGATGGGGTCAAGAAGACCAAGGCTGAACTTGGCAAGCGAAACAAAGAATACTAAGAAGGTCTTAACATATCCATGCCCTAAGTCTGGCAAATTGGTAACAATGGATGAGAAGGTTGAGGTACTCAATAGCTTGATTCTTCACTGGCAACCTCTCTTCCCACACCTCTCAAGTGGATGGACGACAAGGCAGGAAGTGGGGGAGAAAAATCCCTCCCACTCTAAGAGAGGATCAGGTTCATCATCACCTGAGGAACTTGAACATGCATAAATCTGTTGGACCTGACGTGATGCATCCCAGAGTTCTGAGAGAATTGACTGATGTAGTTGCCAAGCCACTGCACAAAAAATACGTGGACCTGCTAGAGCAGGTTCAGAGGAGGCACGACAAAGTGATCAGAGAGATGGAACACCTGTCCTATGAAGAAAGGGTGGGAAAGTTGAGGCTGTTCAACCTGGACAAGAGAAAGCTCCAGGAGGTCCTTATTGCCACCTTTCAATACTTAGTAGGGGCTTATAAGAAAGACAGAGACATTTTAGCAGGGCCTGTTTTTGTAGAACAAAAGTGTATAGTTTTAGATTGAAAGAGGGTAGAATTAAACTAGATATAAGGCAGATATTTTTTACAATGAGGGTAGTAGCACTAGAACAAGTTGTTCAGAGGTGCCCCAACCCTGGAAATATTCAAAGTCGGGTTGGATGGGACTCGGAGCAGCCTGATGTAGTTGAAGTTGTCCCTGCTTATTGCATGGCACTGTAGGTCATGAGGAGGCTGAAACTAATCCACTCACACTACTGTGTTTCTGTATGTATCTGGGCAGATTCTTTCCAGTCTGAATATCAAACCATACCCCCAGACAATGTCTCCTCAGACACAAAGACGTCTTCATTGGTGGTTTGGTTTTTTTTTTGTTGTTGCTGGCAGGATTTTATGTCCCCTCAGGCCAAATCAATTCCTCTACAGAGGGCAGAAGCATCAGATTTAATAGTTCTGGCATTATCTCTTAATGACCCTTTTGTGGGCTGTCATGAGTCATCTCCTATTTTCTGCTTGACCCATTTCAGACAATTCCAAGTAAGAGGTACTTAAGCCAAAATATTTGTATAGAAACCACTAGGTCAGTCTGCAGAATTATCAAATTATTTTAAAGTAGCTCTAGGTGAGTCACAGATGCAAAAATTCATTGATGAGTCCTGCAGAAATCAATAAGCTCTCTGCATCTGCTCAGCAATCTGTATAAATTGTCATTGTAAACCCTAGAACTGGGGCCAAAATTCAAAATCATGTGTAAAGAGTTACTTTAGTCTTACATTTGATCTTGAAAATGTAATAGTTCATCAACCTTCCAGAGGTCAGAGAGAGTTAAACGAGGACAGTAGCTATACGACGAGGTCCTGAAAGATTGTTTAGCACACAGCACTGAAAAAAACTGGATGGGTTTCTAATATAAGGAACACTTTTAGGACTGGTTGAAAGAAATGTTTGGTTCCTTTTTTTCTCCTTGTGAAGTTCAGTTATAGATTTTGAAACCCTCAAAATTTCAGTGATAGGCTAAAATTGATGCTTCTTGGTCAAAGAGAAAGAAAGGCTCCCAGAGTTGTGGAGGAAAGGCTTTTATTCTGTAAAAAATAGTTATTTACTGCTGCCTAGAGTTCTTTATGGTATGCATGCTGCAAAGTAAACCTCTGTAGTGTTATAAGGGAACACTCACTGCACTATACCAATAAATTGTATTTTAGCATAACATCTTATCTTACTGCAATTTTCATGCTCGTTGATCAGCAGAAGAGACAGAACTCAAACTTACATGATTCCCCATAAGAAAGGTCTGACCTAATGTTTTCATAATAGAAGACATATTGTAATCCTATATATATATATAAAGAACGTGGAATGAAAATAAATGTAATTTTTTACTATTACCTTTGCATATAAGTGGCTAATAATGTAAATGAGCAATAAAATTTCTGTAGGCTACTTTACCAAGGCTACAAAAGTTGACCCCAAAAAACAGGTTGCCAGGCTAAGGGTCTTAACTTGAACTTGAAAAAAAGTATATGGGATTATAAACCACAAAGCAATAGGGTTATATTTCAGGAGAAAATCAATTTAATTAGCTAAATATGTCATGGGACCACATAGTGGTAGCATAGGAATAAAAATTATGCATTTACATGTAAGTGGATTAATTACCAGAAAATGCTGGGGCACCATATTTTTAACACTAAAAATGAGTTTGCCAATCTGGTAAAATGGTTCTGCAAAAGTTCTTTTTTCTACTTCTTCTTTCGTTTTCTTTCTTTCTTTCTTCTTTCTTTCTTTCTTTCTTGGTAAATATCAGCATATCTATACAATAGAATTTCATGGCAGTACATTTGATTTATACATATTATATCAAAGCAAGCAAATTAGATATTTGATGTGACTTCATATACTGTCATGTCCTCTTGTAAAAGGAGAACGTGTCAATTTTTATGACTTCAAGGGAATTCAGTGCTCCTCAAGTTTTCAGTACTTTGAGTAGATGACTCTGTTTTTTTAGACATTTATTATGAAGTGATAGAAAATATATCTCATATAGATACAGGGTATTCAGCCAACAAATAGAAGGTTTCTCAGCAAAAAGTGATGCTGATGATGTAAGCAAAGCAATGCTGGAAAACGGTTCTGGGCACTGGGACTGAACTGCTTTCTCTGTTCAATTGTTATGGTCTTACACTCCTACTCATGTTGTTCAATGATTGACTAAAATGATCCCTGCCACATCAGCAGGTTGACAGCCCAGGCTGTCTCCAAAGCAGTTCCAGGCAGGGCCATTCACCACAAGAAAGCAGAATGCCTTCAACCTGTTTTGGAAGGTCAGAAAGTGCAGTTGTATGTGTGAGGGCTACTCAATACCATCTAGTCTCAATGCCAGCTAACAATATTAGGCATGTTTAATTTAATAGGATGGATGTAGCCTTGGAGGCCTTTTTCTGTATATTAACTGTAAATCACTTCAGAAATCAGAGGCTTAATTAGAACCAAGGCATTAGTTTAATTTATCCCTGTCCACTTACATTTGAATGTGTTTACAAATGATTTCATATTTAAAATGTGACTGTTACTGTCAAGGATTACAATATGTCTTCTATTATGAAAACATTAGGTCAGACCTTTCTTATGGGGAATCATGTAAGTTTGAGTTCTGTCTCTTCTGCTGATCAACGAGCATGAAACATTATATCCATTTGGATATATCAAATTAGAAGGGCCTTTTACACTTCAGGAAGATGGAGCAGCCAACTTTGTCTATTAGGGAGCAGAGTTTCACAGAAAGTCTGCTATCCCACTGAAACAAGAGCAAGGCCTAAAGAGTTAACTGAACTATTTCTCTCTAATAAGAGAAGCCCCCTCAAACCTACTTTTGCTAAAGGAAAAATCTGTCCTGTTCTGTTCACTGTACCTAAACATAAGAAGAATGGTAGAAACATTATACAATAGGTCTAGGGTAATAAATTAGAGCAAAGTAAGCTAGGGTAGACATTTGAATGGGCCTGGAGCCCAGGCTTTCTCCAAGGTTCAGTGAGCAGGTCAGGAACAATAGAAAAGAGAAAGGGTCAAGCTGAGAGAGACTTCTTTTAGCCCCCAGACTCGTAAGATGAAGGCCGGATATACCCTCTTTGATTAGAAACCAAGAGAAGCACCATCCAAGCCCCGCCTGAGCTCCACCTATACTCCGCCTGTTATTAATATGTATAGATAGATGTTGTAATCACATGAATATGCATCTAATCATATATGAAAAGTGTATAAAAACTGATGATTCTGTGGGAACCGGGGGAGCAGGTTTGTCCAGCATTAGCTGACCTGCTTCCCAGCACGGCTAATAAATACCTTTGCTGATCAAAGATCAAAAAGGATTCTGAGCAGTTCTTTATACCAGTTTTTCGGATTCACCACTGGAACAGAAGATGAATAACACTACAGATGGCTCTGATAACTACGTTACCTTACCAGATTTAGGATATGATATAACAATAATGCAGTCAGGGTCGACTTCATATACAATTTTTTTTTTCCTGTTCCCATTGGATTACTATCTAAGTATTTTAATTACTCATCTAAGGGAGATAAGTACATTCACTGGAAATATAAAGCAAAATTCCACCACAATAGTTTTCTTCAGAGTACAAAATGTCCTTATGACCAACTATGCTGTAAATCTTCTCTAGTTTATGTTGTTGAAAACATACAATCATTTAATATCTTTCTGCAAGACAACTGAGTACCTCTTGGAGTGAATCCAGAGGCAGGCCACCAAGATAATTAGAGGGATGGAGCAAGTCTCTTATGAAGAAAGTCTGAGAGGGTTGAAGCCTGGAGAACAGAAGGGTCCAAACCTTTGACTAGCCTTCCAGTACCTAAAGGAGGCTGTCAAGCCTTACGGAAGCTTAATGGAAAGAAAGCTACTACCTAGAGCTCCTACTCATGCCACTGTCTTATGATGTGCTATAGACTATTTTCATTTGAGAATGGCTGAGAACAGATCTAACACCACAGCAGGCTTGTGGCTAAATTAATATGTCAAGTTTCTTGAAATCTGAGCAGCAAGTTATAAGCTTCAAGCTATCTATCTTCAAGCTATCCTAACTTGACTACTTTTTGTGTGTTGGAAGCAAATGTGAGTGGAAACAGTTATTCAAGTGAATATCAAAGTCCTTGTAATTGAAATTTTAAATGAGTACAACCAACAAATAAACACATTTGTGTTATGAGTGGAGAGTGTACTGGTAATTCTGTCATAACTTTAAATATTTGGTTCAGAGTCTATGAACTCATCTACTTTAAAGCAGTATTTTGTCTTTTAACTTCTACTTGTTTTCTGAAGGAGTGGAAAAGCACAAACATAAAAAATAAAAATAAAACCAATGATCTAGGAAAATTAGGCTTTTACACAGTAGATGGTTTTTAAATGTTTATGGTGTTAACAATAAGCTCAAGCTTTCATCAACTCTTACAGGGTGTGGCTGTAACCAGTCCACAGTGGCAGCAAGAGTGAAAGCATTAAAGGACAATGGCTTTTGGGAGTGGCAGCCCACTGAGACTTTACTTTTCCATGACAGAGCCATTTTGTGCCACAAATGCCAACAAGTTGAAGCAGACAAAATAATCTTCTGCCACTCCACGGTTCAAAGCCTCTTTTGATGTTACCTGCAACCAGTAGATAGATACCAAGTATTGGGAACACAACACATCCGGTCACTAACCGTTTCCCCCACCTTTCCAAGGAACACTGAGAAGCAGCAAGTGATGGTTAGTATAGAGTCTAAGCTCACTTGGAATGACTGACAGCTGGAAAGTCAGATTCTGTCTGCTGTCAATGCAGGGGAGCATTTATTCATTAATATTCTTCATTAATAACTTATATTGCTTCTTTATCCTATCTCTTTCTAAACCCCTTTGCTTGGAAACTAAAACCACATCTTTTCCATTTATGGCACTTGAGCTCAAAGCAGCTAAGGAAGCAAATCCCAAATGCTTGTGCTGTGAAAAGAACAAGGGTGGAGACAAGTGAGTAAATTTATTTGATTCTCCATTTTCTGCAATGTCCTATAATTTATGCTCTAAATTAAACACTTTATGTACTTTCCTGTCGTCAAACTTATATCTACTTCAAGGATACAATAACATTTATCTGTTTTTGTCCTGAATATCTGAGCTGCAGCCTATATGTGAAAAGTACTATGACAGTTCCAATAGTGAGGATTTTATCTGATATTTTTAAGGTGTTTAATGGTATTCATGGCGGTACTATTAATGGAAAATATAAAATTCTTGCTAGGTTCAAAGATATGTCTCCTGTAAGAGCTCAGCTTTTGTAATGTGCCTACTTTATTCATTAGCAACAAATGAACGTTATCCGTGTCAATTTAAATGCTCACGTAAATATCACCTTTTATAAATTACGTGCTTTTTAGCCCCCAAAAATTCAAAGGAACATACTTCACATAAATCTGAAAAATAGCAGCATAGTTCATAGAGTCAAGACTAAAGATAAGTCTGGTGCTCCAAATGAGACTCCCAATAAAATATTTCTTCTTATTAAAGGATTTTCAGTTCTAAGGTTTTAGCTGAGTTAAATAACCTAACCACCTGTAAAAAATCATCACAGAACTTTCTTTTATCTTATCTTTTTAAAGAGATAATAGAGCAGGAAAGAAAGATAGAAAATGTACTTCACAAATATTTGAAGATACAGCTAATTAATTGCAAAAGAAATTAAAAATTAAAATCAGTTCACACTGGAATTGTCACAAAAAGTTCAGACAGTGTCTGTCAATGGCCATGGCTTTCAAAGGCAGGCACAAAAATTTGGACATTTTTGTTAGTGCTGGTTTATGAAACAACTACCAGACAAGTACACTTTTATTCCCTTTTTAAATAGGATCTGACACTGAAACATGGAACTTTATATGTTCCTGAAGCTATATCAATGTCTAATTTACCTTTGAAACTTGGTACATTGTTGATCTCAAAGTCATTATGTTCCTGTTCATCCTGTTGTGCAATTATTCATTGTTAAGACTTTTAAAGGAAGACATGACGTGGTGCATTTATCTTGTTGATCACTCCTATCTGTTTAGATTGTAAAACAGAGTAAAAAATCCCAATTTTTCTTCTCGCAGTTTATAAGGGGAGATCTAATCACTCTACAACTATCTGAAAGGAAGTTGTAGCCAGGTGAGGATCAGTCTCTTCTCCCAGGATTTGGAATGGGATGCCCAGGGAGGTAGTGGAGTCACCATCCCTGGAGGTGTTTAAGAAGAGACTGAATGTGGCATTTAGTGCCATAGTCTAGTTGACAAGGTAATGTTAGGTCATAGGTTGGATTTGATGATCTCAGATGTCTTTTGTAACCTAGCTGATTCTGTGATTCTGTGGTATTACTTTATGTATTTTCAGCTTTTTTTCTTCTTCATTATGCTCATAGGTGTAAATTCCATACATTAAAAGATGTATGGATTGTATGCACGATTCCATACATTAAAACTAAAGAAAATAAAATTACCAAAACCCAACAAAAACCTCTCTTTAAAAGAGCAATATTGAGATTGATAAACTATATTGATACTGATAAATTTAATTACATTATCATACACTACTTTTTCACAGAGGTCTCCTGTCCCATTCAGAACACAAAATGAACAATGCTTAATGAACAACTATTCAATATTTTCTTTTTTACTCATCATTCAAATTCTGGTCAATGCCTTATTTACTGCATGCTCTTAAAATCCACTCTGGAGAGAGAATTATTAAATCTCATGGGTTTTCTGATTTTACCTGTCACTATCATATCTGAATACTGATAAATACCAACAGATTTGCTTTCATGATATAAAGAAAGACCACTAAAAATTTTGTATATTTTTAGAGAGCAGATTGAAGACAGAAAGATTAGAAGAAAAAATTGTCTGCTTTCATTTGGTGTCAGTCTTTCAGGACAATTTAATAGTCTGCACATCTGCAAGTGCTCAGGGCAGAACTCTCTTGCATCAGTCACAAGTATGCACACTTGGAAATTTGAAAACAAGCCACTCTGACCTGATGTCAGAAACTCAGGAAACAAGTTGCTCTTAATACAAAAAAGTGTTGCATAGGTTTCAGTGGGCTCAAAGGAATGGTATCAAAGACAGAAAGAAACCAGTTCTTCAGTCAAAATTCATTTGCTTCAAAGATAAGACCATACTTTCTTTAACAGCGAGGTTATCTCATTTGTGCCATTTCATTCCACAGCTACAGCAAAAGAGGCATCACCTCTGCAGACAGCTTCATTTCCTAAACAGCACTGTTTTACTGCCATGGGGTGAAGCCTGGCAGAAAGCACTGCTCAGTAAGTGACATCTTGACTGCATCTGCCCAGTTATAACTTGTTAGATGATTCTGGTAAATGCTGGGGAAATAAGTGAGCAGAGATAATTGCCACGGGAGAGGCTTGCCCAAAAAAAGCTGGATCATATCTTCTCTGCTTTAATGGTTTAGGTTTTCAGAGAAAGGAAACAGAGAAGTGAAGATGAACTCTCAGTGACTTTACATTCACCTAACATGCTTAGGACAGGATACCAGAAGGTGATAGTGAGCCAGCTAACACCAGTTCATTGGCTTTAGGTACACAGAAAATCAAAGAGATTAGCCTGGGGTGACAAGAGCAACAAATATTTTAATAAGAAGCACTTTTTTTTCTGATGTTAGTTATTCTCACTATATTTCTGAAAAATACGTCCTCCTCTGAATTTCATCTCACATAGTAGTACTGTATGAAAAGTTACAGGTAGTTATGAGATCTTACCATAGGTTAAATGGCTGTATTAAAGCTTTGTCTGTATTATTCTCTTATTCATTTTCCTAAATTTTCTCTCTTTTTTTTCTCTAATTATTATTATTGTAACTGCATTCTGAATTTTCTGCCTAGCTGTCTACTGTGATATTCAGTATAAGATTAGTCCTTAAGAATTATTTCGGGAGCACCCTTCCAAACAGAATATTCTCTTTTTTGAAATCCCTTTCAAGTAATTTTACTGCCCATAAGGCATTTTTTTTCTTTGCTAATATATACAAGCGTTTTGACCACAAGTCCCTAGATCTCCTTAGTCTCTGTTATAGCTGTATATGATTAGAACATCCATTCCCATGTCTTGATTGTTCTCTTGCCTTGTCCCAAAGTTTTAATTTCTCACTGACTGACTAAAATTTTGAAGTAGGATCAATTACCTGAAAAAACCTAAAATAATTCCCATCCTTAGCAATATATTAGTTATATTAATGAGGTCTAATTTTTTTTATTTTCTTTTTTTGTAGAATTTCTAGAATTACTGAAAAATATGTACTGTTAAATAAACAAATGCTAACTTTAGTATTGTAACTTCTAAACTGTCAGCAGTCACTTCATGAGCAGCTGGTGTGGAAATGGAACACTCTGAGAGGGCACTGAGGAGAACAATTGAAGTAGCAGCAGCAATTATTACCATTCATTGCTACCATTAAAGTATACAATACAAACATAGAGATTTGAATGGAATACAAAGTCTTGAATCCTGACATTCCTACACCTTGGAATAATGAAAATGGCTGGGTACCCTTACTTCTAGAGTGCGAGTCTCGGCGTCACAAAATTGTCTATTTCAGACCTACTAGGAAAGATTTTGGTTTGGGCATTTGGAGTGCAAATGCATCTCCATTGCTCAGGAAAGCCACAGGATCCTGGACATTTTAGTATGTATTCAAGCTGTAAAACTCTCCGGGGCTTCACAACTTCCAGAAAAGCACAGCAGGCTTCAAGTGTAGCTTAATGACAACCAGACTGCATGGTGGGGCTGGTCAAGATGCATATCACCTTTTCCCATTTGTTCCCACCTTCTCCTTACCTGATGTCATAGTTTCTACTGCAAGTAAATCGAAATACATCATGGAAAGAAAGATAGTCTAGCAGATTCATGCCCAAATTATTAAGAGAATAGGAATTGAACCTCCCGCTTACACAACAGCATTAAGTACAATTAGGGTGGAGAAATTACATTGGTAACCTCACATTTAGCCTTCCACTTGGCATTAAAACACCTTGACCAAACTGAGCCTGCAGATTTGCAGCAATGAGTCATCTGGTGCTCAATTCTCAGTTGCCCTGGCACCTGGCTGAAGTTCCCTGGACTCCTCTTTTATATGTAGGAGCATATAAATAAGGCTGAAGTGTAAAGATTTTCATATTTTTCTTTATTCAGATGTAAATATAGTATATCATTACCAAATTAGGTTGTGACTCCCTTAGTTGCCAGGTTAATTTCTGTATGAATAAAAGGACACAAAAAGAAGACCTCCCAGGATGTTTTTGGGAAGATATACCACTTACGAGAAAGAAAGCCTGGAATTCTTAAACTAAACTAGAATATCTCAAGATGTCTGTTCTTGAAGAATGGCTTTGTTATGACCTGCATTTTTTTTTGTCTCCTTAAAAATCATCTCTGTTTCCATGGAAACAAAAAGAGAGCAGAAAGATCAGGTAAATTTGATGGACGGGAAGAAAGTTTTTGCATAGTATTTATGTAAGTCCAGTAGAAGAAAAAACTCAATCTGATAAGGAATCAATTTTATAATTTTAGGCAATGAAAATTATTACTTCAGAATCATATTCAGAAGAAAATCCTGACTAGGGAGACCAAGAAAAAGTCATTGTGACAACAGGATTATAAACCAAATGTGATCATAAGTGTTCGCTTTGATCCAGACCTAGACAAACTACTCTTAATTGCATAGCTGTGAAGACTGAAGCATCATCTCTTATTTGGCAGTTGTGTTTACTGCCATGTGACCTACTTGCACAGTCACAGCTCAGGAGTTGAATTACTTATTTAGAGATATTATTGATATAATTGCTTCCATTGCATTCCTAATGCAGGAGGCAGATATATTCATACAGGAGCTCTGGACTCTGCTATTTGACCAGTGACTTGCTGAAGAGGTCTCATTTCCTACTAATTTGTATTTATTTTGTCTCAGAGCTAAAGTTTTATTGAGTTTCTCATCCCCATGAACTACTCTATACACAACCCCACCCCTACACATTACTTTGCTGTCCTTCAAGCAGCCATCAGGTCTCAGAGATGTCCATGGTCTCCCATTATCATCAGAGGAGCTGAAGAGAAGGAAACCAAAATTCTCAGAATGAACAGCACAACCAGGTAGGTGAAAGCTAGCAAAGTGAATACATGGAAAGAGTAACACATAATAAAACATCCAAGGGTTCAAGTGTCTGATTCAGCAGTGTTGCCTTTATCTGACATCTTTCTGCAGTACATGGTGTCCCTGTACATGTGTTTAAGATCAGTAAGAGCAGTGTTAATTTGATAGATCCCCCAAAGTTACATGGTAAGTTTATGTCAATAAGCACCATGAGGACCAAAGTGGGATTCTACCACATTTGATCCTTGACAGGATCTTGAAAATTTTCCCCAGAGGCAGATTTTTTACTCCTAGAATTAGTGTAAAATTAGGCTCTTGGGAAAGCCTAGCTGCTCTATCAAGTTGCCTTCCTAATAGAGACTGCTGTACTGTACTAGTGTGCGTTTCATGCTGGAATAAGTAGAGCTTAACTTCCCTCTTATGTTGGTCCGATAATTTCCAGCTTAACACATGGAAAATTCCATGCATGTGGTATACATGGGTTAGGCTTTTGAAATCAGTCAATCTTTTTTTCTAGCAGAAAGTTGACAAAAAATTTACAGGCAAGTTGTTGTAGTATTAAGGATAAGAACCCCTCGGATGTTTCTTGAGAACAACAGCAAGTGAGAGATCTTCTATCTTTAATTGGTTTATTTTATTAATTACTGGAAGGGCACATTTAATTGAGGATATTTCATAAAGCTCTTTCAGCGTCTTTTTGTAGAAATTAGAGACATTTCTGGTAGAACAAATACTATTTTCTCAGCCATAATAAGTAATATTTTGGTGTAGAATTGATATGTTTTATATATTTACTATTATCCAGGTGGCATCCTCATTTTACTCCATATATAAAAACATATTCTTGCATGGTCTCTGGGTATTAAAAATAGATTTTCATCCTAGATATTGCAACTGACAGTTTTCAAGGACAAAAAATTGTATAACATGTAAGAAATTGCCTATTTTTTGAAAATGAGATGCAATTCTCAGTCAGTGAAGCTGAGACAGAAGAGTGAAATCCCTGGAAAATTATATTTTACAACAGTTTATTTCATTGTTGTGCTCTTCAACAACAAAAGTGAAGTTATCAGAGAAATGTCTTATATCAATACAATTTGTTCTCCTTGACAAGTACTTTCCACACCCTTGAAATTCATTTAGCAGTAATTACATTACTTATTCTCAAAGAATTTTTCATTGTCAAATATACTAAAGGAAAGTGTTAGCCCTTCTAGCTCAACATTTTAATTTAATTATCTGTTGAACATGACATTCCATAGATCTATTTGGCAAAAATCCTATAGTTGTACAGCACAGTTGAGAAGACTGGTGAAAATTTCCTATGCTGTGAAAAATTACCTACCCTGTCTGTTGCACTTCCCAGCTTAAACAAAGGAATAATAGAACCAGAAATATGTGGATTTAACAGTTACGTGTGATAACTGTCAAGGTGCCTATCTTACACTGGGCTTGTAGCTGTTCTGGACGTATATAACCTTTTGAGTTCCCCTGTTGCTGAAGACTAGTCAGATGTAGAAATAGCCATGGGGCTGGAGGAAGGAAAGCAAAAGTGACTGCATGATGGGAGAAAGAAAAGCCAGGTTCCTTTCACTGGATCCTAAGTGAGTCCCACAATGTTATAGTAGGATGCAAATAACCAATCAACAAGTTCCAGAAGCAGATCCGAAAGCTGTGTATCTCATTTTGAATTAGAACTCTGAGAATCTGTAACCTTGTTCTTCCTTGTTTTGTTTTTTTTTATTTTCTCTTTGTCTACATCACTCTTCCTTGCTTAGCACAATGTCAGCCTAACAGAAAATGTTCCTTTTTTCATCCAAGAGTAAGTTTAAAGGCATTGCCTAAAGAAATTAGAGATGTAAGTTCCAATCTTGTTGGGCAGACACAGGACCTTAATTCAGGTCATACAATTTACTGGACAAGTAAATGTTCTAGGCTAGCAGGAAATTATCCAAACAATATATTGTTTTATTCAATTCTGTTTTCAGCTCAACCTATCCAGAATCATAGATCAGATCTGTCACAAGACTAAGAGGTGAAGTCATACAGAGGGTAATACTGAATGGGGTGACATCAGACTGGCAACCTGTCACTAGTGGGGTTCCACATCTTCATAAATGACTTGGATACGGGACTGGAAGGGATGCTCAGCAAATTTGCAGATGATACAAAACTCAAAGGAGCTGTTGACTCCCTCAAAGGCAGGGAGGCCCTGCAGAGAGACCTTGACAAATTAGAGGATGGGAAATCACCCATCTGAGGTTCAACAACGGAAGGTGTTGGATTCTGCACCTGGGATGGGGCAACCCTGGATGTACGATCAGAGTCTGGAATGAGGTGCTGGAAAGCAGTGCCATGGAAAGTGACCTGGGGGTTGTGGTTGACAGCAAGTTGAATATGAGTCAGCAGAGCCCTGGCAGCCAGGAGGGCCAACCATGTTCTGTGGAGCATCAGGAACAGCATTGCCAGCTGGTTGAGAGAGGGGATTGTCCTGCTCTGCTCTGCTCTGCAGAATGGTGGAGCCTCACCTTGAATGTTGTGTAAAGCAATATAAGAAAGACATTAAGCTGTTAGAGAGCATCCAAAGGAGGGCAATAAAGATTGTGAAGAGCCTTGAGGGAAGCCATATGAGG